>JAQQZT010000038.1:10464262-10483950 GCA_030068275.1 Clarias platycephalus | reverse complement strand
GGTCGTACTAAGCATTTCACTGCATTTCGTACTGTGTATGACTGTGTATGTGACAAATAAAATTTGAATTTGAATATCATTACGTAAAACCCCAGTTTGATGTCAGGGAGTGGAGACCAGAAGACAAACTGGAAGCATGTAAGGGAATCTTTTTTTTGTTCAATATATTATCCTAAAGGTCAATATATTATACTTACTAATCATTCCGCAACATATTCTCAATCAGCTGTACAATATATTTATTAATCAGCCTGCAATTTATTTATTTACTGTGCAATGTATTTTTTTTTAACTTATTTACAGTACATTCTTATTAGCCCTTTTTTTTAAAACAGTAAATTACTGCAACGTAATTTCGTTCTGAATGTGCAATACCATGATATGTTTTTGAATGATAATAAAGTACTCATTTATTCATTCAATAATGTATTCATATATACGATCTCATTAAGAAAATGTTTGCCAATATGTATTAAAGTATTTACAAAAGTAGCTGTTTAAAAACAAAATAAAAAAATAAACAAATTAATAACAACTACATAAATTCCTCACAATGCGTGTATTACCTGGAATAAACTTCGGCCTTTGAGATTAAATCACGCACGTAGAAACGGTGTTCAAGTCAAACCGGGACTTTGGTTTAATCAAATGGTTTGAGTTTTATTATTGTACTGCGCTTGAAGTTTCTGTAAATAGTTTTACATCTTCATTCAAAAGAAATTTCAGCCAAGTCCTGGTTTGATTTGAACACCCCTGGTATGTATTAACTGGGGCTACGAGAATAATATAGGGATTATCAGGACAGAGAAAAGACTATGGCTACGCAAAATTACAGGATCTGAATATGGATTTACTTTTTTTTTTTTTTTAGCTTTTTCTCATATTTTGGGGTTAAATGACATTAGCTACATTTTAGTCAGGCCTATGAGGTTTTTGGGTAACCAATACCCCAAAGCTTCCACTTTTACCCTATTGTATAACTTCATGATCAAACAGCACATAATAAAACATGACTATTGTCAAAATGAGACTTTTGTTAAGGGCGAGAGGTTTATTTACCATTTGAATTCTGACCGTTGCTTCCAAATCTTTATCTCGTAAAAATATGACTCCCAGCCTCAACAGGGAACCCATCCTCATTTGGGTGATATCAGATAGCATCATGGCAAATGATCAAAAGGAGACGAGATCAACCCCACATAAATGATTCACTTCGAGTGTAATCTGCTCCTCCGTGAACTCCCATCTACCACTAAGCACGATCGTTTAACCCAATAAAGGCTGGGGGAGGATCCAGTCGTCTCACAATATTATAATTGCATAACAACCAATAAAAAAAAATGCATGCATTATCGTTTATAATATGTACAGTGTGGTTCTAACATGCATTGTCTACCTTGAGCGGGTGGATATAAACAACAAAAAAAAGGGAAAAATATATGAGTAGTGCAGTGTTTTTATCTAAATGGACCACGACAGAGACACAGACTCTCACGTGTCATGTCTAATTGTCCGGCTACAAGCAGAGTGAGTTGTACAAACCTTCCCAGCTTTCAGTTTCACAGCTCGGTTGCAAAAGTTCATTTCAAAAGGCCCAGCTGTGAATCACACACTGCAGCGTCTGCAGCCAACGTCTACTGCTGGGAAAACTAAGATACCAATTATGACCCGCCCCCCGCCCTCCCCTTTTAATGATGTCATTTCCTTTCATTTGCCAGGTTCCTTCCAGTGAACGTCTCATTTGATGATGGTGCTGTTCCAGAAAAGCGCGGTGAAACACACTTTCGCCCACACATGTTTCTGTTTTATTCACATCCCATTGCGTGAATGCTTTTCTCCTTCGCTGGAAGAAGAGACTCTACTGGCACTCTAATAGACCAATAAACTGACGGCTGAGCTGATATTCGAGATGTACGTTATTGCAGTAGTCTACTTACGCTCTATGGCCGTAAGTTTGTGGACACAGACTGTTTGCCGCATGTTACAGCGTTACGGTTTGCTTTCCCTGAAATGTTCCCTCATGACTGTAGCTATCGATCAGTCTGATTGAAATTATTCAGATTATTATTTTTCTCTAGCTTTGATGTTGTTAGGCTTCCTGTGTTTTTCCCGTTAATCCCTCCTTCCGCATAATGATCGATTACAAGAATTCAGTCTCATTCGTGTTTTACCGAAATCCTGAACAAGTTCACAAATTCAGCAATATGACTTAATTAACCCTTGGAACCATGTCTGAGAAAATTAGAAATGGGAGAAAAATCTATTCAGTTATGTATCATGATTCTTTTTTTGTGGCAATTAATGTACAGGTATTTCCCGACTTACAAACGCGCTTCGTTCCGGGAGCACGTTTGTAAGTCGGATTTGTTCTTAAGTATGACAAAGTGAGTCATATACTCCTGGACACCATTTTGTCTTGTTTATGATTTTCCGAAATTAGGATTACTCATCATCATCGTGCTCCCGGATTGAAATGAAAATATTGTATATAATTGTAAATATTGGTATCTGGTGCACTGCAGTGTCTATTTCTTTGTACAATACGCATCTATGAATGTTCGTAGAACCATGGTCTGTTCGTATCCTCGGAATTTGTTAGTCAAGGACTACCTCTACTGACACTGACTCCAAAATCTCCAAAAAAATATATTTTTTTTAATTTAAATTTTTTATTTATTTATTTATTTATTTATTTATTTTTAAGTGGCGCGGTGGTAAAGTGCTCACCCTATCATTCGGAGATCGCAAGTTCGATTCCTGGGTGATGCTGTAACATCTCGCAGCCGGAGGTCTAGAGAGAGCTGATTGGCCGAGCTCTCTCAGAGGGGTGGGATGAGAAGTATTTAGTGTGCCCACATTAATCTACACCCAATCAGGGGCGTCTGTGAGCTCCTGTGTTCAGTTCGAAAAAGATGCGGTCGGCTGGCATCACGTGGTTCGGAGGAAACACGTGATAGTCTTCGACCCTCCGGACTGAGTGGTAGTAGTAGCCTTAATGTGGGAGCCCCCTAGTGACGGGGAGGAATTCGACACGACTAGATTAGGGAGAAAATCGGGGAAAATATCCCCTCCCAAAAAAAAAAACCACACACTTTACTCATTTGAGGTTGCCATTTCACTCTGTTCACACACTGGCACAATCTAGGTCGGAGTGAAATATTTGTAAAGTTGTTTTAGAAAAAAATGCCACTCTTAGTTTAATTTAATTTGAAGTTAAACTCTTGAATTTGAAGTTAGTTTGTTTTGTTTAACTGCTGCTTTCAGTTTTTAAAGCAGAAAACTAATTTTATAAGGAACGGCTACATTTAATGACTCAGGATCAATTCAGTTGTTGCAGGTACTGAATAAAGCTAACGTATAAAACTTAAAGTTCTTAAAATTCTAACAAAATCGGGAAAAAAAATATCGAATCAGGATATTTATAAAATCGTGATATGTACAGAATCGGGTGATGACTGGTGATTCCCGACCCCTATCTAATAGACAAACAGCGAAAGCGCCATGTTGTTAGGTGTACAGTAACATGGCAGATGGAGTGAGCTCCTGTAACACCGAGCAACACGTCTCGCTCTCTCTCGCTCTGATTAAGTGCTAGGACCAAACAACACTTTCTGTGTGGTGCACTGAACCTAACCTAACAACTGAGTAAAAACACAGCTCTGAGGAACACAAATGAGAAGAACGTTATTCTAGAAGCTTCCAGTAACACACTACATGCAGGATGTGTAATCGTGTTGTGTATAAAGCGGACACACGTGACTACACCAGAGCTCAAAGTGTGGATTAACCTGCTATTGATCTGAGCAGACATGACTGAGATCATGTCTGCTCCTTATCACATTGTAAACCCCTTCTCCTAGACAAACAGACGAACAGGAAACTGGATGACGAGAAAGAAGCAGACAGACCGAGAGAGAGAAAGCAGGTTGGGATAACCTCCGCAGGACTCCGCACCATATTTGGTGTATTGTGTAATTCACAGGAGAACGCTCGAGTTCTGTGTGTTTCTGTGACTGTAACCCGAGAGGCCCTGAAGCCTGTGCCACTCTGCAGGCTCTCAGCATTATCAATGTCTCTTATGTCTAAACTCCAACACACACACACACACAATGATTTAAACTCATACTGTTAGGAAAATTAAGTTATTTCTTTCTACACATGTCTTACCTACAAAACACACTGAGGGAGGAGTGAACTCATAACTGTTTGGTTGTGTGATCTGTCTATATGCTTGATATGTCCCTCGATGTCTCTTTTAATCTCTCTCTCTCTCTCTCTCTCTCTGTCTCGACTAAGTGTTTAGGATTTCCCAGCAGAGAACCAGATCTGAAGTGAAGGCTGACAGACCCAGGATGAAATCATTGCTTTAATAAAATATAAAAGAGAGACTGTCTGCGTTTTATTCCAATACATCACTCCCAGTTAATAATAAAACAAAAACACTGTGGTATATTCCAGGTTTATACTACAGCTGGGAGACCATTACAGTTTTCAGGCAAAAAATTTATTTCTGATAATGTTAATTTTTTATATTTTAATCTTAAACGTTCAAGAAACTGTCTTGTACATGCAGGTGTATGTGTGTGTATGTGTGTGTGTGTACATGAGATATAGATATTACACAGACGGGACGGGAATCACCAGGAACCACTCGATACAATATCATCACCAAACCTATTGTGATTTTTTTTTACAATTTTATAAACATCCCAATTTGAAATTAGTTATTTTTAGATTTAGTTATAATTCTACAAAGAACTTTAGGAGATTATTTCTCCTACCAATGTGTGAGTAGTTTAGAGAGTACCGCCGTTAGGATTATAGAGGATCACAACATCTTATCACCTCAAATGCACCTCAACATACGAGTTAAAAAATTATTTTAAAAAATATTTTGATTTTGGATCCATACATGGATTATTACAAAAAATAATCAAGATACTGAATCAAATAACTAAACTGATTTTGGAGAAATATGGGAGAATCCTAGGGCCTGCCACGTTTGACCTGTAAGGTCTGGCACAGGTTTTACCTCCGATGCCCTTCATTGTCACAGGGGACCTGGAGTCTGTCCCAGGAGACTTAGGGCATGAGGCGGGTTACACCCTGGACAGGGTGCCAATCCAACGCAGGGCACACATACACACACTCACACAAACAATTTGGGAACGTCAATGAGCCTAACCTGCATATCTTTGGACTGTGGGAGGAAACCGGAGAACCCAGTGGAAACCCACCAATCACAGGGACAACATCCAAACTCCATGCACACAGAGACCGGAATCGATCCTGGCCGGGAATTGAACCCGGACCCTGGAGGTGCGCTGCATACAGTGGTTGGGTTTTATGCGGCGTGCTCAAAGACTTAACACTGGTAACACATCTGTGGTGGGACTCGAACCTACCACCCTCCGATCAGATATATTGGTTTCCTCTGATCAGATATGTCAGTGTGTGTGTGTGTGTGTGTATTAGGGATGGAAATCACCAGTCACCACCTGATACTACATTATCACAATACCTACTGTAGGTGCCAATATTACAATGTTACAATATATACAGGTCAATATTACAATTTTTCCGATTTTGTTACAATTTCAAAAAGTTCAGCATTTCCGGCTCCTGATCGACCGAATCATCTTTTCTATTATAAATGTAATAAAGCATTTCAGGCGACATGGTGGCTTAGTGATTAGCAGTGTCGCTGTGCACCTCCTGGGTCCAGGTTTGATTCCCGTCTCTGCTTGCACGTTGGTTGGTTTCCTCCAGGTTCTACGGTTTCCTCCCACTTTCCAAAGACATGCAGATTGGGCTAAATGATGATCTCAATTTGCCCGTAGAGTGTGTACGAGTGTGGGTTTGTTTGGATTAGCACCCTGTCCAGGGTGTACCCCGCCTCTTGCCCTAAGTCTCCTGGGATAGACTCCAGGCCCCCCCGACCATGAATACAGGATACAGTGCTATAGACGATGAGGGAGTGAGTAAACCATTTCAAAATTGAATTTTGAAGTCAATGTGGCGATACATGAATCGGAACTGAATTGATTTTTCACTAGCACTAACTAGAACTAGTCGAATGGATAACCGGGAGAGAGCTGCATAATTGTCTAGCTGCACTAGAACTGGCCATAGTGCTATTTCAAGTCAAGTATTTCCATAGAAAGAGAAAGGAAATTTGTTGCTTTGAAAGACAGCAACTCGATTTAGCACAGTGGGATTGTAAATCCTGTTCGCTTTCTCTCATTTTCTTTGCAATTTAACTTTTTTAGGTTACAATTTGTCATTAACTCGATTAATCCCTGGCCCAAGTTTATACTAGTGTTTTTTTTTTTTTTTGTACAATTCTTTGGGTTTTACGGTAGATGCCATAAGTAGTAATTGTATATACTGTAGCTAGACACTAAGCTGGCCTGTACGTGATGCCATGTAAACAGATTATCAACATTATAGCTATTGATGCCAGGTATCAGAAATCCTCTCTCTGTTTAATGCACTTTTTAATGAACCATTTTGTCCATTACAGCTGCTTGGATGAGTGTGTTTTCTAATGCAAATGGTGTCTTTTTCTCCTGAACTTGTTTAGGGAGAATATTCTTTTTTCTTCTTCTTTCATTTTGTTTAGAATAGAGAAAGTCCTCTAACGACTCTAACGCTTTCACCCCTATTAGTCAGTCTGCTGAGACACAGTAAGAGGGAACGTGACACGTTTAATTTGTCTGCTCTTTGTTCTGGTTTCAAACCGCACAGAATTAAATATGGCACAAAGCAAAAACACATTGGGTGAGAGGTGTGTGTGTGTGTGTGTGTGTGTGTGTGGGGCTGAAAACTCATAAAACACTTTCACTTCTTGGTCACATACAGTTGCACCTACAGTTCTTTGCAATGGAAAAAGGTAAACAGACTTTTACGCATATAAAGCGTGCATATAAATCACAAATATTCCCCAAACACAGAGGTAACATGCAATAAATTATTAGATTTGTTAAATTGAATTATACGTTTGTTTGACGCAGCACGTTTTTGTTTTTTATTTGTATCTCGAACACCTTGCGTCTGAAATGCTTCTGCCTGAGTAGCGCTTTGGCTCAGTTTGTGCCTTGCAGCTCTCAAGTACAAAAACACTGTCACCTCCATCCCAAAATACATACATGCAGTTGAATCAAACTGGGAAACCGGACTAAAACAACCTTAATCTGAAAAACATTTTTATTTTATTTAATTAAATATTATTCTAATGTTTATTGTATATTTATCTCCATTCATGCCAATCATCTGCTCCACACCAGTAGGGGCAGTAATGTAACCACCATCAATAAACTCAAGAAGAAGAAGAAGAAAAGATGCAAGTGGTACATGTTCATAAATGTTATAAATAAAAGCGCTTTTTATGTCACGTCCAGGTTTTTAAGAAGCCTGTTTGTCTGAGAACGTTTATGGTGACCTTTTGTTCTCCTCCTGTTAAAATTTCATTTGAAGTTCATGTGTACAAAAAAAAAAAAAAAGTTCTGACCAGTCAACTGGAGAAAGTGCTGAACCTTGTGCACTATTGGAAATAAAATAAAAATATATGTAATAGTCCATGTTTATTATATACAAGGCGTGCTCAAGTCAAGCTAAGACTTGTAATGAAATTTCTTCTGAATAAAGTCATATTGGCATTTATAGAAGACTTCAAGCAGAGTACGGTGCTGAGACTCTCAGCCGCTGTGAAACATCTGAACAATGTAAACTTTTTAAAGAAGGTCATATGTTCATAAATGACGATCCCATCCGAGGTTCCTTTAGAGATCTATGAAGTCGTTCCCGTGAACCTTCAGCGAGTTGAGTGCCTGAACTTTAAAAAAAAAAACACAGAGAACTTAATTACAGAAGAGACGCATCTGTCTGTGGGAACTGTACACGCAATCATTCACCAACACCACCGTGTTCGCCAGGGAGTTTTTGCCACGTTCCCCAGTACAGTCCTGACCTCGCATCCACATGTTTGGGCCTTTAAAGGAGTTCCTGGGAGGCCGGCGTTTCAGACATGAAGCAGACAGTCTGATTATGGTCCTGAGAAAACTTTATAACTTGATGGTGTATTAGTGTATTAGTTAATTAAAACATCCAACAAAAACTGACTAAACAGCATAATCATACAATTTTATTAAAAAGATCAAACATCAAAAATCTTCCAGACTTCCTGAGACAACACAAGGAAGAAACCTTTGACTCAAAACAAACCCTTCTTCCACTTCTACGTGATTCTGATTACATCATTACTATTTCACAGATGTATATTAGTGATGAGTCGGTTATCAATGATTCAATCTTTTTGAACGAGTCTTTAACGTGACCTCCGGTTGGTTATTTACAGGAAACAGAAATGAGTAGTTACCTTTGAGTCTTCGTTCGTTCTTTTGTCACGTGACTCCCCATAGACGCTATGCAGTGCAAGAGATTCAAAAGAACGAACGACTCGGACTAGGAGACTCATGAGAAGAGCCGTTCAATTCTGTTTCCAGTGTAATGCACTGCATAGCGTCTACGAGAGTCACGTGACAAAAGAACGAATGACTCGGACCAGAAGATATGAGAGGTGAGCTGCTCATTCTGTTTATTATAATATGTTCTTAGCTGCATTGTAATATTTTCATTACTGGAACTAGAGGCAAAATTTGTTTATGTAGATGTGTTGGGGGTCTGTTTAATGAAAATACAACATTTTATTTTTTTTATTTCTAATCAAAAGAACTAAATGAACTAAATGACTCGTTCGATTTAAAGAACCGAGTCACTAAAATGATCCAAACTTCCCATCACTATTGTATAAGATAAAATCAAACAGTACTACATGTGTAAAGAGGAAGTTCGTTTTGAGGACAGCGTAACTAACGATTTGAAATAAAACAGTCAAGAAAAATGCGGAAACAGATGAGCTTTAAGATTTGTGTTACACTGGGGGGTTTGGCTTACAGTAGTCAGGCTTTCTTTAATTCTGTCTTTATAACGTTTTATTATAAAGTGTTTCTGATGTAGCTCTAATCTTTGAAACAAAGCCAACATGTGATGACTGATAGGTCAATGAATGCTTTCGTCTTATTCATCTGAGCTTTAAAATAGCCGGTGGAACGGCTCAGACGTCGGCGCGACCGCGGCGTTATCTCAGTCACCCAGGCCTCGGCTCGCGCGGCTCTGCTTTCACCACGTTTGATTGCGAGCTAAAAGAACCATTCTTATCCTGGTAGGCTGCTAGTCTTGTTTACTCTACAGAATAAAAGGAAAGAGAGTCCTTTAGTCAGCAGTCACAGATAAAAACTCAAAAGTCAGTGCAAGTCACACGTGCTACATCAGATCCAAATTTAGACTCCGGCAGTCGATCTGAATTCACAAACGACGGAGCCAAGACTGACAAAGGCTCTGCCAAAACGTGGTGTAAAAAAACAGCATGATTAAGTAATAGAGAGTTCAAAACAGATGGAAAAGGAACAAACAGCGGATTTAATTAGACAAAGTTCCTTTTCATAGTTAAAAAAAAAGAAAAAACATCAGGCTTTTGTAGGAGTTGTTTGTATTAGACCTTCAGGACACAAGGTTTCTGTCACGCATACTTGCTGTCGATTGTCTGTTAAATTTATGGACTTTTAAGAAACGTGAAGAACGGCTGATCAAAATCGCTAATTGATACGTTTCCATGAAAAAAATTAAATAACTGCAGAGACGAAATGACTTGCAGATGTCCAAATTACTACTTATATTTGGCAACAGCTTAAGCGAGCGTTAAATCTTTTCTTAGTGCTCGCGCTGCAAAACAATTAACAGCCTTTTACTCCAGGAGAGACGTGACATTTGGATCACCCTGGTTATTAATATCTACGTTCAATCTTCCTGGGAAAAAAATATAAAGGAACCGATAATTACGTTTCAAATTTATTTAGCTGACAGACTGGTTTATGCAAAGTGACATAATACTGAGAGTGTATACAAGCTGAGCTCGTGCTTGTGGATTGAAGGTGTTGAGTACAGGGGTTCTCTTCAAGCCTGGGATTACAACCCTTAAAAAATATATACTATACACCTTAACCAACTAATATATATGCAGAGATCTGGACTAATGTGAATCTTTAAGAGGTTTTGGCTCCTAAACCCAGAATGTTTAAAAAAAAATTTTGAGTGAGAAATTTTAACTCGTAACCAGGTGAACTCCAAGAGCTACACGGATTTAAACTGGAGCTGTAAAGACAAGGTACTCAGAGCACTTGGAGGCATGATGGATTTGTACCAAGCCCAAAAACAATTGCTCCTCCTCCCCTACTGACCAGCGTTCACAATATCATATTTCTCTGCACTCAGGTACACATGCATTCTTTCCACGGTTCCCGAGCCAGGAACGATTGTGTTCTCACTGATTAAAACGAACCAGACTCTGGTGTTAAGCGTTCTTGGAAACGTTCCCCGATGTAAAAACGCCCTCAGTTAGCTGTGCGTCGCTAGTATGATCTGATGATGACTGAATACTGACCGCGTATGGATGGAATGACTGTACCTGAGAACCTTCCCTGCTCGACTTGCACGTTCACATCACCAGCTGCTTTCCACTGCAAGTGCATTCATCGTGAGACAGAGCGCGAGAGTGTAGAAGCGCACGTAATAGTACTGCAGTGTACGGTGCGTGCATTAAATAACGAGAGTGCTTACGACATGCTCGCGAACACATCACAGAAGAGCGGCCTGGTGAACTTTGTTATGTTTTATGCTCGCTCTCGTTGTGGAACGCAGTCCTGCTGTACTATCACATGCGTTCTTGTACTCTCGTGCCGGGCAGGCAGACGCAGTCGAGGAGAGACTTGCATATATCACAGGTTTAAAAGATCACTGCATGCCTTTTTGATTATTTTTGTGGGGGACGACCTCCACTCGTGACTTTCTGGATAAAATCTCACCACAAAATAAACATTAGGTGAACTTGCAACCATTTCAGTCACCAACTGGACGCCGCACCGCACATGGATACAATGCTATGATGCTTTTTCTGTGATCACGTGTCTACTCTATGGAGTAGAGACAACTGTAACATCTTGTCTCTTAGTAAAATGCCTCATGAGCCAAAACACCTGCCCTAACAACTGCCTTACTTAGTTTAGAGAATCTACTGTAAATACCATGTAAATGGTATAAAATGTTGTCTTTGGTGGCGGCCAATTTTGTCTGCGGAGAGCACTCTGACCTCCAGCACGACGAAACCCGTGCTTGGAGTTACGCTCATGCCTTCTCCAGCGCCAAATGCTTTAAAAAAGGCAACAGCAATAAAAGCCTTCATCAGCAAAAGTGGCCAGATTCCAACAGGCTTTCTGTCCTTCAATGGCATTTTGTTTGCTTGTGTGGCTCTGCAGCTCTGCATTTTGATGGGCCTGGCGTACTGATCTGTCCCCGGTGAGGGAGCCAATGAATAATGAATACTCTCGCTGTCACTCCGGAGCAGATCGGGTTTCGGTTTAAAAAGAGACAACATGTGTAATTAGAAAGCAGGAATCGGCTCTCGGCTCGAAAGCCGTACATTTGTGGAAGGAAGAGAAGAAGACGGTGCCATCCCAAGTTAGAAACTGAGAGTGGTTCTGTTTCTGCTTTCTGAACACAAAAAGCACGGTTTGGATCGTATCACGGGTTACGGTCAAAGATTGGATCATTTTTGGGTGACCCAAAAAAGAAAGAAAGAGAGAGAACACTTATTGCACATGTTCTTAAAAAACCACTACAGATTTATTTTTTTACAATAAAACACACGATGGCAGCAGCACAGTGGCATAATGCTTATCACTGTGGTCTTGCCGTGTCTCCAGGGTCGGGGGTTTAATCATTTTCTTTAAATTATTTAAATGTTCTTCCCAAGTTTGGTGGGTTTCCCCCGGAGGTACTCCGGTTTCCTCCCACAGTCCAAAGACATCTAAATTAGGCTAATTGGCGTTCCCAAATACGCTGTACAGAATATGTAGTACAGAACATGAAGGAATAAAAAAAACATATTATAATAATTATTATTATTTATTTATTTTACATTAAACTGCAACATGAAGCATGACGACTCTTCTTTAACTTTATTTCATTATGGCTACTTATTCATTTGTCACTATTGTTCAAATGAAAAATAACAACAATAATAATAATAATAATAATAATAATTGGTATACCTTTACTATCCTGTTATTAAAATATTAAACCATTTTTAGTGAAACAACGCACTGTATGTGCATTTATAACTGGCCTACAGTGTGAGTTCTAGTCCAGATTTATTGTATTATTTGGTCTGGTTTTCATTGGAGTGAGCAGGTTTCCATCACTGCACAAAGTGTGAGACAGAGTTTAAGCGTAAATTCAATCAATTAGTGTCTGTACGAGAGAGTCTGAGTGAGTGGAAATATCACTTGTGCATGTACACAAAAAAGGATAAATATAAATATAATAAAGTTTTATTTCTCATTATGATGGAAAATGTTGCAATTAATTCATGGTTCGCATGCGTGCCAAACTGCGGGGGAGTGATCCATACAGAGCACGGGTCAACTACGATTCTTTACACTACTAGTGCGTTCACATACGTAATGTGTAATGTGAATTTAACCGCGGTGCGTGGCTCCTCTTTAATGCTGTTTCTGTCGGCAGGTAAAAACGTAACGATCTCACTCACGTGCACCGAAATGACCAGTCCGAGAGGGTGCGGGTGATATGACTTCAATCTAAGCCAAAGGATGGAACTGTAGCTGTCCAGTTATGACGTGTTCAGGATATTTCGAGAGACAAACAAAAGGAGAGGAAAAAAAATTGATGTGTTCTCCATGCTTGAGTAATTTTTGTGATTTCTACACACACTTGGCAAAAACGTCTGGCTAACCAGTTAAAAAAAAGTTTCATAATATGCTTTCAGTCATCCATTACTTTTGCTTTTTGATGTAAAACAAAACAAAATAATCAATCTTGCTCAGATTCAGAATAGCGAATGGGCTAGTTTTTAACCAAACATCTGTAATAAACAGACAAGTCATATATAAAATAACTTGACCACTGAAGTGAATAATATGGATCAACTGCACACCAGCAAACTGGTGACAGAATCATCGGCACCCAGAGCTCACCAGTGTCCAATGGGACCAAAGGCCAGTGCATCGGATCCGATCCCACAGAAACGCCACTGCAGCAACAATTGCCAAAAAGGTCAATGTCTCCAGGATCGAAAGGCACCAGGACACCCAGTGCACCACAGCCCGCCGCACGCGGCACCCAGCAGGTAAAGACCCCAATGTTCTGGTGCCAGAAACCACTGCACACCCCCAGAAGTCATTCCCCGGGAGCCAGAGGCGCCTTGGTGGCACAAGGGGAACCCAAAACCAAGGTGTCTTTAAACCGGAAACATTCTGCGCAAGAAGGTATAAGTTGTACCACCAGGAGTGCAAGAAGTGCACTAATTTGCCCCATTAACATATTATGGTGAAGGTACTCCCCATTGAAACAAGAAGTGCTCACAGGATTCCCTGCTATGGTGACTTCCATAGGAACTTTAAAACTAACTGTGGATCCCATTATCACAGAGACATGTGGGGGGTGAGGTCATTTTACTTACGCATCCAATCAGGATAATTACGAAACTGTCATGCCACGCCCTAGTATATACTTTAGAGCAACTTAGCAACTGATCCTCTAGACAGAGACCCGATTTTGTGCCTCAACAAGCACCGCTCACATTTACTTCAGAGAGTGTACCTGTCTAGTTAACTTCTGTAACACTTCAAATCGTACTGGTGGGGAGCTGCTGTAACAAGGAAATCCTGTAACAGTTATTCACAGTCAGATCTGTTGGAGTCGCTCACCAGACTTTCAGACATGCTTGCCAGCACAGATACGCGTCACGCTTGAAAGAACTACAAAGATTGACTTCCAATTTTTCCGGCATGACTTAACACGGATCTGCGTGTGTCATAACGACATCAGCGAGGCTCTGGTGTGAGGGTGCTAGCTAAAACAGTAGCTCACGATAAAGGAGGGATGTTATGCATGTTCACATGATAATCAGAAACTTTAACATAACACTCGAGTATTTGCAATAATTAGGGATGGAAATCAACAGGGACCTCATGATACAGTATTTTACCACCTCAAATGCAAACACACATACACACTACCGCTCTAAAGTTTGGAATCACTTTCCAACTCCATACTCGTTCTTGATTTTTATTTCTTTCTAAATCGATTCAGTGATGTATCGTCATTATTTTGTGTGACAATTCATGTATCGACTCAAAACCAAAACTTTTTTTTCTTTTTCTATTTTTTTTTAGTTACACTACAGTTCAAAAGTTTGGGATCACTTGCAGATTTCTTTGTTTTTGTTTAGTGATTTATTTTCAACATTTTACAACAATACTGGGAATTTCGAAACTATGAAGTAACACATATGGAATTAGGTAGTTATGTAACAAACAAAAACAAAAGTCAGTTGCTATTTTAAGACACTGCGCTCAGCCTTTCTGGAACAGTTCTTGCAAGAACAGTATTGTGTCAAGTGCATTTACAAAACCTTCATTACGCACCATGATGAAACTGTCTCTCATGAAGACCTTCCCAGGAAAACAAGACCAAAACTTACCTCTGCTGCAGAGGAGAAGTTCATTTAGAGTCACCAGCCTCAGAAACCACAAATTAACAAACAGCACCTCACATTAGAGCCGTTATGAAGGATTTACAGAGCAGAAGTAACAGTATCTCAATTAACTGTTCAAAGGGGATTATTGCAGAAAGGAATAAAAATCATGAACAACCATGGAGTTAGAAAGTGATCCAATTAAGTGGTAGTGTAAATAAAAAATAAACAATAAAAAACATTTTGGAGTCATGAATTGCATCGCAAAAAAAAAATCATGATACATCACTGAATCGATTTTCCCCCATCCCTCGTGATAATAAGTTGATAATAACATGTTATTTATATAATATAATTATATCCCCTGGATTAGGATGTCTTTCAAAACATATACTAGAGATGTTATTGATTAATTGTTAATCGATCAGCTGCCTTTAAGAATTTAACTGCATGTAGTGCTAACCTGAACAACTCAGCAGTAATCTAGTGTGTGTGAATGAGAGTGTGAGTGTGTGTGTGTGTGTGTGTGTGTGCCATGCGATGCCGTCCATTGTGTACCCCGCCTCGTGCCTTATGTCTCCTGGGATATAATCCCCGACCCTGTATACAGCGAGTGAGTGAGTGAGTGAGTGAGTGATTTCGGCAGTGTAAAATTTCCACAGTAGCATCAGGTATCTGAGGCGCTACTGTTACCAGGGTAACACAAGCCATGACTATGTTGGTGACATCACAGGTGTTCCAAATAGAGGGATTTCGTTAATGGAGGGATTTCGAAGTTCCTTTATAAGACATTACCTGCATAGGGAGCTTCTTTGAAGTTCACTGTGGAATGGAACGTGGACGGGCGAGGGGCTCTTCACAGACAGGTGTGTGTGTGTGTGTGTGTGTGTGTGTGTGTGTGTGTGTGTGTGTGTGTGTGTGTGTGTGTAAGAGAGGGGCTGATCAAATCAATGCTCTATGGGCAATTAAATAAGACCTCACCTATTTATAAATAAATAAATAAATAAATAATACATAAGTATACCCTTAGGCATTCTTTCTTGTTTAATCTTAATTATGTTTCAGATATTAACCTGCTTTAAAGAACTGATGTTAATTAAAGATTCTTCAAGAAACGCGGTTGAAAATATATGAAGAATATCAAACATCATGCAAAGATTTCTTCAGCATTTCTTAATCAGATCAAATCACTGACTCTCTTTGATATACTTCACAGTATTTATATAATTATATAGCAGTTATATATACGTACATAGCGTTTATCTTTTTCATCCAATACTTTCAATCTGCCTGATTTTTTATTTATTTATTTAGTTATTTTTAAATTTTAAGCTTCCATCGTATGAATGTTCATGGACACCTCACCGTCAAACCCATATGTACTGTACACTACAATCAAAAGTTTGGACACAACTTTTAATTCAATGGAATTTTTATTTTATAACTTTTATTTATTTATATATCATAAAACAATCCTGAAGGCATCCAAAATGTGCAATAATCTTCTTTGAACAGTTGATATTGAGATGTGTCTGCAACGTAAAGCTCTGTAAATCCTTCATAACGGCTCTAATCTGAGGTGATGTTTGTTAATTGGTGATTTCTGACTCTGGTGACTCAAAATGAATGTCTCCTCTGCAGCAGAGGTAAGTTTTGGTCTTGTTTTCCTGGGATGGTCTTCATGAGAGCCAGTTTCATCATGGTGCTTGAAGGGTTTTGCGCAAATGCACTAAACGTTCTTAGACATTAAAAATACCAAACTCAATGTCAATGTCAACTGTTCAAAGAAAATTATTGCATATTTTGAACGCATTCAGCATTCTTTTACAATGTAGAAAGAAATAAAAATCAGGAAAGACCATGGCATTAAAAAATGTGTCCAAAATTTTGACATGTTCTGTATATACACACCAGTGATAACACCAATCAAAGGTTTGGACACAAGTTTGGATTTATTTTCTACATTAAAGAATTTTTTTTCCAAAACTATCTAATAATAATACATACGGCATTAGGTAATCAAGTAATAACAACAACAACAACAACAACAGTCAGTACAACAGTATTGTGTCAAGTGCATTTGCAAAACCCATCAAGCACCATGATGAAATTGGCTCTCATGAAGACCATCCCAGGAAAACAAGACCAAAACTACCTCTGAGGCAGAGGAGAAGTTCACCAGTCAGAAATCACCAATTAACAAACAGCACCTCAGATTAGAGCCGTTATGCATATTGCATATTTTGGACGCCTTCAGGACTGTTTCACAATGTAGAAAGAAATACAAATCAGGAAAGACCATGGAGTTAGAGGTGTGTCCAAACTGATACTATTAGGGCTGTAGCTATCGAATATTTTAGTACTCTACCAAAAAATTTATCGATTAATCGAGTAATCAGATAAAATGTACTTATGCTTAATTAAACAGCAATGTAAAATATATAAGAAAAACCAAGATTAATTGGTTTTATTTTTAGAAAAATCTACTTTAATTTTTTAAATGCATACAGCATTTCATCAAAAATAAACATTATTGACAGTATAAGGAATAGCTTAAAGTTGCCTGCGATGAATTAAGTGCATTAAAAAAAAATTTAAAGCCTTTTCCCAGATGCAAAAACAAAAGGTATTTCAAATGACTTTAAGTATCAAAAAAACTAAGGAACACATTAAAAGAAATTTTAATATATATTTTATCGCTCCCGTCCATTTTTGCAACCCGCAACAGAACGCTCCCTCAAATCAATACACAGCTAACTGTTTGCATCTCCTTCCGTTTTGTAGGTGACGTACATAAGTGCTCCTTCTTCTTCGTCGGTGTTTACTGGCGACTTGGACCCGGAAGCGCACTGTGTCACGCCAAACAAATAATTGCGCAAAAGCATAACGCAAGCTTTTAAAATTAATTAAAAGAAGCTTGGAGGCAGAAGATTTTCCCTCGATCATTTTTTGTAATCGAGTTACTCGAGGAATCGTTTCAGCCCTAGATACTATATATACATTTGTGTGCTTAAATTGTTAAGCATTTAATACTTAATTCACCAAGTCTCAATGGTCATGACTCTCCAAGTTGTTGTTTTTTCCCCCCTGAATCTCTTTAGTACTAATCTGTTGCTTATGAGTGTCATGGTTTAGAGCATCCTTGGTTGTTCCTCATTATTCATTTCAATGGTATTTCTCAGCTGGAACGCCTTCAAATCTTCAAATAGAGAAGTTCATCCCTTACTAAGTCATAAAGGACGAATGGAGAACACTGCTGCGCGTGCTTCTTCAGCAACAAATATTTAATGAACCAGCATAAAGAGCCTTAGTCAGATATAAGGTGCCTCATGATCCATTCGAGAAGTTTCTGGAAACAAAACATATTTCTATCATTTGGTGCTTTATTGACTGTGGAGAAGAACACTGTCTAACACATCGCACTACAATCTCGCATGCACGTATAATTGGGGTTTAGATCTGGAAGACAGAATAGGATTTACATTCAATCAGCCCTCGAGTCTGGTGAAATGGGGCGGAGTCATGCTGGAGAAGACCACACCCACCAATGCTTCATCACAGGATGATTAGTTGGAAGAACGTTATTGATTTGCTGTCTACAAAGTTACAAGCCAACTCAAGCCATGCCAGCAAAAAGGAAACGCCCCTAAAGCATAACAGATGCACTGGGTTTTCTTTTAATCATCTGTTCTGCTGTCTGAAGAGAACACTAAAAAAAACATTTCTGAAGTAGTTCAACAGGAACTAAAACAAACCCTACTACCTAGTACCTGTATTTTAAGCCTTTTCAAGCTCAGGCATGAAGGAATAAGGCCATACAAGAAGTTGATGAATTGAAACAGTAGAATATGAAGCACGCAGCGTGGTGACACCAGTCCTATCCCTGCGTCAGGAACTCTCCGTCAAAATCAATCAATTATTTCCTGACTATTCATTTATAAATTTTTAAACCAAGCATACTCCTTTGATGGATTGTAAACAATTAAATGCAAACCATTATAAGTATGCAGTGTGCAGAAAACACACCCTCGAAAGGCTTAACACCAGCAATGTATTAGTAGAAATCTAGCAGTAGTGTGTAGGTCAGGAGTTCAAATCCCAGGAACGCAATTAAGGCAATTAACCTTCTACTGTCCGGCTTAAGGTTTATAATAAGTCATAAGGCAGTTTAGTTAATCGATGTACTGTAATTACAGCGTCATACTGCACTCTCGAATTCTCCGTACTCATCGGTCACAAGGTATTGATTTGGTATTCATAAGAGCAGATTCAGCTCAAAGGGAGACCACAAGTTTACATAAACATGCTCGTTCTATTATGTTACTGATTAGATACTACCCTCTAGCACAGGGGCTTTGTACACTGGACACCAGGATTTAAAAAACATGTGACAGATGATGGGGGTTTTCTGTAAGGAGACATTTAAGAGCGTTTTCATATTTAGATGTATGGTCTCCCCCATTCCTCGGCTGCCTACCATCTACATTGTTTTTGTTCTCCGTTCTCGGGTGCACTTGCAAATTTACACAGCAGGCACCTAGTTGATTTGTGAGTTGACATAAAACACAAAAAGAAGAAGAGAACAAGGAAGTCCTTCTTCACGTTATGCCTAATATTATTGATATTTCTGAAAAAAAAAAAAAAAGAAACGGTAAGAGCGATGCTCTTGCTTGCCTTCCTACATTATCAGCTACGGCTGTGTAAGTCAAAGGATAAGATTTGTGCGTGATATGTGCACACTCAGATTTTGGGGAAGACCAAACAGGTACGACTAACTTCCATATCTGACTAGATTCATGCTTCAGGTCGCTGTACTGTTGCCGAGCGCGAAAAAAATTGTGTTCTCGTTGATCAAAATGAACCAGACTTTGGGGTCAAGTGTTCTCGGAAACGCTCTAAAAGAAAGGAACGACAGTTTGTAGCTGTTTTTGGGCAACTGATAACAGGAACTAGTTTCATGGACATTCATCCATTTATTGTTTAACTATAAACAATCAATGAAATACAGTGGAACCTCGGATTACGAGTAACGCGGTTTACGAGTGTTCCGCAAGACGAGCAAAGATTTTTAATAAAT
>JAQQZT010000038.1:10445585-10464162 GCA_030068275.1 Clarias platycephalus | reverse complement strand
ACAAACACACTGAAACTCTGCTCTGTCGCGATTGTTTTCAAAGGTAAGGAGCTGGTTAATTTGTTTTTGTTGTTGTTTTACGTTACAGCAGTGATTCCTATGCGCTCACGTGAGTGTGACCAGCGATGTTCCTTGCTAATTTTTAAACGGTTAATTTTTA
Source organism: Clarias platycephalus (assembly GCA_030068275.1). NCBI lineage: Eukaryota > Metazoa > Chordata > Actinopteri > Siluriformes > Clariidae > Clarias > Clarias platycephalus. Next base: position 10,464,002 of record JAQQZT010000038.1, on the reverse strand, counting down.
AACGGATACCAGTGCTTGGATACCATTAATCTTTTCTCACTTTGCCAGAGCCATGGTCAGATTGCCTGCTTCATATTTGAAACGCTGGCCTCCCAGGACCTCCTTTAACGGCCCACACCTGTGTAAATTGGAGCGAAGCCAGGACTGTACAGGGGATGTGGCAATAACTATCAGGCAAGTTCCCGTAATGTGCTGTAAATGGTGTTGGTGAATGGTTGTGTGTACAGTACTCAAAGACAGATGCGTCTTTTTCCCGCAAGTTGGAGATACATTTTCAAGAATCTGGTGCTGCCGCTGAGCCACCTTGGCCAGGATCGTCATTCACAGACATACGGTCCCTTTTTTAAATGTTTGCACCATTCAAATGATTTAATGCAGCTAAGTGTCTCATCGTCGTACTGTGCTGGGAGTCTTCTGTAAATGTCAATCGGTTTTATGACTTCATTCACGAGGAGATTTCATCACGAGTAGTGGTTTGACTTGAACGCCCCTTTGTAAAAAGGAAAGTAGTAAAAATCATTGTCGTAACGAAGCTCTTCGGCTATCCGTCTCCACACGTTGTCCTTGTACTCGTTGTCTTTGTAAATCGTGCCCTTGCATCGTAAAGTACTACTTTAGCTGAAATAAAGTTAATCAAACTGTCTGCCAAGTGATGTTTCAGCAAGCTGCACTGTGACCCGTCAGAAGTATTCTGGTTGCAGACGAAAAGTTGCACAGGGAAAGTTCATCGATGATGTGACTCTTCTATTTGGAGGTTATTAATTAGAAGAAAAAAAATTGACATGCAGAAAAAAGAAAGAAATAAAAAAACGCTAATTTTCGCCTCTGCTGAGCCATGACCTTTAAATATAGTGAACTGGCGGTATAAGAGAAGTACTTCAGAACTTGCTGCAATTAGAAAATAATGATCTTCAGGGCTGCATTATCTCACAATGTCATGTTTTATCCCTAATTTATTGCACCCCCTTTCCTGTATCATGTTAAGAAACATTCCAGTTCATCCCTTGTTCCCATCAGCTCCTACTTCCATGTTCCTGATTAATGTTTGTACCTTTGACTAGTTAGTGTTTTAGCTTGCCTTTGCAGAAAATGTGCAAACTGCTTTTCCCTGTTTTATGTCCCGGGTTCTAGTTTATGGTTCTGACCTAGTTATACCATGACCTTGGATGATGGATTTGCATGTGGTAACCCCTCAGCATCAGGTCCATCCCCTGCTGTGGATTCTGACAACAACATTTTTGGATTCTGAATTCTGGATTCTGTGAAAAACCTGAATGTAGTGTCTGGCAACTACCACATGAGATGATAACTGTTCCAGGCAGGAGGAGTGCTGTATAGTACACAGCAATAGGAATCTTTCAGCTGGCGCGGATTACACCGCAGGCTGAGTGGCTTCTTTAAACCGAGGCCAATAACAAATTCATCTGTAAAAGTTCAGTCAGTCACTTAATAAAAGAACAGAGAGGCGGACATATGGCGTGGAATCTGACATGATTCGAAAGTGAGAGCAGATGGCCCGTCTTATCCTGCCAAACTCTTCTCAACTTAATAAAACATCACCATTACCAGTGGATATCATTTAATCTTCTCCGACACAGTGACAACAAAACGAATGGAATATGCTAGATAAAATAGATGTCATTGGTTTGAAGTATTCGAACATTTGCACCGACTTAAAAGTTAGATTGATGTAATTAGTAGGATTTACAGAGATTTCTATCCTAAACCTGATCGAAACGTACAAAAAATAAAAACTTTAACAGCATAAAAAATCTGTAAGTTTACTTTGAAGATTTTACTAAGACAAAAAGCATTAAAATCTAAAATCTTTTTAGATCCTACTTAAGCAAGAGGGAGTGCTGTATTGCTGGAGATCCGCATGGATGCAATGCAGTCGTGGGCACGAGGGCGCAGTGCCGAAAACATCACAGCCGTGCTATAACCAGCACAACATCTAATGTGATATTGCTTTTATACAACAGTTCCGAAATTACCATTTATTAACGACCTACTTCACCCATGCTGCAACTGACAGTTAATCAATGCAATGTAATTAACCTTCATTATAACACCTGGGATGATTCCTATTGTATCAGCTATGGCTTAACATACAGTTTAATGTCTCACCAATCAGATTGCTCGGTCAGTGCAAACTGTTGCATAATTGTACTTAAACTGTTCTTAGGCACAGTTCTCTATTTTCATTCTTTTTCATTCGAGCTTCAAGAGCATGAATGGAGGTGGAGAGCAAGAATGGAGCAAGAACAAAGAAAACTTTGAGAACATGAGTGAGAACAGAGGTAGAGCTTTGAGGACCTTAAACCCAATTACTTGAAAATTTTTGACATACAGTGGTACTTCGACATACTAAGCATGTTCAGCATACGAGCAAACAAACCGAACGCCGGTTAAATTGCACATGCGTCATTCAAAACTTGTTTGCGTCAGTGGAAAGCCAAGCAAAGTGAGGTTACTTTTTTTGTATGTATACATTATTTCCCATGCCTCCGGATTAAATTTGCATGGCGAGGTACCACGGTAATTTGGAAAAGAGCGGACTAACCTTTTGCAAGAAACGTGCATATGAAGCTTTTGCGGGCATATCAGCAAATAAACCGAGACGAACCAAACGTCCATCTTTCTATCTAGAAACCTCTGTAGTCCAACCAGGGACCGTCGAGGCCAGTGATGTCCATTGTATTGATTACAATTGATCGTACTGTAGGGCAATTTGGAAATGACGATTAGCCTAATGTGCATGACTGTGGGAAGAAACCAGAGTATCCGGAGAAAACCCACCAAGCACAGGGAGAACATGCAAGGTGGGAATCGAACCAGGACCCTAGACCCGGACCCTCAGTGTATAGTGTCCTATTAAAGAGCATTGTATCTGGACTAGCAGTGTCCCAATATGACATCACTGCAGCACAAAACCCTGTAACTTCTCACAGGAATGACACGAACACAGCATCAACCAACAGAATCTCTAGGACACATCAGAAATCATTCAGCCCGAACAGATTTAAACATTGTTGGCTCCTAAACCTTGTTTTCAGTGGCAAAGCAGCCACAATCTCCATCTCTACGCGACTTACCTTGAGCCGGGAGGGTTGAGGTTGAGGTCGCCATGGAGACCAGCGTTATCAAGCACAGAAAGAGCACGCGCCATCCCCGGCTCAGCGCCGTCAGAGCAGCTGCACGCGTCACAGCCTCCATTCAGACAAACTCATGTTTTTTGGGCCAAGGCGACTGTAGAAGAAGCGGCCCGCAGCAAAATAAAATAATTTTTAAAATCTGCAAAATAATAAGATTAGGATTGAATCACACGCGATGTAATGCAGTGTAATGTAATGCAATTCATGCCGCACGAGCGCGCGCGTTAAGGTTAGATAGAATTCGCTATTTCGTGCGCGCGCTCTCAGCGCCGTAGGTGTGCGCGAGAGCAAGCGCGCGTTCTTTGTTTCTTCAGCACGCGCTCGGGCAAACAAGCGTTTCGTTATTAAAAAAATAAATAAACACAAATAAATCACACATAGTATCTAACGTCAGTTATGGGTTAGCACCCTGGGGTAATGTGATGATATGCGCGGTAAGTTAGAACCCAGGTACGGATAGTTGTGTGTTTAATATTTCAAATCAAAATGCATTAAGTACAAAATCTCTTATCACTTTGGTGTCAGAAGGTTAGTTATGTACCTGAATGTGTAGCGAAGATACAACAACAGTCCCATAAGCTGATCGTTCAGTACAATGCTACTGCCCTCAAAGTGCTAAAGAGACTGACAGCGATAACGGTCTCATGTTGTGCTGCTATGTGTAATGCTAGCTAAAAAGGCTAACCGCCACCTTGTTATTACTAATAAATATATATTTGTATTTTTAAAGTTGTCCTTTTATTCTGGCTAACTCATGTGTATTTAACGCATGCTAGCTAATCTTTGTGCAAAACGAAAAAAAATGCTAACTGCCACAAAGCCTTTGTTAATGTTAAAACACCCAACGCTTACCTTTACGCGCTGAGCTAACGTTAAATCAATATCCGCTCGACTTAATTACAAATCAGGTCCCGGAAAAGTTTTTCTCCCATGACATCTAGACATAACGGGATATTTTTCATGGATAGATGCCTCATTCCTCTCCGCTGATAGACAGATAGACAGAGCATCCTTCTCTCCTCCAATAGAGCCACTACACTAACCCCGCCTCCCTTCTGTACATATATGGGCATGTAGTGCTGAGAAGCTCAATCGCTATTGGTTGGGAAAGCTGTCCATCCTAATGAGGTTAGGTTGTCTCGTCTGCTGGCGTCTGTGGTTTCACGGCAACGCTGACTCGAGTCTGTACTTTATAAAACGAGATAAAACGTAGACTGCTTGTTGGTTAAAATGTCAAAAACAAGGGTCTAGAAAACTAACAAACTCAGTCAGATAAGAATTTAGACAGGTATTTGTATCAGGGTTTCATTTCTAGTACATGGAGAAAATATACATGAATCGTATTATAGTATGCTGATAGTACAGTATGTTGACTCACATCGCCCCCTTTTGGTAATGAATATAAATACACAATATATTATGCGTTAATTAAAAGGTGCGTTTTTATTCACCCACACTTCTGTATGATGAAATGTATTTCATAGAATTGTATCATGCTCACTGCCTTATAAAGGTAAGCACTCTCACCTTGCACCTCCGGGATCCAAGATCGAATCCTGCCTCTGGGTCTATGTGCATGGAGTTTGCATATTCTCCCCGTGCTTAGTGTGTTTCCTCTGGGTAATCCAGTTTCCTCCTACAGTTCAGAGACATGCAGGTTAGGCTAATCGGCGTTCCCAGATTGCCCGTAGTGTGTGTGTGTGTGTGAATGACAATCAGGAATCGAGCCGGCAACCTGACCCCTTAAGTTACTGTCATAGAAACAACAGCTACATCGCCAGAGTGGAGATGGACAAACCCCCCTAAAAAACCTAGCAATCCAGGAAACACTCCAGAACGTTCCAGTCCATAAGCCTTATACAGTCTTTCCTTTGGTAGACATTGTTCCTTAAATGAGATGACACTCATTATCTCGGTCTGATGCATTTCACAATTCCTAAAAATACGAACTTATCTTTCAGGGGCTGCAAAATAGTCTGCTACATCTACAGTAAATGTGTATGTGGTGAACATCGTCTCTCTGGAGGCTCAGTAATTTATTACATGGGTAAACCTGGGCTTTTTGCCCAAGCTCATATTGTAAATCAATCGATTGATCTTGCAGTGTTCCATGACAGCATTTTATTTTTTGTGCCCAATATAAGTATTATGATAGTATTTAGGCCAGGCAGCATCCGCCCCTTTCCCAGACTAACTACAGTATACATCTGTGATGGAGAAAACAGGCCTCCTTGCGTAACTAGAAACTAGCCTACTGAGTGGTGGCATCATCACTGTTCATCATGTGGCCTAGTTCTGAGATGTTCTTGGCCTATCTTGCATGCACAGCATATTTAAAGATCTGCACACAGACTTTCTGTGTTATTTAAGTCAGGGTACTATGAGGACATTCTGAAGGTTTAACTTTTAGTTGTTGTTTTTTAAAGTCATGGTGGATTATTGAGGTATGTATTAATATGTATCCTGTTGCTGAAGCAAATCTGTTTTTAAGTTAGTTTTTTTATTGTTACTATAATAATTATATAGATTATATAGATGTTGTTTTGAATATTTCAGAAATCTATGGTAAAGTCAGGGGTAAGATTTTCCTCTGATGACTCTTCCATGCAGACCATTTACATTTACAGGAGACGTCCTTATCAGAGCGATTTATATTTACCTCATTACACATCTGAACAGTTGAGGGTTAGGGGCCTTGCTCAGGCGCCCAACAGTGGGTTGGACCTGGGACCATCCAGTCAGTATTCTCAACCATTGGACTACCCTAGCCCCCTCACATTCGTTCAGGCAACACTGCACCACCACTGACTAAACCTTCTGTACTATAATTTGTGGTCTCTGTCTATCTGAAGTGTTTCTTGGTCTGCTATATGTTCACTTCCTCTGTTCGCTTTAACATACCTCACTTGGTTATATTTGACAGTAGAAATTTGACATCTTTTTTATAGCTTTCCACTGCTTTGTCAACTTCAGTTAGCTTTGTTTCCAAATAATGACAGTTCTGTACTTGAACAATGAGTCCTAATGAGTCAATTCAGGCTCAGGGAATTAATTAAGCAATATCACATGAGAGGGAGCACTGTTGTACTGAATATTAGCATGGTTGTGAGGCGGTCAAAATATGCGTGTGATGTTGCTTTTATACAACAGTACTACAAACCCTATTTATTATTTAATCAACATTTTGGCAATATAAATATTTCCGCAACTGGACCAGAACTAGTCTACTGATAGATAACACAAACACTGAGCAATGTAGTGTGAAACTGGCAATCGATGGTTAGTGTAATTTATGGTTATTAGAACGCTGGTTAGACATATAGATAAACATCCCAGTGTTATATGGGACTCTGTATCAGCACTCATGGAATGCCTCTGGGCCAATCAAATTACTTGGTTGGAATTACTTGATCTTTTATAATTAATCTTGTATAATTAAGCTTTGAAACTTTACAATTAGGAGGGTGTTCAAACTTTTTATATGCCACAATTATTATATTATTTTTAAGTTAATCCATATAAAATAGCTATGTGATAACATAAAAAAAAAATTAAAAAAAAATACAATTTTTAATTATTTTCTGGTCAGTCTGTTTTTGCTTCCGTTTATTTCTCATATCAAACATATCAATAGAATAGATTAAAGAAAAATTATTAGAATTAAAAAAAATATATACTGATTTATTTATTTTAATATATTCTTTTCACTACTATTGTTATTTTTATTTATTTATTTATTTTTCTTACTACTATTGTTATTTTTATTTATCTATTTATTTTTCTTACTACTATTGTTATTCTTATTTATTTATTTATTTATGTAAATAATTTTGTAAATGTGAATTGGATATGTGTATGTGAAAGGGTATATGCATGTGTATTTGTTTGGGTGTTCATTAGAATATTGTCACTACATGTCTAATTGATGTGGGTTTGTAAAACAAGAAAAGTTCTATAAACATATTTGGAAAAAAAATACATTTTACTAATTAAACTTACCGACTCAATCTTTAAAAAAATGTGAGACTGTTCGATTTACATGTGAATGATGTGTCATTGTGTTTATTTGCTTTCTAGCAGCAAGGATAATTAAATGAGTGAAAAATAGTATTTATAATAACATTTCGACTTCAAGCTACATTCAAAAGTGCAACAGGGGGCAGTTTGCTGTTGATCTGCTACAAAAACATGAATGTGTTAAAATATTACTCATTGGTCATTTACAGTACGGCTTAGTCTGTCATTTTATAATAAACTGTTTAATGGAATATCCAACATGTTCATGTAGTATGTAACATCCATGGTAAAAAGCATGGTGAGAACACTTTTTCCAACAAATGTGATTAGAATTAACGTGAAATTTCCTAAAACAGGATGTTTTGAAGTGTAATAATCCTAAGAATTTTGTGACACATACAGTACCAGTATAGGGTACCAGTCAAAAATTTGGACGCACCTTCTAATTCAGTGATTCGTTTTCTACATTCTAGAACAATACTGGAGATTGCAAAACCATGAAATAACATGTATGGCATTGGGTAAGTAAGTAACAACAACAAAAACATGCAGATGTTATTTTAAGACATGAAGGTCAGCCTTTCTGTAATAGTTCTTGTAAGAACAGTATTGTCAAGTGCATTTGCAAAACCCATCAAGCACCATAATGAACCTGGATCTTATGAAGATCTTCTCAGGAAAGCAGGACCAAAACTCACCTCTGCTGCAGAGGGGAAGTTCATTTATAGTCACCAGCCTCAGAAATCACAAATTAACAAACAGCACCTCAGATTAGAGCCGTTATGAAGGATTTACAGAGCATAAGTAGCAGACACATCTCAATATCAACTGTTCTAAGGGGATTATTGCATATTTTGATCACCTTCAGCATTGTTTCACAATGTAGAAAGAAACACAAATCAGGAAATACCACGTGATTAGGACGTGTCCAAACCTTTGACTGTTACTGTATATGAGTATGCATTGATGTGAAATATAAAAGGTATGTTTTAAGTACAGTCAAAACACGTGTGTGAACACCAAAATCAGACGTTTTAGTATAATCTGAAACAAAATACTAATACTAATACTATTACTCATAATAATAAATCATGAGATGAGAGATTAATGCTGTGACAGTTTAATGTAAATCCAAGACAAAGTGTGATTACATTTCTACACATATACAATATGCATATGTGAGCATACAAATTCTCATTAATAACTCGATTCACCTTGGAGACCGAAAAAATGATCAAAAGTAACAGTGAATAACAAGCTATAACATAGTTCACCACAATGCGAGCCCCTTTCTCACCCTACAGTTAGTAAATAGAACAATTAAAATAACTATATTCTTCTATAACCCAGATGTGTGTTAAACTCCTCCGTACATTTACACTGCTATCGTTAATCGTCGAAGCCTAATATAAACTCACTCAATTTTTCTACAACGAAAATTAAGAGAAGCACACTGAACATCTTAATGGTAACACAAGCGCTTAGTTAGCAAGTACTCAACGTTTTGGAGTTAAATCATTCTTCTTATTGTCATTATTATTATACTGTACTCATTTTTTCTTTCTTTTTTTTTTTTTTTTTTTAACATTCTATAAAGCCAGTAAAATATCCATTCTCATAACATACTTAATAATATTAGTCTAAGGTACAAGGTACACGTAGCGCTACGTTAACAGATTGAAATAATGAGACTTCACACTTCTTCAAATCCCCAATAAAGAAAGCTAAAGAAAAAAAAAGAAAGGAAAAAAAGAAGACATTAACAAAGAAACGTACTTGAAAATACTGCAGCGCACAACAACTTTGACAACAACTAATGGGATACAGCACTGAGAAACTCTACAGCAATAGACACAAAAAGTCAGGGTCAGGGCGCGATGCTTTCTTAGGTCTTGAGAGATTCTAGAAAAATATTTCGTTTACGTTTGATTCGAGTTTCTCGTCGCTGTGCAAGTAGGGGAAAAAAAAAAGGTTTTCACGTCGTAGACGGCTACGGCTTGGGATCAGGTGGAGACCAAGATATCGTGTAGCTAATAGAGCTTTGCTTTTACATTACAAAACCCTTTTAGACCAGCAAGACCATCATGACTGAGAATCGGACAAACTCAGAGGGTTAAAATTATTCACTTGTTTTTGGTTCCAAAAAAAAAAAAATATTTAAAAAAATGAAGAATGGCCATTTCTAACGTATATTTTGGCCTCTTAGCTTATTTGCACATGCAGACTAATGACTCTGTTAAACCCGTGACCTTTCCGTGACCTTTCTGACCTTTTAACCCACGCCCTGAAAAAAAAAACAAAAAATAAAACAACAACACACACTTAACAAAAGGGCTTTAAGTTTGTGTCACGATGTCACCAAAAGGAAGCGATAAAACCCCTGTCGGCTCTGACGTTGTTCAACAGTGTGTGCTTCACAAAGCGTTATATTTATACCGATTAGATTACTTAGGCTAATAAACACCATTTCCTCTTATCAGGAAATTAAAACACTTCAAAGAGTTAGCTAGGAGGACATCTGGCGCTGGAAACGTCTTTCAAACCGAAGGGGAACGTAAGACGGTTACAGACTTGATTACCATGAATAAAGTTAAAAAAAAAAATAAAAAAAAAGACATACAAGAAGGAGTCATTTTTGACCATTGCTTAAAGCTTCGAGTTCTTTGTTTGGAAGGCAGTGTTTTGACACGTGGATGACTTTCCAGGAGGTGCTCATGTGAAGAAAATCTCGGTTAAAAAGTTCCTGTGTTCGAAATTGTTATTATACGTATAAAAAAGATGCTCGCTTGTCAGACATTTTTGCAAACTGTAAGGTCACCGGAGCCGTACCGCAACCTACACTATGTACCTAAAAAAAAAAAAAAAAGTGAAAAAAAAAAAAAAAAAAAGAATGACTACTTTGTAGAGCGAATAGGGCTTATCATTTAGTTTAAATGTGATAAACACGATTTTAAAAAATTTTGAATAATACATTTTTGTGGATGTTAACCATGAAAACCAAGTTCTAGTGAGACATATTGCATCCTTTTTTTTTTTCTTAGGAAAAATGTACATTTACAGTAAAAAGATGGCACCGTTTATATCAACTAATAGTTATACACTATATATATATATATAGATATATATATATGAGATGTTTAGTCTCACATTGTACATTCATTTTGTGCTAGTGACCGTTACTCGTATGTCATTCAGATCACTATAGAGTACTGCTTTCATCATTAGTAAAGCTAAACAGGATGAGATGACTAAGTGGCCTCTTACTTTCTTATAGAAATCAAATATAGAAGGTCATTTGCACAACGGCATTCGAACGAAAGAACCGAGCAGCTCGTGATGGCATGCGCAGTTCGGGTCGCGGCGATTCTGCATGACTGATGTATAATTATCGTGTCCTACAGTATGTGCTGTGGTCTTATATAATGATTTCTAATATCGATCAGATTTTCTTTCTTTCTCTGTCAGTCATCTCCGTTACATCGATGGACACATCATCAACACACCGGATTTCTTTGGTGGGAAGTTCTACAAGTGTGAGATTGACAACGATTCTCCACATAGTCACACAGGCCGGTCCACATGAGGTAAGACAGGGTCAGGGACTATAGACAGTCCATTGTGACGGGACTTTCTAATATGGAATGTCCGATGGATTTCTAATAACGCAGGAACCTCTCCGTCTCATTGTACTGGGGCCTGTGAGCTGAATACAACTTCCAAATCCCTAGACGTCCCGACGTTCTACATCTATTCAGGATCAAAGGGAAAAAAGCTCATGAATTAAAAAGGATTTAGGATTTTGATGACTAAAAAGTACATTTAGAATTATTATTAAGACATATTGATCATACAAATAAAAGTGAGCCTAATCAGAACAAGAATAAGAACTTGAGAATTGATTCTAAACGTATCGCTAACTCATAGAATATACTGTATTTGTAGAATACAAATAAAAAAAAAAATTAAAAAAAAATCCACACAAACACAAGCACTACGGCGTGACGTGAGAGGGGAGAATCAGACGCACTCCAAAAATCACATACACGTGCCCTCGTCAAGTCAAATCGCTTAATCATTGGCGAAAACACAAGCCGACATTAAAATATAAAAAATAAAAAGAAATTCCAACGTTGGCCCTCGATAAAATTTCTTCTTCAAATCAGCTATGCCTTTCTCTTAACTGGAGATCTAGCACAAGTTCTTCCCTTAATTAAGATAAAGAGGAACAGCAAATTCCTGCAACTCTTTCAGATGAACGATCCCTACTTCTGAGAACCACAGCCTTCAAAGCATACACACGCATACAAAGTTAAAAAAACCACAAAACCTTGGCACGGATCTTCCCGACCACCCTTTGGATCAGAAGGTAGTGTGTTTTCATGCAGCGCCTCAAGTAGCACAGATTCCTCCAAAGTCCTACCGACATGCTCAAAGCCAACATGCTATCCTCGTTAAGATGTGGAATTTAGTCTTTCCTTTCCTTTTTCCCGCTCCTCCGTACAATTCCCATCTGAAATCCATCCAGTGCCATCTTTTAGCACCTTTACTCGGTTCCTGTCTCTACCTCGACCCGCTCGCTCACCCTCACAGGTTTACTGTTCCGACATCGTGTCTGCACCAGGCTCACCGGTTGGGGGTTCTCTCCGCAAAAACACTCCCGCTCTTCTTGCAACTGGACATCCTCAGCAGATAACTCTGACACTTTGACCTTAACCTCAGTTTTAGGACTTGGTTTGATTGAAGTTTTAGGTTCAAATCAACTCAGACTCAATATAGTCTGCTGTTATATTATTATTATTATAATAAAAGAAAAAAAGAAGAAAAAAAAAAGCTCAGTGCCACTGAAAAGGTTCCTAAGACACACACACACACACACACGCACAGCTACTCTCTACAGTAAACATACTATACATAATACAGTAACAAAATGTTACTAATCTTTACCGAGTGACAACTTTGGTTCGTTACTCCGAGGAAGTATCTTGGTCTAAATTTTCAATTAAGCTCATGCATGCTAAACAAGAAGCACTGTTGTACGAAATGGTGTCGTGTAAAATAATCTAGCTAATTACATTTAGGACTAGGCTTACACCTGGAAGTTAAGAAACAAAACATCTCAGACAAAGATGTCCAATCTAGAAGCCAACAGTCCAGTCTGAATAGGTTCCTGTTGGTTCTAATCGTTTTTTTGTTGTTGTTGTTGTTGTTTTTTTGTTTTTTTTTTCCAGCCAAGTAAACTGTTGTAATATGTGTAAGGCACTACGAGGGAACAACGATAAACCTAAGACCGTGGAGGAATATATCGCACAAAAGGTGCAGAGGAAGGTGTACCACGCACATGGCCAACAGCAGCACACACGTGCACAGACTATTATGTTATACATGCTTACGTCATTACAACAACGTTGTGCAATCACATTTAAAGAGGAGGAACAAAAAAACCCAAAAAAATTCTATTGGCATCAGAAAGGTTCTTCATGAAATAATAAGCGGGTGAAGTTTGCTACATTCTAAAATAAAAGGCGGGTGGGAGGGGCTGGCTAAACGTCCGACCGTATGACAAAACGTATTTTCTTTTCTAAATATGAACGCAAACAGAGAAGAAGAAGAAGAAGGAAAAAAAAAAAATCTATAAATACACTAGAAAGTCTTTTGTCTTTTTTTTTTTCTTCCTTATATTTCCAGAAGATTCCTCCGGCTGATGTTAGGAGAGGACGGCGGAGTACGCGTGGCACCAGTCGCCGTCCGCGAGCGATTCGGAAATGTTTAAGACAGTTCAAGGCCATCGTTTTCATTTTTATTTCTTTGTAGAGCAGCAGATATCCGTATTTCACCTTATATATAACGTTCTCATCCACCACGTGACCTCAGATCAACAGTCCGTAAAAGAAAAGACGAAAAAATGAACACATGAGATAATAAGACTCCCAGTCTCTCCCAAAAAACGGCGACAGACGTGACCATGTCGAAAAAGAAATAAATGCAACAACAACAAAAAAAAAGATATGATTTCCAGATTGAAAATAATAATAAAAGACGACTAAACTGGCCTTTATTTTAAAAAAAAAAAACAAAAAAAAACACTCATATGCAAAGGAAACTCCTTTCAAACTCATCCCTATCCCTCTCAGAGTACTCGTTCTTTCTCCATCAAGCGTCTTCATTGTCTTCAAGTTTAAGCGTGACGGGGACGGGGACAGGGGAAATGGGTCATGGTTAAGCTTAGGCATGTGTCACCGACTCAAGTCTTTAGTGGGGAGAGAACGGGAAGCAGCGTCGGACTCGGCTCCAGTGTTTTCGGGTCTAGAGATACGGGTATTGGTTCATCTTGGTGGGGCTCAAGGGATATCCAGTGTAGACAGTGGAGGCGGGCGAAGCACTGATGTAAGTTTGGTGGGCGAACTGGGGCTGGTACTGGCCGTGGTGCAGCGTAGGGGACGGCAGCACGCGGTGGCTCATGCTGACGGGGACCTGGTGCACGATGCTCGGTGGGTAGCCGGCGTGTTGGACTGCATGGTGCGCTGAACCCTGTGACGCCACCAGATGTGCCACCGTGCCAGTGGATCCCAGAGCAGCAGGGGTGGTGTACGTGTAAAGGTGGGGTTGGCCAGATAAGTGGGTGGCAGCTAGATGTGGGTGGTGCACGTTAGCGCTGTGGGAGGGACTGTTGTGGTGAAAGGAATAGGGAGCTTGAGCCGCCATCGTGGGCGTGATATAGGCTTGCTGTCTCCTGTGCCCTCCATTTCTCTCCACCGCCATGTGCTGCTGAGCCTGTGGACAAGTGGGTAGTGTGTTATGCATCCTCGTACCGTCCATGCATGCATACAAATGGCATAAAGATGCGAACGTGTGAACTCCATACCTGGCTGAGATTGAGCGGCTGCTGCTGGAACGGGTGAGGCCCGGAACGTTGCTGCCGGTATGCTCCGCCTCCAGGACCACCCCCTGACGCGTGAATGTTGCCCGACAGGCCTTCATTGGAGGATTTAAACTTATAAGCAGGATTCGGGTGGTTCATCGTGTCTGGAGCGATCAAAGATATATCCAGTGATATTTAGAAATCATATTAATTCATAATGGCTATAAAAGTGCCACATATAGAAGTGAACTATATAAAAAGCCTGTTAAAGTTCTATAATGTCCGTCTCACCAAGCACAAGTCGATTGCATTCGCTCAACGCCTCGCTGGTCTGGCTCTTCAGGGGAGGGATGATGATGGTCCGGGGATTGCCGTTGTTGTAGTCGTCCAGCACCGTACCCTTAGAGTCGTAGTTGTTAGCGTTGAGACCGTTGGTCCGGGACTCGAGAGCGTAGGGGCTGTTATTGCTGGAGTCCGAATCTGGGGAGTCGTGGACGGTGACACAGCTGATGACGTTCTTCCGCTGCTTGGATGATGTGCTGGTTGGGAAGACAAGAGCAATAGAGATGGGAAAATTTTAGTTAAAACAAACAAACAAAAAAAATCATACATTAGTACACATTCAGTCCAACCCTGCAGACCTGGTGTTACTAGGCTGCTTGTGCTCATCCTCCTCGTCCGTGTCGCTGCTGATGGTGATGATGCTGACAGCCGGACTTGGGGTGTCGGGGATGACGATGGTCTGCCGAGGTGGGTTGTGTTGGTTGTGTTGTAGGTGTTGGTTGTGTGGTCCGTGGTGCTCTCGCGTTGTGCTAGAGGCCTGCTCTTCGCCCCACCCTCCTCCTCCTCCGCAGGCCTGGGGCGGGGCACAGGGAGCTGAGGGGTTTTGGACCACAGCGCAGCGTGGTGGTGTGTTCTCTTTAACACGCTTCGAGCGCTGAGGAGACAACACCGCCTGGGACGAGGAAACCTCATAGGCGGACATATTCCTGAATACAGTAAAAAAAAAAAATGTTACTCTTCCATGCCGGCTTACAAAAACCCAAAATGTGTCTCAGTGATGTGTCTGACTGACCTGTTGCTCATCTGATGTGGCTTACTCTTTTTAGAGGATGAGTTGTTGTTTGACGGCTGCCTCATTACATGAGCCACGCCAACGTTCAAAGGTTGTTGGGAAGGCAGGGAGACGTGACCGGCGAGCAAGGCCGGCTGTTGCATGATGGGGTTGTAATGGCTGCCATGGGGATGGGAATTCCTGAAAATAAAGAGAGCAGATTTAATTATCTATAATCTTTTGTACGCTTTTCGCTTTTGCAAAGCAAACACGAGGTTCTTAGAGAGCAAACGCCGGCACGGAATGATGAACACTTTTCTTTTTTCCTTTCAGCTGCACATTATTCTCTTTTTTTTTTTTTTGAAGAGTCCATATCAGGGGTGATATGCTCGCCTCTCCGAAAGAAAAAGCTAAGACCCTGTCTTCATAAAGACGTTTAAATCCATCTAAACTGACATAAATCAAGCCACACTCAACAATAGTCCACGTGACCTAATCATGCCCTCGTGTAATACGCAGTTTGGCCAGTAGAAGGCAGCAGTGTCCGTATTGGACGCTGAGAAGACTGACAGCAGAGGGATGGCTCTCAGAGGAGAGATCTCTGACTCTGCAGTGCGAGTGCGACACTCCTGCAGACGGGCTCGCCGAGGACAATAGAGCCGTCAGGGCTGGGCCGAAGACTCGCGTCTCCCTCCTCGCACGACATCACATCTGCAAAGCCACACGAGTCCGCGGCTGCTGCACACACGGCGACGCCAGCCAGCTCGGATCCCTTCCTGTAGAGTTAACTCAGTGACCCGAGCTGCCCCGCGAAACCACTCAAAAACTCTTAAAACATTCAACACGAATTCCCTATTAATACTGAATGCAAAATGACGTGCTTTTGACGAGCGGATTTTAAAATAAAACTGTACTTTATTTTACATGCATAATTCATGAGCAAGCCCAGCTGGTAGGCTGAGTACACAGCTTCCTGCCTTGTTCAACTTGCTCATTCATCAAAGTCAAATAGCCATGCCATATAACACTTTTCCCCCTGTGTTTTAAAGGTGCGAATGAGCATCAACGCATCTGGGGAATGGGCTATAGTGATGTTTGCACTCTCCTTTAATGTATACGTGTAATCAAGAACTACAGCTACCGTACACGACCGTCATGACCGCCTCATCGCGACGAGACTCAACCGTCAAGTCGGCACATTCACCTTCCATTCCGAATGGTTTTATGTTCCCCACGTTCCCCTTGTAAATGGAGCCTTAATCATTATTTCAGTCTGGATTCAAATGGACATGTTGGTATACCTCAAAAACTCCCCTTGTCACTGGTTATAATCGTCATGACATACAACATGTTCTCATTTTTAAAAACTTTCAACCATGTGTCAGCCTTTACTGTAGGAGACGGCGTCTGGGTGCGGCTTCGGTTCAACATGTCGATATGCGAGCAAGTTAAACTACTAACTAATCATGGCTGCACAATTCAATCAACCTTCCACAGCTTTCTGAAAGCACAAGGACACACACATTTTACCCAGAAAGAATGACCTAACATAGCGATTATGAAATCTTCATCTGCTCAGCTCAATTTTAACTCAATTTTAGCTTTTTTTTTTTTTTTTTTTTTAAATAAAAAGCATCTGCCAATTAGGTCACAAAGCTGTACTATGATTTAATTAATTTTTTTTCTCACCATGACTTAACTTTCTTGGGAATTTTAGCCCTGAATGTTCCTTATCACTCAAGTTCATAACCGGTCTAAACCAGCACTAGTGAACAGAACTGATTGTTTTTTTTTAAAACACATTTAATTGAGTTCTAAAATCTAAACAAATTAGGAGCTGAATTTAAAGCAGCGTGACCCCGATCAGGCAGTTGCTATGTAAATGCGCTGTGCAGTGATGCACAAGCTTCACATATGACCGCTCATGCAAAGTTTTTGTTGTATTCCAATGCACGCCTCTAGCATATCAGTACTAGTGTGTGCATTTAGGACAATTTATCTGCTGAACCTGAATAATTCACAGTCACATCCAGGTTCCTAGTGTGTTGGCCTGTGATTAAGAAAAAAACAGTTTTAATAAGATAATTACTGTTTAGTACAACATTTCATTTTATTGTTTTTTTTTAAACCTAGATATAAACTTGATTTATTTGCTCAATATTATACACTAATATGAATCACTATGGGATGTATGGGATAATACCCTCTAATGTGGATGAAATAAAACAATTCTGCATAGACGAGTGAGCCAAAAATGTGAAAGACTCATCGCTGGTTATTACAAATGCTTGAATACAGTTGTTGATGTTGCCAAGGGTGACACTAACAGTTATTAAGGTTTAGGGGGCAATTACTTTTTCACACAGGGCCAGGCAGGTTTAGACAGATTTTTTCCCCTTAATAAATGAAAAAACGTCATTTGAACTGCATTTTGTTTCTCCTCGAGTTTTCTTTGTGTAATAATAAACTTAGTTTGATCTGAATCATTTAAGTATGATAAAATATTTTTAAAAATCATTCAAATACACACAAAAAAAAAAAAAATCAGGAAGGGGCATAACATTTACCGCATTTACTATACTTATTTAACCTGTAGCTTATAATGCCGATATTTACATTAATGTATATATGCTACTATTTGCACTTCTTGTAAAGGCTAAACTGCATTTTGTTGCCTGTACTATCCAATGACAAGTTCTATCTGTCTCTTTCCATCTCTCTGTTTCTCTATCTATCTATCTATCTATCTATCTATCTATCTATCGATTGATCGATCGATCGATAAACCGGTAAGGGGATTTTGAGCAGATGATGGTCACCCAGATCTACGTCTGGTCCGATTCCACAGAAAAGTCAATTAAGCACAATTCGGCAAATAACCGCCGATGTCCACGATAGAACGCCACCAGAACACCAAGTGCACAACAGGATGCAGCACATAATTGCCCAGCAGGCAAAGAGCCCATGGGCCTTAATCTGATTTCTAAACTTCCCACACCTCTAATCCCACTGAGCATCCATGGAATGCACTGGAGACGTAAGCCAGATCCACCTGAGGCCCAACTTCACAACCCATAGCACCCTAAAGATCCTTGATCAATGTCCTTCTTCCAGAGACTACACCACACGCCAAGAGAGTCATGACCTGAGGAGCCAGAGCCACCCCAGTGGCATGAAGGGAACCTACAGTGCAGTATACTCCTGTATACTACCTACTATATATATATATATATATAGTAGGTAGTGTACAGGAGTATATATATATATATACACTACCGTTCAAAAGTTTTAGAACACTTTCTAACTCCATGATGGTTCCTGATTTTTATTTC
>JAQQZT010000038.1:10424726-10434841 GCA_030068275.1 Clarias platycephalus | reverse complement strand
CATGCAAGCGCCCCCCCCCCCCCCCACACACACACACACACATCAATCTGCTGCATGATAAAGCAATAATCTTCAACACACACTGAAAAATAATCAGACTGTCCTCTGCTGGGAAATGGAATGTCTTTGGGAGCGTACATATACGTATATACAAACGGCAAAATATGGCGGTGCAATAGGCATATCTCAAAGCATAAAAATACAGTGTAATGAACAGCCAATCCCGGGAGTACGTTGTCCCCTGGCATAGTCTGATCTCGTCTGTCGGTTAACACTCGGTCTACGCCGTTTGCGTCCTTCGTCTGGAAACATCTTAAGACATGGAAAAGCCCATACGGCGGCGTCTTTCCATGCTCGTTTTTTTTTTTTTTTGTGCCGCTCGCGATGACATCCATATAAAAAGTCATGGATTTGTACGGAAAGCGAAACATCAGTGTGCACCTCGTAAAAAAAAGACACTTTTGTAGGCCTGTAACAATATGATCCGCTTTCTCGGTCCAGATGTATCTCAGTATTTCCTGTCATTCTCTGGATGGAGAGCAGGCTGAGCTGTTCAACTTCCTGGGCAATCATCCCAGCATTTAAACCTTCTGCAATCATCCATAATACAAACCAAGCACGCAGCCCAAACAACTCACTACTCATTTATTCGGGGAGGATCGGAATTGCGCTCGAAGCTGAACTTCTGTGTCTGTCTGTCTGTCTGTCGGGAGATCTCATTGTGTAAAGCGGAGCAAACCTAGAGATTTACATTAAATTTACATTTCTATCATTTGTCAAACTCCCTCATCCAAAACGACATACAAAAGCGTTTTGGACGGTCTATCGATAAACATAATCTAATTCTAGGGCACATGGGGCAGAATCTGTAAATACTGTTAGGCAAAAAAATCCAGTTTGAGAAGAATTAGTACAATGAGATAGGACAGCGAGGAAAAACAATACGATTAACAGTACGAAGCAGATTAGAAAAATCAAGTCTTGTACAGCAGGCACTGTGCGGGATGGGTGCATCGCCTCACGCATCGCTTCAACCGAGCTCTGGAATCGAGACGATCTGGACTCATCGGGTCACATAACCTTTTTTTTTTCATTTCTTCCAAGTGCAATCTTTACCCTCGCTAGCAAATTGAAGCTTTTCTATTCCGATTAGTCTCACTAACAAGTGGTTATGGCCACACAGCTGTTCAACGCCAATCCTGTGAATTCTCATCTCACTGCATGTGTGTGTGTGAGTGTGTGTGTCTGTGGAAATGTTCTTCCCTTCACTATTAAACATAGCTGTGATTTATACTGTTGATTTTTTAAATATCTTTTTTTAACCATGCAATCTCACCACGAGTAGCCTATAACTCATCTCCTATCATTCATGATTGTTTTTTTTTCTGACCACTTTTTTCATTGAAGTTGACAATTTACAGTAATATACTGGACAGTTCTTAACCCAATCTTATTCTCATTAGTTGCTCACTCACTCATCTTCTATACCGCTTTATCCTGTAGTCAGGGTCACGGGGACCTGGAGCCTATTCCAGGAGGCTTAGGGCACGAGGCAGGGTACACACACACACACACACACACACACACACACACACACACTACGGGCAATTTGGAAACGCCAATTAGCCTAACCTGCATATCTTTGGACTGTGGGAGGAAATCCACCAAGCACAGGGAGAACATGCAAACTCTATGCACACAGAGATGGGAATGGAGCCTGGCCGGGAATCGAACCAAGGCGACAGTGCTAACCACTACACCACCGTACCGCCCTCATTAGTTGCTTTCCTTGCTTAATGCAGGCCAATAATTCGACCCTTCTGAAACACAGTAGCTTCTTTTTCACAACCACAGGAAATGTCTCCTGACGTGGTTATTTAAGAAATGAGAAGCTACTCAATGCATCAAATAGAGTTAAAGAATCGGCTGAAACACGTTAATTAGTGCAATAATTAAGACTCTTAAGTATTTGTATATTTAAATCCAAAAGGCACCTTTTTTGGATGAGCAGTTTAGCTTTTTTTATATTTCTTGCATGTTTTTATATTGTTATTATTATTATTATTATTTTGCATTTATATTTATTTGTATTTATTCATTTTGTCAGAATGACGTGAAAGAACCGAACTTGAACCCAGTGAGCAAACACAGTTCTCATGTAGACTAACCATTCACAGATCAACTTATTTCCCTGATTTCATTTGACTTTTCATCAATTTCCATCTCATGAACACAGTGACCTGAGCTGTTTTTTTTGGGGGGGGAAAACCTTCACTGAAGCTTGCATCATTGTTGGAAAAGTACAAGCTGTGCTGGTAAGTCCAGGGCATGTTTGACAGCTAATGGGGTGAGTTGATTTAACTTCCAATAACTTGCAGCAATTTGCAGGAAGGAAAAAGTTTTTTTTTTTTAAATGATTCACTCAGACTCATCTAACCAAATTCGGCTTGAGGCTTTAGATCACGTCCTTAGTTTCAGAGCGTAAATGTTTTCTTAAAATTATAACAAGTGATGGCACTTCACCAGGGGAAGAACTCGGTTTCACTTACTCATAGACAAATCACTGACAAAGGCATGTGGAATTACACACAGGGGAACGTATGACGTACAACGTTGGACTATTATAACAATTTATATTAGCTACCAAAACTCAACAGGGAAACATTTTTTTTTGTGACATCACTAAAAACCCCAGATGTTAATGCTGTTTGTTTTGCGCGGCTGAGCTCATTTAGCTGTGTATATACAGTTTATATACAAATATTTCCTTTACCTGTGCCATATCGTCCAGGCAGTTGAAAATGTACTTGCGGGCCTCCTTAGACTTGATCCCTGTCTCACCCTCGTGATCCTCTGGCGTCTGTGGGGAAGAAAAAACATTTATTCAGTTGCACATGAATCCATTTTAAACTGTAATGATACCTATACATTTCAGAACAGTTGCTAGGCAACCGGGAAATTAGGGACGCCAAGCATGGAATAGCTAATAACTAATAGCTAATGAGTTGGGTACATTTTTTAGCTAGCTAGCACACAGAAAGGACATTTTGTATATGGAAAAAGAAAGAGAACATTGACCGTGGACACTAACAGAAACCATCGAGTTCATCAACATTTCCTTTAGATGTGTTACCAAGCACTTAATTTGCACACTACGTCTGTATACAGTGTACAGTATATACATACCATACAATCTCTATCTATCTATCTATCTATCTATCTATCTATCTATCTATCTATCTATTAAAAAAAAAAAAAATATATATATATATATATATATATATATATATTAAAATATATATATATATTGATACACATTTCATACTTTTTCATGTTTCATATTCTGGCTGTAATTCTATGCTTGATACATATTATTTTTTACATAGCTATTCTTTTTAGACCTATATTTATTTATTTATTTATTTATTTATTTATTTTTACTCTTTTAGTGGCATTCATTAGGGGGACAGCAAGGGAAGAATTTCATTATATGGGGGGGCATGTTTTCTTCCTGTGCAAATGACAATAAAACTTGAAACTTAAATAACTAAGAAAGCACATAAACTGGACAGATAATTATACTTAAGTGTAATATTAATATATTATATAATATATTAATATACACACATATAAATGAACTTTCTTGACATGAGTCCATGAGACTATGGAGTTTTAATAAACCCATGTTTTTCAGCACAGCATGAGATCAATATATATGCGCTCAGCACCAGCAGTGGATTGAGGCCACACGCTGCTGCAGCCTTGTAGTGGACTGAAACCTGTTTAAGAGTGGAAAAGCTATGCATTCACAACTCAGTGTGCGTCCCAAAGTTCACTCAAGACTAGTCAGGAAACTAAGGTTTTCAGTTGATCTGGTATCAAGCGGCCTTCGCTGGCTTGCAGTTTCGGGGTGAGGGAGAGTTGGGAGTTTTGAAAGCAGATTAGAAACAACTCTGTGAGCAACATCCTACGCTTCTCTGGGTTGTGTCATCAGCTCGCTCTATCCCCATTCTGTTTTCATTGGACTTTTGGGCTGTTGACTGGCAGAAATGACAGCGGTGGGGTTTAAGACTGGGGTTTAGGGAGAGATAACAGGGAAGACAAGCTGCCAGAGAACTAGAGGAGGAACAATGCTGAATGTGAGAATTGGGCTTCTGGAAAGGATGGAATTGTTAGTCATATTCAGACTGGATCCATTTGACATGGGGGGTGAGGGGGGAGGGTGTAATGTGATTATTATGAGAGTGCCTCTAGAGCTAATGAATCTGTCATTTTGGAGATATTTGCAGTGTTAAAGAGTTCGTTATATTCTCTGGGAATAAAAGTCATAAAAGCGTCGGGTTCAAAGTGGCTTTTATTGTCATTTTAACCATATACAGTAAGTACAGTAGATAATGAAACAAAGATATATATTTATGAATAGAGATTTTATGCTGTTTTTAATGCGATAATTTAGTTAGATTTAAACTAAATAAAATGTAAAAAAATTTAAGTTTTAATCTTATTAATGTCTAATAATTAATATCGTATGTGAACACATTAAAATTTCTAAGGAAATTAATTAAGTAACTAATTTTAATAATAAATAAATAAATTATAAACTAATTAATTACTTAATTACTTTCTAAATTAATAAGGGAAAAAATTGATATATATATATATATATACGCTACCGTTCAAAAGTTTGGGGTCACTTGCAAATTTCTTTGGTTTAACAACAGTGTTATTCTACACACAGTGACATGACTCTCTGGAATCATAATGGTGCTGCTATTAGTTTGGATTTTATTCCTGAGACCACTACAGGTTTTTGTTTGGGCCTGTTTTTTTTAACATCCGGTAGTAAAATGCGCTATGTGAACACATGTGTGTGTGTGTGTGTGGGTCCGACCATACCTTTAATCTCCACAGTGGATAGGTGGAATCCGGGTCTCTGTTGAAGAACCTGGTAGTTTTGGTTCCTGCACTCAGCAGATACTCCGCCGGCAGCCCCTGTGTTTGTGAAATGTACCGAATCTGAGAGGGGGACAAAAAAAAGAAACATTTTAATAAGCATACACAAGGTGTTCACATCTTCTGACCAAATCTGCTTCAGTAAAGTTCACATGCTGGCCTCTTCTTGTCAAACTTTCACACTGTACAGTACTTCAGTATAACAGCATTATACGTTGAATAAAAACAGCATGTAAAAGAATGCCATCACCACCTCTCCCAAACTCTTTTCATAAACAGCCTGAGAGCTACAATTACACAGAACGGCACCCAGACACCTGAAAGGGGTCTAAATGTGAAAACGGCAGCCTGCAATATCCACAATCATCTCGTGTTTAGTGGTTTCTCTGCCAATCAGTGTCTCTTATCCTGAGCCTAAATTCACGACTGCACCTGAAACCTTGTTTACACCCTGACCTTGCTTTTAACCTTGGGAAATTTTGATATGACATTTTAACCTCATATGTGGAGGATTTTAGTGCTTTCTTCTACTTTAGTATTACCCAGTTGTTTCAGTTACAATGGAAAAAACAAGCAGTGGTGTGTAAGCTGAGTGTTTGCTCAGCCTGAGATCACACGGTTACTCATGGCTAAGCCACCCAAAGTCTAGACAAACATCATATAGTGCAGGTACTGTATGTCAAGGCGACCAAAAGTTGCCTCCAAACGCACAGAAAGAAGGCAGGAGGCGAATCAAAGTGAGATCCAGAGCTTGTTTACGGCTCTTTTAATTTGCGTTGAGTGAGAACATTGGCCCAGGGCCTTTGAAAGAAGCCAATTTTTTTTTTTTTTTTTGGGGGGCGGGGTGTTAAGAGAAGACCCCACACTAACACTCGGGAACCGGACTAATTGGCCTAGTTGTGGCGTCTGTCCAGCATTACAGCGGGGCCTGAGAGAGATGAAAGCCCGAGAGTGTGCACGCATACAGGCACAAACACGCTGCACTTTCGAAAAGCTGTGAGAACAGCAACATGGCCAGAGGTTTGTTTTGTTTTCTCTCCCTGGAGCACAAACAGTAATTGAGGGATGTATTTTTTTATAGCCATTTGTAGAAAGAGAGACAGACTGAGAGAGAGAGAGAGAGAGAGAGAGAGAGTGAGGGAGTGGGAGAGAGAAAGAGAGAGAAAGAGAGCGAGAGCTTCACTGCAGGGCCATACTCGACAGCAGATGCCAAACAGGAAATGCCATTTCTCACTCGCTCATAAACATTTCTAATGCATAATGTATTAATCTATTTTCGAATAACAACCTGTGTGTCCAAAAGCTTTAGAAAGGGAAAGAGGAATTTGCTGTGTTAAAAAAAGAAAAAAAGGTGAGTGTAGTATTTGTGCATATATGAATTTTGAGACAGCGTTGTTAAGGCAAGGTACTGAACAATTTAAGAAGAAAAAAAAAAGATAAATATCTCAGCAATGCGACATACAGTAGTGTTAATTACTATGCCATTAGGCCACTAAGGGGACATGAGGGCATAGTGGTTAGCACTGTCGCCTCACACCTCCTGAGTCAGGGTTCGATTTTCCCCACCTCCTGGCTCAGTGTGCATGAAGTTTGCATGTTCTCTCCATGCTTGCTGGATTTCCTCCCACAGTCCAAAGTCATGCAAATTAGGCTAATTGGCGTTCCCAAATCGGCCGTATGTATGTGTTTGTGCGTGGCACTTTGTCCAGGCCGTACTCCGCCTCGTGCCCGAAATGCCCTGGGATGGGCTCCACTCCATGAAAAAAAACAGTTTTTTTGTTTATTCAGGATCTGAAAGGCATAAGCTCCGCTCACTTGGCACAATCACATTGCGTCGTATATTCCTAAAAAGCGTGTTTCCTGATATAATCAGTTTAGTTTATTATTTAGTTTTACTGTCTATACCTTCTTTTTCCTTTATGAACCTTATAAATGACACTAAGTACAGTAGAAACACATTTGTGAAATTCGACATACTCACTCCTAGATGCATATTAAGAAGGAAGTTCCAAAGGTTTTAGTTATTGCTGAGTTTCTTGTATAAACGCTTCTTTAAAACGTCTATACAAGAAAATGCACATTTTGAAATAGAAAAAATTATTCTGATAACGTCTGCATCTTTAATTAGGGAAAGCCATTTAGATAAACAAATGCAGTTTCCGTGGGAAAAACAATATTACCAGTCACCTGCCAAAGATTATTAAATGTATAGTAATATCTATGTTTTTTTTTTCTTTAATGGTTCTATTTATCTGTAGCGTCTTGCCTTCAAATCAATCATAAAAAAGTAAGCAATCTTCAATTCTGTCTAAGGAAAAAGCAAACATCTATTCAGCCACACTCAGGCGTTTTGTCTCGACCAGTCATTAAGCACCCATGTGTCATCACTCTGCAGGATTACGGGCTGATAATAGTCTTACTTGATCGTACTCAGACGCGCCAGGGTAAAGCGGCCAGCCCAGGAAGAGCTCAGCGATGACGCAGCCCAAGGACCACATGTCTATAGCCTCACAGAAGGGCAGGCCAAGGATGATCTCTGGAGCTCTGGAACAGACACAAACACACGGCAGCAGAAGGTCAGCAGAGGACACAGAGAGCGGTGAACAGCCAAGCACTTTATCAAGCCTCATTTCATTAGCAACAGCTCACACATTCAAAGCTAAATCCTGGGTGCTGAAATAGCTAGGGCATTACGCTGTGAGAAGGATTTTTATTTTCTCTGCAGGAATACTATTTAATACATTTTGATGATATTTACTAAAGGATTAAGATTGCATAATCTCTTTTAAGTCGCTTAACATACTGCAAGAAATACGTGTTCCTTTTATGCTTATGGCTAAATGTACGTTGCTTGTTTCGCTGCTGTCTGACATACAAATGCCAACACACACACACACATACACACACACATACGCACAAATGGTATTTAATTAAGAGTTTACTCATATTATGTGTAATGATCATATATTAGCAAAAAATGTATGATAAAAATTAATTAATTAATTAATTAATTAATTAATTAATTAATAATCATAATCATAAAAAATACTGTATTTCCATGACTTATTGTAGAAAAGGTGATCACTTATATTATAGGATATAAATAATACTTAGCACCAACATCTCTGTTATTATTTAGGTTCAAAGTAAATACATATGAAATCAGTACATTATAGTGAGACAATCTACTATAATTTCCCCTTTTTCACTTTTAAATTTAAAATTTAAAATGTTCGAACTTTTAGATACAATGAAATTGAGATATGTGGGGAAAATGAGAAGCATATTTCTTTTCAGGGAAACATATTTCCCAATATATATATATATATAGTAGTAAAAGTATACAGTACACAATATTCCTGCCCGGCCAAGTTGCACACTCTAATGTGCTGATCAATTCAAGTGTGAAAGTGATTCCTCACGCTCCCAGAAACACTCTTTCACAATTTGAGACCTGCAATACGCCCGTGTCAGCGGGGAAGAAAAAAAAATGCATAGATGGCACAACCAAGTCATTCAGTTCATCAGCTGACTTCATTTTATTGCCACATAATATTGCAGAGCCTGGACCTGACCAACTTCAGATTATAACACCGCCTCCAGAGGCTTGTACAGTGGGTGCATCGCTTCATGAGCTTCCCTTCTTTCCCTGATGCACCTGGAATAGGGTCAATCTGAAGTCATCAGACCACATGGCCTGTCCTGTTGCTCCAAAGTCTTTATGCTTCCTAGCAAATTGATGGCGTTTTTTTTCTGATTAGTCTCACTAACAAGTGGTTATCTTTTGGTCATACAGCTGTTTCGTTCCAATCCCGTGAGTTCTCACTGCCTTGTGTGGAAAGGCATTCATAATTTTTTTTTTCCTGACTACGTTTCTTGGAAAATTCACTATCTTTCCAAGTTTAATAATATGTCAACCCAAATCCAAAAACTGTAAATTTGACTTTGCATGATGTATGCCATGACTCCCCCGCCCCAGTGCATCAGAAACACTTACAGTTCATCTAGTTAATGGAAATCCATTTGGATGTGGATTTTTACCTGGATTCTGGGTCGGCCTAAGAAATATACGTTTTAGCTTTATATCAGCATAAAAACCCCATTACTCTGGGTCGATAAATAAAACACACTTTTTCACCTGCTGTGGTTCATGTGATATGAATGCATAATGTAGCACTACTGCTAATGCCGGCTCTGCTGTCTGTTGCAGCATAGATAAATAAATAAAAAATACAGGCCATTAATATGTGCGTTTGAATGCAAAATATTTAAAATAATTGGAATTCGGATGTAGATATTGCTTTTGGGTGTCCGCGAGGAGTGAAGCGTTTGAGTGCACTTAGAAACTGTGGAAACTGGAGCGAAGACCAGGAGGCCGTATCGGTTTCCGCGGCTGCAACCTGCTAATGAGGAACTGATGCAACGAAACCTAAAACCGCAATCTGTTACCTAGGAAACACAAGACCTTTCACTTAACATATATACACGATAATGACAAACGTTGATTTGCATAGATCTGATGTTTTCATAGAAATAGGTACGAGCTGGGAAGCTGGGCAAATGTGATTTGAAAAACCTGTCAGGGTCGTGTGTTTCGAAGCGAGGTGAATTTTTTTCCGCCCAGCCGTATGCGCTTTCTCTCTCTCACTCTCTCTCCAGGGCACCGTGCTGGGAGTAAAAGACGGCTTTGAGAGTGCACGAGCCTCTGTGCCGCTAGGAACAGCTGGGAATCCATCAATCACTGCAGTCTCTCAGCAGATCCAGCGCATAAAATATACAGGACGAGTGTGAAGCTCAGGACTACGTATAGTCGGAATCATTGTGAAGAGAACAGCGGAGGAACATACTGTTCTGAAAGAAGGAGTGAGGGGTTAGACGTGGAGTTTGTCACCCGATCACAGTCGCTCAGCTCCAGCAGAAGGACAAACACACAGTCTGGCTGTATGAAATAGTCCAGGGCTTTCTGCCACCACATATGCAAAAGTGCGGCCTTCCATTCCATCTTCTCTCACTTTCACTCCATCGCTTGCCATCACAATATGCAAA
This sequence comes from Clarias platycephalus, assembly GCA_030068275.1. Classification (NCBI taxonomy): domain Eukaryota; kingdom Metazoa; phylum Chordata; class Actinopteri; order Siluriformes; family Clariidae; genus Clarias; species Clarias platycephalus. The sequence goes on along the minus strand of JAQQZT010000038.1, from coordinate 10,424,842 downwards.
ACAGGCCAGCAGCTGCTAATGCTGAGCTTCTGGTGAGTGTGATCTCTCTCACACACACACACACACACACACACACACACACACACACACACACACACACACACACACACACACAC
>JAQQZT010000038.1:10389646-10402860 GCA_030068275.1 Clarias platycephalus | reverse complement strand
TGTGTGTGTGTGTGTGTGTGTGTGTGTGTGTGTGTGTGTGTGTGTGTGTGTGTGTGTGTGTGTGAGAGAGAGAGATGGGAATGAAGGAAGCCTTATTGATAAAAATGCTGAAGTTGGATTACATCATCGTTTTCTATGAGTTATATGAAGTCCCTGTCAGGGGACATAGAGCTCCCTATGAGGACAGGCACCGAGCGGAAACATCGAGTCTGTGCCAATAAGTCCCCAGTCCTGTTTAACATTCAGTCCTGCTTCTAGACAGAACTCCCATATGGATCCTTTTAGAAACGTGGTATGTGTCAAACTGTGTTTCGGAATCTCGTATACAGAAAAGGAGCTCTTCTAAACGCAGGTTTAACAGAAACCATCCGTGATCCTGTGATCGTAGCAAAACATCCAGACAGTATGTCCTGTTTTTGATAATTTCTCCAGAGAGGTGGGATAATATTATACAAGCAGAGTGAACACCCGTTTCATAAATAAGGGATGTCTATAGTAGCTTGCAAAGTAGGAATAGTGTCTGCTCTGTTTGTTATGAGAACCCCAGGCAACCACATGGTCCTTCCTGTGAGCATCGGAGACGAGCTCTGCACACACGTCCTCACTGTTATTACTGACGGCTCGGTGTGTTGCCAGCTCATGTGAAAATATGTCTTTCTATATTTTCAGCTCTTACAGGGTCTCTGATATGAAAAGGAAATTCTCAAGGTTTAAACCGCTCCTCCCGTTCATGCACTAGAATGCATGAAGAATGCATTACTGGTAGAATACCTAAAATACTTACCATTCAGGCTGGCAAACATTATGCAAATAAGATCAGAATGTCCTAGGTGTGTCCCATCACATCCTATCAGATTCTGATTATCTGCTTTAACCCTGCTCCATCATCCTCCTTCACGTTCAGTATCTACACACACATACAGGAGGTTTTTCTACATATTTCTTACAAGAGGCATTTCTACACCTCCAGTCTGGGCTCAGTGCTTTAGGTCGTCTTCCCATAATGCACCATTCGTCAGGTGCACAGCTTACACAATTAGAAAGCCTTGCCGCTATAAATCACCCAATGAAAAATGTATGGGGCCGAAAAACAAAAGCAGGAAACTTCCCAAAAGTCATCGAGCCGGAATGGAGAGAGGCCACCGAATCTCATTTCGAATGCACCGCACTTTGTTGCAGGAAAAAACACACACACAAAACAGCAAGGCAGCCTTTCACCCGAGCAGGTCGATAAGCAGCAGGAAGAAGGGGTGAGGAGTTTATGATTGACAGCTGTCGCGGCACAAATGCACAGCTTGTGTCAGGCCGGGAAGGAGGAAGTGACTCGGTCCCGCAGGAACATGTGGCCATCACAGAGCTGCGGTCTGAGACAAGTCTGACTCGGAAAAATGAACTGGCCAATAAATGAGTAAATAATTTTATATAAAAATAAATAAAACCACGTACAAAGGAAACTAAATCCTTTCTGAACGTTTGAAGAGGTATTTAATGATTTATAGTCCAGCTCTTGATCAGGATACCGTATTGTGCCAAAGGGAATAGTGGACATGGACGTGTAGTTCCAAGCATTTCAATTTTTCTTACTGTGAAAAAGTGTTTGATCTGATTTATCATAAATCTGATTTATATATACAGTACTGTATATCAGCATTGCGTATGTTTTATACCTTAATGAGATCATCAAACACATTTAAAAATTACACAAAGATAACCTGAGTAAATATAAAACGTTTTGAGTTTTTGATGATGTTAATTATTAAGGAAAAAAGCTTATCCAAACCTGCCTGGTCCTATGTGATAAAGTAATTGCCCCCTACACCTAATACCTGGTTGTGCGTTAACTGGCAAGGAGTCTTTCACTGTGGAGGAATTTTGGCCCACTCTTCTTTGCGGAATTGTTTTACTTTAGCCATATTGGAGGGTTTTCAAGCATGAACGACCTGTTTCAGGTCGGATTTAAGTCCAGACTTTTTACTTTTTTATATAGGCCCAGCAAGGTTTGACAGATGTTTTCTCTTAATAAAGGAAATCATAATTTAGAAACTGCATTTCGTATGTATTTATTATTATTTATTATTATTATTATTATTATTATTATTATTATTAATAATAATAATAATAATAATAATAATAATAATAGTAAAGTTTAAGTATATCAAATATGTAACAAATGTTAAAATAGGAAGGGGGCAAATACTTTTTTAAAGCAATGTATACCTATGAGGTTTAACTGCCAAAAATATATAATAAGAATAAGAATAAGAAGAATAATAATAAGAATAAATAAATTCTTTGTAAAACATTTCTGTTTTAGCATTGGAAGCTAAAAAAACTGGGCCCTTTTCAAGTGTTATTTTACTTTATTCCATTTTTTTTATTGAAAAAACATCTTAGCCTTTTGATCATCTAATGTTTGTTCTAAAAATGTTCTTTTGCTTTGATTCATTTCATTCCTTCTTTCACGCATTTCCAAACACATCACATCGAGTACCTGTAATACTTTTAAACAAACACTCCGCATACATAAGCCGAATACGCCTCGCCCGTCATCGGCACACCATTAAACAGTATATACAGTATATAACCTGAATTCCACAATGTGCAGCTTGTAACAGATTATAACGAGTGTAGCAGCAATAGAAAGCAGGCCTGCTCTGACACTTAGAGAGGAACTGAAGCTAATAAGCACGGTGATACAAAGCAACAGAGACCTATACACATATCTTTTACTCATTTCTTAATCATTTTAATGGGCTTTCTAATGCATTTGGAGTAAACTGTACTTCCAGTGTTGTTAAGTGTTGTTTTTCCCGTCGTCTTCTCGCCACCGTGCACGCTCCATTTACCCAGGCACCATGTCGTGTCAAGAAAGCATTATTCCTTGTTCATTTTGTCTGTGGGCTGGTCGATGGCCATTTCTGTTTAGGTTAGACGCAGTCGGGCACAAACATACACACACACTCACACACACATACACACATGTGCACACCCACCCACCCACACACACACACACTTAATAGGGTTATTGTGGTTGTTTATTGGTTTTCTGGGCTCCTCATATTCTCGGTAACACAGACTCCTAACACAGGGGTTGTGAAGTATGTCTCAGCAAAACAGTCCTCAATGTAGACCGTACACTCCCAATCAGGTTATATATTGTAGGATATATTGTAGATTTTAACACCAGGTTTTGAATATCATCAACAAAACCCCGATGTGTGTGTGTTTGCGCGCATTCGCCATGCAGCCCTTAAACGAACGAACCAGTTCTGACCGACCAAAATAAATCGTGAAAGGACATAAAGCAGGACATCTGATCCGAGTGTGAGGTCCGGCGTGCACGGCGTGGCGGCAGGAATAAGAGGGCATCCGGTTTGGACATGACAATAACACCGTTCCCTCTCACTGTCACCTGCAGAATCTGAAACAAGGCCCGCGAACTCACGTCATCCAGCACTTGCATGATACACACCAGAACCTCTCCTATCTGTGACACCCCCTCCACCTCTGTTAGGGCTGCCTCTTTGTGTTCATGTTGCCATGGAGACCCCCATGAATGATGCAGACTGATTGGGATGTTGAGAGGTCCTTTTAAGAGCGCAGGAGGACTGCACCTATCCGCACGGATAGCCTGGCACAGGCAGACAGAAGAAGGGGAGGGAAGGAGACTGAGGGGATTGACGTGGGTTTTTTGTTTTGTTTGATTTTTTTTTTCTCCTAAATGTTCAAATAAGAGGCTATGAAGAGTGTCTGTATGCATGCGTTATATTTGAAAGCATGAGTGATGTGAATAGACAAAATCTATACCAGATTCAGAGACACATAAGGACAGAACTGAGGAATGAGAGAGAGAGAGAGAGAGACAGACACGGAGAGACACATGGAGACAAAGAGAGAGAACGTAAAGAGATAGATACGACCACAGAAAAAGACAAAACGAGACGGAGAAACAGAAAGTGAGACATACTGTACAGTGTGTGTGTGTGTGTGTGTGTGTGTGTATGAGAGAGAGAAAGAGTGAAAGACAAATTACTAATTAAAAACAACTCCATCACACCACCATGCCATTAATTGCAACCAAGTCGCTCCAGCTGCCGTACGACTACGACTATCACGCGCTCTCCGTCTTTTCATAAAAACACTCAGGCATCGAACAACAGAGATGTTTAAGAGACCCCGATGCAAAGGTTTATTTCTGATTTCATCAGTCCCGCCTGCCCTTTACACTGTAATGAATCTAAAGCACTTAAGCAGGAGGCGCAGCGAGGACGGCGCTGATTTGCATAGGAAGAAATGCAGGCAGCGCAGGGAAGCTTTGGCTAGCTGCTCTATTCTCCAAGCTGGTTCACAGCTCGGACAATTCAAGAGCACTGAATAGAGAAAGAAGTGCACAGAACAAGCGCGACCATTAGCATTTAAATTGTGTAGCACCCGTCTTATACGGACATCCCCATATAAATCCAGTCCTGACATTAACAGCAACGGCGATGCACTTTAATACGCGCTCGGTGTTAATCTTTACAGAAGGGTGATTTTATTGAAGTTTTTTTAAAAAGAATAATAAATGAATGCTCCGTAATATAAGCGCTCGAAAGTTCTCGATGCTCGATAAGAAGTCGATATAAAGCATCTGCAAGCGTCCTAACCTGAAACACTGGAGACTAACATTCACACCGCAGTGAAGCGAAATACTTCCTTCGCCAGCAGTTAAGTCACTTTGGGTCCCTGACGTTGAAAAAGGAAGCAACGACAAATTGAAGCGTGAGTCCCTGTGAAACGGAGGCAGGATATTCTCAGGTTTTTTTTTTTTTTTTTTTTTTTTTTGGATATCTCTGTTCCTGCTTTTTAATTAATTCAATTCCACAAGCACGCACACGTCCTGCTGAATACTGGCAGATTTTAAACCAGTGTATTGATATCGGGCTTGGTGTGTGTGTGTGTGTGTGTGTGTGTGAGTAATTAAAGTATAATAAATGTAGTTCATATAGGGTTTTTTTTTGTAAGCAAATGCAATGAAAAGAATGAATGCAAGTCAATCATAATCAAAGATAAACACTGAAATGTGTTATATTAGATGTGTAATAAATACGTCATATACAGTACATCAGTAGGCACAAGGCTCCTTAGTATTAGAAATAAATGAACATACTGTAAAAGCACCTTCAGAGCCCTTAAAGCCAGAAGCTGCTGATTCATTTTTTTTTTTCTTTCCCGTCTGCAAGGAACAGAATCGAACATGTCGCTGTTTTTATAGTAACAGCTCATTTACAGGGACTTAGGGTACAGTATAACCAACACTCTGCATAATCTAGCACTAATAATCAAACAGCATTCTAAAAATGTGCTGTTACTCACTTACTCACTCACTCACTCTCTATGCTGCTTATCTCGTACAGATTTGTTGGAGGCCTGAATTCTATCCTAAGTCAGTGGGAGGAAACCCGAAGTACCCGGAGGAAACCCGAAGTACCCGGAGGAAACCCGAAGTACGGAGAGAACATGCAAACTCCATGCACATACTGTACATAGGACCGAGGTGCGGATTAAACCCTCGACCCCCACAGGCTACAGTGATAACCACTACGGCAAAAATAAAAAAATAAAAAAATAAAAAAAATATTTAAGTATATAACAAGGTATATATTTATCAACAGTCTCCAGTGTCAGGGCTTTGTACTGTAGTGGTTAGATGTAAAAAAAAAATCCTTCCATATGAAATAACTTGTGGATTCTTGTGATAAAAGGAATAACTTGTTCTATGGACAGTTCACAACCTTAAACATCACTATAAAATACTACTGATTGGATGATGATCGATTATAGTCAATGATAAGTTGATTTCCTGTGCGTGTCAAATGAACGATCGTAATGATTTTAATCATTAAAAATTCTTTGAAAATGCCAAGTTGTATGCTTTTTCTGTTTGCTAATACAGTAAGTGCACATGCTCAAAGATTTAGCTCAGTGGGATGAGCATGAACCTTCATATGAGTCTCAGCTGGACTTTTGAAATGCATTTATGCACTAAATGAGGGTTAATCAGGAACACTTATAGCAATTGTACTTATATGCACCTCTATTTCGATTTGTTTTTGATTGACAGACTGGAAAAAGTCCTGAAGTATTACGGAAGCATTGTACTGTGCGGTTAAACTGGTTATTAATCGATCATCGAAGGAATGACTCCCATCACTACTATAAATTAATTAAAGCATGACATTTCGTTCATTTTTTTAAAATGTATTCATTGCCAATTGCTATGATAATTAAAATAAAAATAAGTAAGGCTTTCTCAGACCAGCCTAATCAGTTGATTTATTTCTTATGTAAAGCAGCTGTTAATATGATGAACTCTGTGTTCAGCTCTTGAGCTTTTACACTAGGAACGACCGTCCCTTCTCTATTAGTAATATTGTTCTTTACCTGAGTACACTTGCATATTTTCACTCTCCGATACAGCAGGTGGCAGTATGCGTCTAGGTGGTTGGTTTGAAAATTGTAAACAGCGGTCCACTTCCATGATCAAGTACGGCTGGCTTCCATATTTGATTTGAGCTGTACTGCGTGTACCCGAGACTGCCTTTTCAAGTGGTTCACTTATCCATGCTTGGGCGACAGTATGTAGTGTTCACATTACTCAAACATACCAGACTTTGGGGTTAAGTGCACGCGGATAAGTGCCTCGTCCTACAATGTGAAAGGACCCTAAGATACATTGCTGTGGATTACAAACAAAGCAGGGAAAAAAAAGAAAAAAAGAAGAATCCAAATGAAAAAAACAACAGCACACATTTCTGATATGCGTGCTGGACAGATCACTTAGCGTAACGGCAACGTGTTCAGTCTCAACAAGTGCCATCTGTTTGCTGATAGACTTACCAAGCATAAGCTAATTAAAGTATAAATGCATGTGTGTAAGTCTTTTCATTCCCCATGTTACCCCGCTACAGCTTAATGAGGATAATGTTGTGTTGAGAGACGCCTGGATGATGATCACACATGAAGCAATGTTCCTTGGTTATTGATGATCTCAGCTTGTCTAATAGCTAATATATTCTCTTTGTAGGACGATCACCTTAGCTACGATAGATTAGTCAGAGACGTCAGAAGTGCTTTTCCATACGGTAATCCCAAGCTCGGGCAGACTTCACTTCCATCTTATTATCTTGGTATCATTAGTATATACGAGAGTACTTCGGAAGTATCTTAACCCACATGGAAATACGGCAGAGACGAGACCTATAATACATGCAGCAGAGACCTCAATTTAGCCTGAATCCTAGCTCTATACATATACTCTCTCCCATCTATTCTCCCTCATAATAGGTGCTTCAGGCTCGGAAGACTCTATTCACTGCACTGATAACAGCAAGCAGCTGCAGCGGACAGGATTTGACCCCGAAAGCGGCGATCTGCACCCGTGCAGCCTTTAGGGTCGACATGTTTCTTTCTCAAGTTTTCCGATGAAAAACCCTGTTTAATGAGAAACCAGGCTCCGGCCACTATAATGGTCCTGTCCGCAGATAAGCAGGCATTCCAGGCAAGGCTCATTGCATGCAGCACATTTCCAATGCTAACCACTTTAATTATTAACAAGGATTCAATGCAAGGGTAATTATTTTTCCAAACAAAGTGTGCCCCAAGCCCAAACTGTTGCAATTTGATCTATGGTGATATAATTCAGCACCACAGAGCTTTTAATCATCTTATATTATTTATTAACTTGGATGGAATAGGGCTGGATGGCTGCTCAGTTTATGATAATAACAGCAGCATAAAGATCTCGCAAGTGATGTGCTGGTGTCATAAATCTATGGGAACTGGCTAGAGGGGGACTTGGGAAACCTAATAGTCCTTGGAAATAATGAAGAAAAATACTATTGGATGGCATGTTAATTTTAAACAGTGATGATGGACAGCACTGATTAATGTCACGAGTGTGCGGCCAGCTAAAAAGAACAGCGAAGGGTAGGGTGAGTAAGAGCAAGCCAGACTCGAAAGAGACCTCCGGAGGGCCTCAGCTGGCACAACTATCTGGGTCTGGTGTAAATTAGCCAAACTATTTACCCTTGTATGCACATTAGCAAATTCTTCCAATTGAGAAAACAAATGCATCTGCTTTGTTCGGTGAGGTTCATGGGAAACTGCACGGCTGCCTGACAGTCAGACATTTGCTACGACCACGGCCGAGAGGAGAGAGCTGACGAAAGAGGCCTGTTGACTCGTTCGTAATGTCCCACTGCCCATAAAGTCTGGCTGCAGGGAGTGACTAAAGAGAACAGCTTCCTGAAGAATCTGGCGCTCCCATGTCAAATTGCACATTATAAGTGGTGTGGCAGAAATAAAACAGTGCCTGACCAACTTCACCGTCAGCGAAACGCTGAAGTTCTAAAGTTTAAGTGGGGTCTGGAGACGTTCCAGGGTTTACTTAGTCTAGTGAAAAGATAAAATCATAAATAGCGAAAACGGCGAAAGGCATCTGCTGCTATCAATCTGTCGACCTGAAATCGAGAGACGAATTAAAAAGGCAAACCGCAAAGCCGCTCAAAAAAAAATTAATAATAATAAACAAGCTCTTGGTTCAGGGCTCAACACGGAGCTGCGAACATGATTACCACAGGGATGAAATGAAACCTTTGCATGAAGTCCACTTTAAATATACCTACAACAAAAAGGCAATAGTGGGAAAAAAAAAAAGAAAAAAAAAAGGCAGGCGTATGATCTGCTAATACCGTTTGACATAATCCGAATTTATTAAACCGTATTTCCAGCCTCTATTCTCCTTCTCATTGTTCCCAGAGTAATGTAATGCTGTGATATCAATCCCTGGCAAAATGACTTAGCAATCAGCTGAGTGTTCATATACTCAACTAAGAGGAGTTAATTAGCTACTTGTCTTGTGCTCCAATGGCGAAGCGAGTAGCCCACGGCCAAATTAGACGAGCTCTTGCTTATTACATTCCTGTCAATCAGCCTCACAAGAGGTTGAGTGTCATCAAACTCATTTTTGAGACAACTGGAAAGAAAACAGTTTTTGTTACTCCACCTGCCTGGGTGCGTCCTGTACCGGACCAGATGTTTCGACTGTTCTTAAAAAAAAAAAACAATAATTGTACCTAAAAGTGACTTTATAGAAACGGACCACATCTCTGCAAGACTCGCGTGTAAATGACTGCGTACAGGTAATCAGCACATACTGTGCGCGCGTGCCAAACGCAGAGCCTCAGCCTCATTCTCAGATTCAAATTTGGCTGTGAGTAACAGGATCCCGTCGTTCTCGCACTACAGAATAAAAAGACACCTTACGTACGCTTGAGAGAACAGTAACTAGTGGCAACCTTATTCATTAGCGTGCTCTTTAATACCTGCCACAGATCTGAAGTAAATGTCCTGGAACGGCAGTTCATTTATAAACGAGAGATAGCAGGTTCAGACTGTGGACGCCGGGGCTCGCATCTTAAGGGGAGAAAAAAAAGGCAGATCAGGATCGGGTTCTTAGTCGAGTTCTAAATCTAGCTGTATGCATCATGAGGGCTTGTTGCAGTTGCATGGTATGCAAAAGGTGCACCATTAATCTGTGACAAGGATAGATCCTAATCTAGCTACGTGATGTTATCTGTAAGACTCGACATGTTGGTAGAAGCTGCAGAGGTCCGTGTCTGTCTGTGTGCAAATCACGCCTGGTAATGAACTTTGTGATGTTTCTACCTGAGGACATCCCTAGGACCTGCTCTCTTTCCTTCGGCCAGTGTTCTCCCTATCACACACACAAAGTTCAACAGAACCCACCGACATATTAGGCTTATCCTCGTCGTATTACAGCAGCAGGGTTTACAGCCAGCATTAGCATTTTGATTGATGGCAGACAATAAATAGATCCCTGGATAGAAACCCTCTAGTTACTAGTCAAAGTCATTAGTGCCTTGTTATTCATAAGGCAGCAAGGTCACAAGCAACTCATGCATCTTTCAGCTGAATTTCAGCCGATGCTATGGAAAAGTGCGGGACATGCCTGATCCCCTTCCTATATTAAGACTCTGACGTCTTCAGGGTATTGACTGACATGCTGAGAGGCCATACTGTCTCTTCCTCTGTGACCTCCGGCTGCCGTGACTCACGGCCCCCATACCCCCCCCCGAACTGAGCAGGCACCTCCGTGTGTGTGTGTGTGTGTGTGTGTGTGTGTGTGTGTGTGTGTATCATTGCTGAAAAGAAATGACGACGGCAGGAGGAAGAAGAGTCACAGTGACAGAGACATGCTAGAGTAATCAGCTTCCCTCATTCCAACCACAACCATGTAAATGTTGCAACATGGCTGACAGCAGCAATTTCACATAAAGCCCAAAACTTTAATCAGAGCACTATATACATGTACAGTGCGCTTAAAGTTCCTTTTTTTTTTTTTTTTTCAATTACAGATAAATCGGGTCACGAAGCTTAACTGAGACATGGCAATAATCCTCTTTTTTATGGTCCTTGGTAATGCAACCAGCTTTACCGGTTACATCATTAGCTAGTGGACATGGCTGGGGGGGAAGAGGGAGTTCAGCTGATGTAACCTGAACAAGCAGGACTCTAGTGTGTGGTGCTAGGAGTCTTTAAAATAACAAGTAGCAAAAGGTGAAAAAAAGGTGAAAAGCACGACATGGCATTCATTAACACGCTCATTCACTCTTTAGTGACAGAGCTTCGAAGAATTGTATTAATTCCAGAGGGAAAATGCCTTCGCCTTGTTACAGTTGCTCACGATTTGAAGAAGGAAGGAAGAGAGGAAACACATCAACACCATCACAATTACAGGAAAAAAAATAAGAGGAAAAAATAAAAACTATAAGCGTGAGGATGAGAGTTTAGTGCTGTGTGAATGTGATGTGAAATGGAATGATGAATATTGTGTACGATACGCGCCTATAGGGTTGCTTGTGAGAAATTATTATTATGATTTTATGATTATAATAAGTTCATAGTGCAGTGAGTGTTGCATGGGAAAATTAGTAGGAAAGATTGTAGATTTTAACAAATTTAAGTATTTTACAAGTAAAACTGAAATATTAAATCTTGAAAATCATCAAAAGCGAACCCAGGAATACCTTGTAGAAAGCGGGAATACCCCCAGGATTAGACACCGGTCCATCACATGACACAATGCATCCCAGGAACACAAATACATCGACCACGTCGAATCTTTTTGTTGAAGGTACTGTGAGAGGGTAGACATGGATAGAGCTTGTGCAACGCCACACACCTGTGCTCAGGACTGAATCAAGGACCACATATCCATACGGTGTCAATACCGCCTACGGTGCATCACGATATGGCATGACAAGCTAAGTCGAGACATAAGTAGCTTTGCGTAATCGCTCTTTCATACCCCTGGTCTACAGTTACCAAATCTAGGTAAGTCAGGCATCCCGTACTGTACTGTATATGCAGCCTAACGTCCGTGTTCAAAAGCTTACTTTGATTATTATTGCTCAGTTTACTCGTATCAATATTCCCTGGATGAAAAATCCATATTTGAAATGTAGCTACAGCATCATGATGTAAGCTCTTAAATCCAATACAGCAGAAACGCTCGTGTCCAATAGATCAAATTCCATCAGAACAGACAGGCTGAGAACTCGCAGTAAGTAGAGCCTGTAAAGATATGAAGATCAGCTGATTGAGTCTGAGCTGCCAGTGCCAGCAGTCATTTACACAGAGCTTTTTACAGCGAGTGGGGAACAGCGAGGGAAAGAAAGAACCTCAGAAGCACTCTGTCTTTAACAATCACTGTTCCAGCTGACGGCACATCTTAAGAGCAAATGTTAGGAAAGCAGGCCACGGTTCGAAAATATGCAAACACAGGACATCCTGTCGTATGAAAAGGCCATGGGTGATTACCCCAACGGATTTAAAAAGCAGAATGAGTAAAGCATGCTTTTATGTAACAGGTCTTAGGAAAAGCTCATTTGTCCATCTCATCAGAATGTCCGAATGACTACCCCGTCAACCCACCACCCAGTTCGCCGATTAAAAACCACTTACAAACTAATACAGATTTACAAGACGGAGACAGACTGAAAAAAAGAGAAGAAAAGAAAAGCATGCTGTATTCCTCTCCAGAGAGGCTTTACTTTCTTCTCTCTTGTGGAGTCTCCTTCTGTGCCAAATCAGTAGGGACGACTTACTGACTATCTGTCCTCAAATCTGATCTGCGATGGGAAATCAGTCATGAGCTTGAACAGTGGCAGCAATTTGTCACAGTATTTGGAGCAGATTTTTACCAAAAAAAAAAAAAAAAACACCATGTCTCACCCACCTGAGCACTCATAATCTGAGACATAGGAACGAGAAAGAGAGAAAAGACCCTATTGTAGCTGAATAAGACCTCTATGAAACAGGCGGTATGTGCCAGAAACAGCGTGATCTTTCCCTGAGGAGGTGAAACCTGTAGGAGGCTGATCCACGTAGGTCACTGCTGGAGCGTTACATCAGTGCGCGACTCTATGAACTTGCATACTGTACTGTATGTGTGTGTGGCAAAAACAAAAAGCTCATGGATCTACGGGAATGGGGGTAAACTCTGCATGGCTCGTTAACATGATCAGACTATATAAACTTGTATGTTCTTGGAAAACTTGACAGGCACAAGTGCTAACTAATAAAAGTCTGCTCAGTGTCAGATGTATTTTGCCTCATCACTGCTGCCAAGAAGAAATTAAGGGGATCATCCTTTCTGCGCACTCCCACACAGGACAAGACTCACGGCTGCTGGTAATTACACTTCACAGCCCACTCTTTGCACATAACTGACCTTGTTCACCCACGTCTCGCTATAACGCAACACATGCAAGCATGCCCGATATCACGATATATATACGGAGAGGTCTATAAGGAAGAATGTTTTGGCTCCGTGCTCTAGCACATTAGATTCGAAATGACACGACTACAAACTTAAAGTACACACTGTCAGCTTTAATTTAAGGGTATGCACCAGGAGTGTAATCTAGTCTGAAGCTGAGTGTATACTATGTCTAGTCCCCTTTGAACGACCCCACCTGAATGCAAAAAATAACAGCATCGTTATAGAGCCATGTAGTGTGCCTCAGGCGTTATCCCTTATGCTGTTTTCTATAAAGTTAAACCAATATATCACGTTAACTCACTCTATTATAATTATGGAATAAAAAAAAAAATTAAAAATTAAAAAAAAAAAAAAAAAATATATATAT
>JAQQZT010000038.1:10377112-10389546 GCA_030068275.1 Clarias platycephalus | reverse complement strand
TATATATATACATACATTTAGTTGATCATTTATTCGCTCATTCTTTATAAAATCCTGATCAGGCGAATCTGGAAGCCTGATGCAGAATACACCTTGGATCAATTCAAAGCTCACACTCACACATTCTTGTGCATACAGGAAATATTTAGCTGATCCTAATACAAGCATGTTTTTTTAGGAAAAATGGAAGGAAACCAAAGAATCCCAAGGAAATGCACATGCGCACTAGGCGAGAACACACAGTACACGAACTTAGGATCGAATTAGGGACCCTGGAGCTGTGAGGCGGCAACGTTACCCTCCTCACCAGCATGCCATCGCGGTTGGAAATGTATCTCTGTCAGTATTCACAGCAGGTTCCATTTCAAACCTAATCTTTTTTATAAAGCAATTAAGAGATTGCTGTTGTATAAAATCTACATGTCTGCTTGTTAAAACATGACCAGATATTCTGAGATACTGCACTGCTCGCGATCATACCGCAAAGTAACAGCCAAATACAGTATATGCCACTTGTACAAACAGATTGCTTTGTTAAAAAAATATTATCTATCTATCTATCTATCTATCTATCTATCTATCTATCTATCTATCTATCTATCTATCTATCTATGAAAGACCTCGACTAAACGAGGACAGAACATTTCATTAAATGCACATCTGAGCTTTTATAGCTTGTTATTTTCATGCTTAAACTGTACGTTCTCTTGTCTCAATGTTAAACATTTCTACAGATATGAAGACGGTTTCAAAAACCTCCCTCACTTCCATGCACATTCCCAAACAAGACATTTGCCGTGTTAGGATTCTGACCTCATTAACACTAATTAGTAACGCCGGCCCGTGCGTCCTCAAAGCAGCACCTCCAAAAACAAGACGCACATCTGGCGGTACTCAAACTGACCTCCTCCGAGGTTTTCTTGCATGGTCATGTAACTTTCACACACTCAGGCTATGATCTAAAGTGACTCACACAGCCCCCGACAATGCAGGCTTCTGTTTTAGCGGTCCTGTCTCCTGACCAAATCCTCACCTATTCATTAAAACCTAAACAAGGTATTATTAACGAAGAGTAGAGTTTTAAAAAAAAAATTAAAAACCCAAGTAAGCTTTCAAACGAGTCATCTGTTTCTAATGTTGGTGCTCTGGTGTGGATTACAGCGAGGTAATACTGCAGAACTTGGACTGACCCCATATCCTACACCCCTGGGGAAACAATTTGCAATGACGTTAGGGTCAGGTGAAGGAAAGGGCATGTGCCTAAATCCAACAAAGCTAGTTTTAAGGCTTTCAATTGCACGCTTTCTCTAGGGTGTTTTTATAAAAAAATTTTAATGTGAAAAGAAAGACATTGACAAAAATGAATCTGAGGCATTAACCACATCTATTAAACTTTACTATGTTATTGAGAACAAACGCATCTTTAAACTAGCAATCCAGACAACTTTCTAGTTTTATTGCGCTAAAATTATTAGAATTCCAAGCCAGTTATTTTGCTCCTTCACACTTCAAACCATGAAATATTAAAATAAAAACAAGCAGAAAAGTACAAAAATGCCCACCAGGTAACCATCTACAAATTACTTTCTCACTTAAGGCATCTAAGCCATTAACACATCCAGAATCATTTGAAAAAGGAAAGAAATTTAGTAAGAAAAACTGAATTTAAACCGTAAACTGCCTTACCTGTAGTATCGGGACTGGAGGTAAGTGGAGCACACAGCTTTGGACACATGACTGGCAGAGCCAAAGTCTATGACTTTGACTCGGTAGGGTTGCCGAGCCGGATCCACCAGCATGATGTTCTCAGGCTTGAGGTCTGCATGAATCAGACCCAGACTCTTGAGCTTCATCAGCGCTGTAGCCACCTGTTGCAGAATTGGCCGGATGTACTTGAGGGGCAGCGGGCTGAACTTGTTCTGCTTGAGGAAGTCGTACAGGTTCTGCTCCAACATCTCGAAGACCAGGCACGTGTGGTTCTTGTGCTGGAAGCACTCGTACGCCCGCACAAAGTTGTAGTCATCTGCACTCTCCGTGCTAAGGCGTGCCAGGATGCTGACCTCGATCTGGCCCTGGCGTGCGTATGATGGGTGGTTCTTCAGGATCTTGATAGCCACAATCTCACTGGTGCCACGCTTCCAGCACTTTACCACCTGCCCGAAGGTACCTCGACCTAAAAACTCCAGCACCTCATATGTGTTGGTCATGGAGCACAGAACCTCATGCTGCAGGAGCTGATAGTCACCCTCACTGTTGGCGCCACTGGTCTTGGATGTGGCTGTTGTGGAGGCGGTGGCCACGGTGCCCGTAGGGCCACTCTGGCCATTGTTCTGGAGCATCTGCGCTGCTGGAGGCTGCTGCAGCTCCTCCACCACGTGTACGCTGCTTCCACTGCCGTTGTTGTTGTCAAGCTCCTCGCTCTTGCGCTTAAGCCCGCATCGCTGGTACGTATCCAGCAAGCTCACAGTGCTGCGACGCGTCAGGTTGTGTCCTCCGCTGCCACTGCCACTACTGCTGCCCGTGCTCCCCAAAAGCTGGCCGGCCACCCCAGACGTGCTACTCGCTGAGGCAACCACGATATGGCCAGAGCTGGCGGGGAAGAGGAGAGCTTGCTCGTATGGCAGGGAGGAGTTGGAGACCTGGAGCGACGCGGCGTTGAGGCCCACTGGGGCAGCAGACACACTCTGCTTGCTGTTCTGACCGTAGACCTTGCTGTGCGTGCCGTACCCTGTCATATCCCAGTTGCAACTTTGCTCCACCTTCAGTTTCTTCACGCTAAAGAAGGCACTTGACTGGAGAGTGTGCGGGGAAAAGACTTGCACTTGCGAGGCCATACCTGAAGAACAACAAAAGGGATGGGGGAGGGGGAGAAACCAAAAAGAGTGAATATGAGCTTGGCTTGAAGCTTGATCGTAGGCGCTGAATAAAAGCTTAACATGCCAAGACAGGCCAGTCTTGGAGTCCTGATGCTAATTTATTGCGTAGATTCTTTGCCTGTCATATTTCTGTTCATCCCGTGCCAATTTTCAGATTCGACGCTATTGGGACAAGCGCCTGCTTCAGGCCAGCATCTGGTCAAGAATACCTCAAGATTAGTTTGAATCTTATAAACAGATCTCTACGATGTAAACTAGTAAATGTGCAGCTGCACGTCTGCTCACGGAGCTAATCTATAGTTGATGGACGTTTGGGAGTAAATGAAGGAAAACATTGATCTTCTGTTTTTTTAAAAGAACTCCTGTACTGCAGTGTGTGTGTGCCTGGAGGACGGAGAGAATGGATGGATATCTGTAAGAATATTCTTAAAGATGTTATTTCTTTATAGAAGTGACAACTATAGGAATGATTTAGCTGCGTCCTACTAATATATGTGGAGGAAATACCATTTCCATACTGCTCCCACAGGGAACTCTGTAAACAGCCCCGATGTTCCATCATGTCAGGACTTATCAAATCCAAGGCCTTAGAAAGTGGCGAGAGTCAAAAGGAATGATTGCAATTTCCTCCGAATGGACGAATGCTCAGCCCGTGCATGCGATGCGCTGCGATGCGCTATTTACTTAAGGGCCAAACACACGGCTTTTATAGACATATCAAAAAAAACAACAAGCAAGGAACATTTGAACTGTATCTTCACCTCAAATCCTAAAAAACCCCACACACAAACACACAACAAAAGCAGAACACTGGAGCTCCTGGGAACTCTCGGCTTCAGGATAAGCAGTGCTTCTCCAAGCAAACAACGGACCAAATATAGCCGCTCTCAAACTGTGCTGTTTGTAGCACTAAAATAATGATTATAGCACAAGCTGGAAGACACAAAGGGGATGCAGTACTGTTCTACTTACAGATTCGCCAATGTGGACCAAATTAGTGATCTGACAAAATCAAAGGTACCTCCTGCGGACACTGTGAGTCATGCACGCAACTCACACGCACACACCTGGAGAAACGGCTACCCGACACAGGAGCCTGCAGTACACAGCAATCACACGTGCACACACACACACACACACACTGACACAGCAGGAGGAATTCGTATTGCATTAGGCGGCCCTTTTTTCCTCTTTCTGTTTTCTTGTGCCAGCAAGTCTCAATTATGCTAATCTATTACCTGCATGAATTGAATTAATTCACATTTCTGTGAGATGAATATACAAGTGATGCTCTAAAGCCCGCTCCCTAGTCTCCTGTAAATATAAACTATTCCGCATCAGCGCTGACTCCGTGGCATAAAGACATGCTTATGAATTAAACACGCGACTGTGTGGTAGATTGCGTGTCCTGGTTTTTGACACATGCAAACATTACACTTTTGTAAAATCAGGTTAAACATGGTGAAGTTAGAGAATAAAACGCAGCAGTGGCATTTTCTTTTTTCCTTTTCTTTTCTGATTTGAATGCATCCGCACATCAAGCTCCTGTCAGAGCGGAATTCAACTACACACAGGACGTTTTTTATTTAAACAATATGTTCTCTATATAATGGCTGGCCTTAAAAAAAAAGAACCATTTTGTGAACCACTGTGGCTTATGAGAGCATAAGGAATCTCATTTGGTTTAAGGAATTCCTGGATGCAAGGACATTCCCAGGGCAGGAAACAAAGGGAGGGTGCTTAGCGGGGTCACTTTGTCATTATTGTGCTTTTCTGAATTGTGCTGATAGCTACGATTTGGAAACCAGCCTCCCGTTCGACACTCCCTTTTACCCCAACACAGCTTTAATCGCACATCCCTTCTCCTCATCTGCTTGTTCTTGCAGATGAGCGGTGTCAGCTCTGACAGGCTCACTGATACCACCGTCCTCTGCTCTTATCCTAAACGCCTGAGGATATTTTTGTTGCTTTTATGCTCACGCTCTACGTTCCATGCTTCCCCCTCCCCTATATAGACACTAAGATCTCCGTAAGCATGCTGATGAAGCAAGTAAAGGAGCGCCTCTGCTAAAGTTATTAGAAGCACAGTCCTATATTAATCCCATAAACCGCTGGGCTAGATGTCACTCATTGGATTACGTTTTTCTCTCTGACAGGACTGCTCTAAAAATAAGCTGGATGTGACTGGTCGTGGTGGACGGCTACTGTATGACTACCTATCTGTGTGAGCGCCAGACTGTGGGGCAGTAAGTGACCACAATGACCACAGCACAAGGGGTCATCACCTGGTTCACTGAGTTAACCATGCAAATTATTACAGCAAAACTGGTCCAAGTGAATGTTTTGTTCTTGTTGATAGAGCTGTGAGTCACATGTTTTCCTAAGACTCGTTCTAATCAGATTTTTCAACATTGTGATTTTCAATACAATTCAATAGCACTACTGTATATATCTAACTGGCTTTAAAATATTTAACCGCTTAAAGTACTCGGCACGGTGGCTTATTGGTTAGCACTGTCACCTTGCGCCTCCGGGGTCCGGGTTCGATTCCCACCTCGGGTCTATGTGCATGGTGTTTGCATGTTCTCCCTGTGCTTGGTGGGTTACAGTCCAAAGACATGCAGATTATACTAATTGGTGTTCTCAAATTGCCTGTAGTGTGTGAATGAGCATGTGAGTTCAGCCAGTTTAGCCATGATCCAGTGCTCCTGGAGCAGACAGGGGCCTTGCTCAGGGGCCCGACAGTCTCAACACACTGAGCCACCACTCTCTCTCTAGTATGTATATGTGTGCGCCCTGTGACTGAAAGTATCTAATATGTGTCGAAATGCTGCGTGTTGATTTTTTAAAAATCATAAAAAAGTCTTATAAAAAGTGATAATCTTTTTTGGTTCCGTGGCGCACTCCAGTCCAGTATGTGGCAGTATTGCAGATACTTTACATTTTTACTGCGAAAATGTGATATTCTCACATTTGAGGGAAACGGAAGTGGTAAAAAACAAAAACAAAACTTTTTGAGAATTTTGAGGAACCATGTGATAGTCTTCGCCCTCCCTGATTGGTAGCTGTAGCCGTGATGTGGGGGTCCTTTAATTACTAGAGGGAATCTAATTACTGGATATGACTAAATTAGGGGGAAAAAATCCGTGGAGACAAATAATAATATAAAAAAAACCTAACTCAAACCTTTTTTAATAAATCACACAGTTCTTCATGCAGAGCCCATAAACTATGAAACAAACCTGACTGTAGTTCAGTGTGTCTACTTTTCGAACTTAAACATGAACTAACATGGTTTCAGTACCAGATCCTCAGTTGTGGCTTATCCAATCATGCACATTTACGTAAATTATGCAGCTTCGGGGCAGCTTGTTTAAAAAAGTTGAGGATTAAAGAGAACTGGCCAGAGAAGTATGCTTTTATTCTGCACTTTGAGCTCAAAACAGATGTCACTTCTCTACACAGAAGTAATGAAAAGGGCAGTAACGTGGATACTAGAAAATAAACCCCCGACCGCTTTGTGTCGTCTTATTTACAGCCACGACCTAATCATCAGTGTTTAACTATTAAGAGATAACATTCAGTCGCGCTAGCTGCTCATCCGGACCTTATGTAAATAATTAATTTGATCTCTTTAGAAAATTCTGTAGCAGTGTTTACAGACAACATCCAGACATCCAGACGCGCTCCAGACGTCAAGGTGTCTCCTCCAGCTTACTTTGTTGTGTCGAACGAAACTAACCTAGCGTCAGCGTGCATGCTTCTCCACATTTCATCTAATGCAATTACCGCCTGCTTGACTGCTACGCTAGGCTGAAATCTGTAAACGTTATACCCCATCCGCAATGGCAGTCAATAGAAAGGAACAAGAGTTCACGTCCTCTCTTCAGCTCTGGGAGAACACGTTTAAGGCTCGCTCGTTACTCGAGCACGCCCTGTGAGAAACGCTGATAAGTACAAATTGAGAGTTCACATAGCAAGAATCTTATCTCTTAACAGCACGCATCCGCAACAATGCGTTCGGTCCCATTTGACTCGGGTCTCTCAACGGTTAGTTATTCATAAGTGTTTATGGTTTGGACTACGACCACGTGCCCTCTGTTGTCGCCGGGCTCGTTTTCACAGCCTGCATTGTATAACAAGTTCAAAACACAGCCAGTGAAGTTTATATGAATTTTTGAACTGCGTGGCAGGTATAAATCTGTTATGGTCCATTGTTTAAGGATACAGGAATGCAGGCATTTATCATACCTGACAAGAAATGCGCTGTTTTAAGGCGCTGCCTCAGAGCATATTAAAGGACTGCTTTCCTGCCTCTTTTCCTGGTGAATTACTAACAGTCAATGATTTTTCGAGTTAGCTTATTTTTTCTGTCGAGGATAATCTAATCTGTCTTTTTCGCTGGGAAGACGATCAAAAAGACCAGGCTTGACAAGAGAGGTAGGAGACAGGACAGGCCTTTTTACGTGTGCCTTGTCTTTATGAGGCTCCATTATTGGCTCCTGTAACAACCTGAAGATAAACAGTCCTATAAAAAGAGCTATGACAAACTATCCGTCATTTAAATCAATCCGGCCTCGTTTTTTTTTGTTCTTTCCTTTTTTTTTAAATCTAAAAGCACAGCGATCTTCATTACATCAAGCCTCACTCTACGTCCAGCCTCCTATTCTTCTGCGCGCAAAACTTCGGAGGAACTTCTAAAAAATCCCAGTGCAATCTTTCATGCCGTTCTCTGAAGACGATCCAGACAGCTCCAAAGCGAGACCTCGATTTCGTCTGATATTCCCGAAGCAGGTTATATAATAGCAACAACTGGCTTCAAATGCTGTACTGTATATCATCTATTCTATAGCAAACAGCAGTCTGAAAGGTGACCGTGCAGCTCGAAGCTTGCAACACTAACAAGGGCAGAGACACAAACCTGTTTAAGAAAATAAAATAAATCAAGCAGGGGAAAAAAAAATCGCCTGGTTAATAAATTGACCTGGACGTGTCTAGACAAAGCATAATCTCCTGCGGTTCGGGGAAGATGGCCGGCGCATTGTGATAAAGAGCTGTCGTTTTCTCTGTGGTCATCTCTTCAAAATAACTTCTCATTAAATAATCTTCTCTGCTTGTCGCTCGCTGTGCAGTCTATGAATTTTTATAAATCCTCATCCACATTAAAGTAGAAACCCAGAGACTTGCTCGATCGTTGTTGTTTTTTTTACAGAAACTATGAAATATTGTTAGTTGATATTAAAGAAAGAACTTTAAACTTTTTACTGGTGAAGTATTTCAGCAGACTGGGGGAAAAAAAACTGGCTGTAATTTAACAGGTTTTCTAAATATGAACCAGATCTAGGTCAAATTCAGGTGAATTTTAAGTTATGTAACTGAATTTAATTTAGCTTGGAAAAGTATGAAGTTTTTCCTGATTTTCTGAGACGTTATGTTTAACGTCTTGGCTGAAAGGCTTATAAAAAAATCATGCGCAAAATATACTGTAAATAGATGAAACAGTACCGTGTGTGATCTTTTTTTTTATTTTATTAGCACTTGTCAAATTTGGACATAAATAATCATAACCAAATCAAATAATTAATTTTTCATCATTTATTATTTCATCACTCGTCATTCTTTTTTTTTTAATGCATTTATGTATCTTGACTTTTACTAAAGTATTCTTAAACAGTACACTCTTTAGCCTTGTCTATCCTCGAGGCTCACTTTCACTCACTTTTATTTACTATTCCACCCACCCTCCGCTTTAATTCCATCTCTCTCTCTCTCTCTCTCTCCTCAACCTTCCTTTCATGCCATCCTGCACATTCGTCACCTCTTCACCGCTGTGTCCTTGCCCTATTGTTCTTGTCTCTCCTCTTGTCTCCTTTTCTATATCAATGACCCTGTTCAACTCTCTCTCTCTCTCTCTCTCTCTGTCTCTCTGTCCTCTCTCCGGATCCCCACACCACGTCCCCTTACCCCCCCTCCTCCCTTTTCTCATCAAATGAAACACTATAATTCCTTGGAGAACAGAGGCAGGGAATGTCTGCTCTTTGTCTCTCTCCATAAGAGTGCACATCTCTCGTCTTTGTGCGGTGAATGGACAGAGATTACACAAAGGAAGATTTAAGAGGGACTTACTACGCTGCCCTGTTTGAGTGCCGACCTTTGTCCTTGTCCTTATCCAGTAGGCTGCTATTGACCTCAGAGTTAATCATATTTAGAGATCGCATACCAGCATATTTAAGGCTTTCTGTATCTCCCGCTTTCTCCAAACCCTGTCTGCACGAACGAGATCCATGAACCCGTTAAGGCCTTCCCATAACGATATGGGTTATCCGCTATCTGATCGTGCGATCCGAACTGAAAGGAGACGAGCGGGCCCGAGCAGCTGTGGCTGAAGAAGCAAAAGCCACTGACATGTGTTCCACTGGCCCCTGAGAAAGGAAAACAAACACGGCACTGTCACACGGAGCAGTGCCCTCAGCGCAGCCTGTTACTGACGGCTTTATCAGTCGTGCATGTGTGTGTTTGTGTATGCGTGTATGTGCGCAAGGCAGAAGGAGGGGCCGTGCATCTGTGCGTGCAACTGACTTGCAGACATGGATGAGAGAGAATGTGAGAGCGTGCACGGATGAGGGTCCAGCATGACAAGTCAGGAACTTCCCCGGGTTCACAAGGAACAAGCAGGGACGGACCGAGCCATGAGAGGTGTGTGTAGGGTCTCCATGTTGTGAACAATCCTGCTCACCATCTCCGAAAGTCTGACCAAGCCTGGCTGCTCAGCGCAGCAGTTTGCACCTGTCCATGAATACATAAAAGCTTCGATAAATACACGAAAGCTCGAAACGCTCTGGTGTTAATGATTCATTGTCTTGCGAGCTCCGTATCTGACCGCCTGCTCGCACATGCGCCATGTGTTTTGTTGGGTCTCGTGGGCTCTCAGGCATTTCTACACAACTCCTATCAGGTTACCACACAGCTGAGATCAGAGATCTCCAAAGCATTATTAAATATTCTACTCCTTAATTAATTCCCGTTCCTGCTTTAGGTAAACTGGAGGATCTTCAGGTTGCACAACATCGTAAACACAGTATGTGTGTACTGTATATACTGTAAGTGCTGGTGGTTTTTTTCCAGTACCAAAACTGTCTGTCTGCACTACTTGCTCAATATCTTCCTCAAGTCTAGTTTTGAATAGCACGCCAACAAATACCGCAACGGAAATATAACCAAGGTAATACAGTTGGTGATTGTTATCAGAAAATAATCAATATCGCTTTAACACTGGTAATTATTTCTGACAGGTTAATCCGCTAGTTAAAGTAAGCATGCAAATAAATAAATTAATTAATTAAAATGTGGTGGCATAGTGATAGTAGCCTTGTGGCCTCAGGGACGAGGGTTCGATTCCCGCCTCGGGTCTGTAGGCATGGAGTTTACATGTTCTCCCCAGCTTGTGCATTTACTCTCTTAGTCCTAAAACATGCAGATTAGTTTAATTTGTGTTCCTAAATTGCCCATAGTATATAAGTATGTATGTGTGGGTGTGCAGGTGTGTGATGGATTGGCATGCTGTTCAGAGTATACTCCGCCTTCTGGCATTGGCACCAAGACCCTGCAACCCTGTATATAGGATAAGCATGTTCATCCTATCATCCGGACATCGCAAGTTTCTGGAGAGAGCTGATTGGCCGAGCTCTCTCGGCGGGGTGGGATGGGAGGGACTTAGGACTCTCACATCAATCATGGCTCTACAGCCAGTCTATGAGTTCATGCAAGCGGAAGGAACGGATAACGCTTCGCAGATACCGAGTGAATCACGTGGAAGTCTTCGGCCCTCCCAGCCTTGATGTGGGAGGCTACAGCGATGGGTGGGAATTGGATACGACTAAATTAGGGAGAAAATCTGAGAATAATCCCCCCAAAATAGGAGATAAAAGAATGAATGAAATAAACTGTGCAATAAAACATACAAAAAAAAATAAATTTCAATACTGAACAAGTATTAGATCGCTGGGAGTAGTAGCATGGATTTATGGGTAAAGCTCTAAAGTCTGCACATGCGTGGTAGGCGTAGGTAGGATAGACTGAAGGGTAAGTTTAACTTTCTGACACCCAGTTGAGTTCATAGACTTTTTACACCCTTTTTTAAATACAGTATAAAAAGCCCCAGAATGACTTTCTAAAAACAGGAGCATAAATTGTCATGAACAAGGCTTCTCTTCATGAGAACACGAACGTTCGGGTCACATGCTGACGTGATCACATTACAGTACCGTGACTTCAATTACACAAAACTCTGAGCATCACATCATGTCATGCAGACAACCGAAAGTCCAGCTTTATACCTGTTTCTCTGCCTGTGTGTGACGACCCAGTGCTTGCAGGATCACATGCAGCCACATGCTTCACTTTTCTTTTTCTTTTGAACAGACTCCCAATAAAGCACCACTATAAACCAGAGCTGAAACTGTGTTATTGGTTCGGTTTAAGACGGTCTTTAAAATGGAAATGTCTCTTTGTCCTTTCGCCGCACTGCTCTTTCTGTATTTGTATTTATAGGTGTTTACTGTCAAGTGATTGTAAGCTATTTACATCCCATGATGTCCTAGAACCTATGTGTAGGTGTGTGTGGGAGTGTGTGTGTGTACGTGCGTGAGTGAGTGTGTGAAAGTGTGTAGTGTGTTTTTTGCAGGTTTTTGCTGTGCAGGTTGGCACTTCAAAGAGCAAAAAACTGAGCAGCTTGCCAGACTTTAACCACAGAGCCATTGCACTAGAGCCAAAGCCAGGGCAGAGATGAAATGAGAAGAAAGCAACCTCACCTCACACACACACACACACACACATACTGTATATACAAAAGTGTGCGCGTGTGCATAAATGCAAACTATGCCCTGCAGCTACAAGATGGGCATGATATGGCCCAAATTTATACTAACTCACTAAATTATATTACATTATATTACATTCTATTCTATTCTATTCTATTATTATAGGGCAGACGAAGGTCTAAGGAAAAGTCTCATGGCCTGCGATAAAATCATAGCTTGGATATCTGCGCTAAAAAAAATAAAAAACATAAAGACTTCTCTAAAAACGGTAAATAAGACAATTTCCTTTTAGTTCGAACTTCATTACAGCATTCTTCTGGTCGCGACAGCATTTCCTGTAACGTGTAATCTT
Source organism: Clarias platycephalus (assembly GCA_030068275.1). Taxonomy (NCBI): domain Eukaryota; kingdom Metazoa; phylum Chordata; class Actinopteri; order Siluriformes; family Clariidae; genus Clarias; species Clarias platycephalus. The sequence goes on along the minus strand of JAQQZT010000038.1, from coordinate 10,377,499 downwards.
TACACAGAGCCGGTCCTAGAGAATACCACAAAGATAAACACACATGGAGAACTGCATCCTTGACAAAAGCCGCTTCTTCACGATACCGATTGTATCAAACGTTTAAGAAGCATGCTCGATTGCGAGTGCGCATATTTGTATACAGTATGTATGTGTATGTGTTGTGTGTATGTGTGTGTGTGTGTGTGTGAGTTCAAAGGTTCATGGAAAAACCAGGAGTTCACAGCTTCTTCACTTTCAGCCATGCATAATGCTTGAGTGAGCTCAACTCCCAGGAACAGCCGTCCCACAAGCCCAATAAAGCTTCCCATGGAACACACACACACACACACACACACACACACACACACACACACACACACACACACACACACACACACACACACA
>JAQQZT010000038.1:10359435-10377012 GCA_030068275.1 Clarias platycephalus | reverse complement strand
ACACACACACACACACACACACACACACACACACACACACACACACACACACACACACACACACACACACATTCAAACATGATAAGATGCATCTTGCTTTGACATTTTATAAATTGTTTAATAAAAAGTCTAAATTAAGATTTTTTTAAAATCTGAACTTCATCAGCCAATAGCAATAAGGGAAAAATAAATAAATAAATAAACAAATTCTTTGATATATCGTTCAAATCTATAATATCTGTACAAAGGTCAATGTGATTTGTGGATATTCTGACATTTTCTTAGTAGGCATGAATAGAATTACAGGCCTAGGCAGAACATACAAGACACACACACACACACATACACACACACATACACACATACACAAAACAAAGGATACAAAATAACGTAATCAGCATCTCCATCAGAGCCTGTGTGCAGGAATTAATTGGTTTGGCAAAAAGCTGATGAATGACTTTGTGCACGGTTTGTAAATTTTTATTCCCTTTATAAAAAGGCAAATTGGATAACACAAAGACACAGTGTTTTAGATGAGTACTACATGCTTTTTCTTTTGTTGTTGTTGCTTTAATCATCGTCAAAAGGAATAAGACAATGTAAGGCCGTGACCTTTAGGGATATGTGGGGAGAAAAAAAAATAATAAAAAAACGCGGGTTTTGAGTTTCTCAATCCAGGAGCCTCTTCTGAGCCTCCTATTCTAGGCGAGTGTAAAATAAAGCCTTCATATACAGTATGTAACATATCATATACTGTATGTGTCCCCTACACACCTCTCTACACACGCTGTAATCATAACCCCCAGTCCTGTACACCCAAGACACACCCTTATTGACAGAACGCGACTCCTGATAGTTTAGCCGGTAACACGTGCGGCTATGAGGAAACTCACACCCGAACGACAGACTGCCGGGCCTCGTACTAATCCTCATAATCATAAGCCTGCACTACAGCCAGCCCAGATATGACCTGTCAACTAAATACATGTTGAGTCACACTCACGAACAATCGAAACTTTCTCAAACATACTGTAACACAGTACCTTCAGTACTCCTCATTTCACCTGTTAATTCTATCCAGATATAATATTTGCATATACAGTACAGTAATGCGCCTGAGCCACCCCTCATATTTCCTTCCACAGAGCCAGACTTTCATGGATTTTTTTTATGCAGACTTACAGTAAGGAATCGTTCTCCATGCATCATTCAAGCATAAAAAAACAACAACAACAAAACATCTAACGTAAGCGATGAACCAGTGAGAAACAGGTGCAGATGATGACAGATGATCAGGCCGCTGATTAGTATACTGCTGACGCGGTAGTTTGGAACAGACGAGAGGAGAAATGAGGTCGCTGCTGATTTGTAGGCACTTTGAAGCATGTCACAGTGAAACATTTGTTCCCATTTCTTCATAATAACCAGTCACAAGTTTGCAAACACCTTCTAATTTAATGTCTTTTATTATAATTTATTTAATACATAATAATAATAATAATTTAATACATTTTCTACATCTTCGAATAATACTGGATTTTTTTTTTTTTCAAAACTATGAAATAATAACACATGAGGTAATTAGGTAACAACACCAACAGCAGTCGGTTGTTATTTTAAAACACGAAGGTCATCTGTTCTGAAATAGCTCTTGCGAGAACAGTATCGTCAAGTGCATTCGCAAAACCCATGATGAACCTGACCCTGGCTCATGGAGCCCTTCCCTTCCCAAGACCTTCCCTATGTGCATTCTGGGATGCTTTTCTGCTCGCCATGTAAAGATTGCTTATTTGAGTTGTGCTGCTTCCCACATCCACTATCCGCTCTGGGTTGCTGCAGCTCCAACACGCTCTGACATCATTAACCACGGCAACAAAGTGCTAAAAGCAGCTCCAAGGCGAAATATACCGGTGCGCCATAAAAGCTCAGAAAAGCAGATGATTTGGTGTGGTCGGGCCACAGATAACGCCTATTACTTAAAAATAGCTTTATGGTGCTCTGTGAAGTTTTTACAGTCTTCAACTCGGTGAGCCCTTAGCAAAACTAATCTGTTGCCAATCTGCCTCAAGGTCATGCATTCTGAGATCCTATTCTGCTCACCATGGTTGTAAAGGATAGTTATTTGATATACCGTAGACCTTTCTGTTCGCCCGAATTCTCCTATACTGTACGTTCCTTCTTTAAGTTCCTTCTGCAAAACTGTCGGTTGCGGAGAATGCTTTTTTTTTTCAGCATTCTCCGTTAACTCTGTCGACTGATGTGAAAATCACAGGAGATCAGCAGTTATCACTGCAGAATCAGTGCGATCACATTTTCCCTATTCAGATGTTTGATGTGAACACGAACCGGAGCGCAAATAAGGCATCAGTGAGCGTCTGTGCATTTGGCTGGGGTACTGTATGTCATAAGACCTGATTTTTCAACTGTTTTTGCCCGGAATTTAGCAATCGCTGCTCTACAGTATGTGTTGTCATTCTGTTTGCCACAAAGGCATTGCAGACATCGGCTCAAGATGCATGGTGACCGTCTGTGACATTAAATCGCATTTTATTTTTAGTTACTTTTACACTGTAGTTTTTACGGCATGTGCAGAAAACTATTTATGATAGGGGGAAAAAAAAGTAAGGTAATCTTCTGTGCATAAGAACTAATGCCATGCATTAAATCACACAGGTACAGGTCACCTAATGAACATCAGAATGGGGAAAACCTATGATCTAGTGTATGTGACCTTCACCGCGACGCTGGCACCAGATGTGTTCCTGAGGTTTTCAGGAAATGCTGAACTCCTGGGGATTTCCCACAAACCAGTCTTTTGGGTTTACACAGAACGGCGGAGTTTACATTACACAAAAATGTCAACGCCTTGTTGATGACTGAGGTCGTAGGAACTTTTAGCTTAATTATTGGTAAAACACTCACTCACTCATCGTCTATACCGCTTTATACTGTATGCAGGGATCCTGGAGCCTATCTCTCCAGGGCATGAGGCGGGGTACACCCTGGACGTGCTGCCTATTCCCCGCAGATTATTGATTATTGCCTTTCCCATTGCCACTTTCACCAACCAACCTGCACCAAATCATCCTTGATCCTGAAAAAAATCTGGTTCTTTTTATCTTACGTCTGTTTTTTTGTTTTTTTTTCTAAATACAACTTTCTTCACATGGCGTCCATATTTCATAACCCTCTGTTTTTGCAAAGCGTTATCTGGCTGAACATCTTTTCATGTGAGTGCTATACAACCTGACTACTCACCTACACATGAGTGCACACACATACATACACACACACACTTTGTAAAATTGGTCACACAGCATCAGGAAAATCTGAAAAACCTGTCGGATTCGATCTGTCACCTGCCGAGCCATTTCCAAAGCAAACGGCGCTCGAAAGCATGTTTACTTTTGAATGTTGACTAAAATGCAGTGTTCAGGACACAGAGGTGAAGCCGACACGCACACACACACGGTCAATATGTGTACTACTGATTAAGGTTATTACGTATATTATGCATTACCCGTGTTCTGAATCTGCTGTAAATATTGAAATCAAACAGGACCTAGCGCGCAGTCATCCATGCGTAGTGTTCACAAACTGCCCCCCCCCCGCACAGCACACACACACACACACACACACCCTTACACAGCTTCAAACATCAAAGCTGCACCTTGAAAAGTGCAACCTTTTCACACTTCTCTGTTGCAGCGCCGCTTTATCTCATCCGCATTGTGAGTTGGACGTGTGTGCTGGTGACATTCGTCTAAAAATAATCCAGGATGTGAACGCAGCAACTCTCTCGTCATCATCCATCAGCTCTACTCCTCGCACGGTCATCTGTGCGCGCACTAGACACTCCCTGGACGTGGCAGCGGGCCTGTGTCACACACACGTAACACGTGAATCTCGCTTCCGCCAGTCTGGTTCACTTTGAAGCCAAAGAGAGTTCAAATTTACATTATCGATAGTGCATGTCTGGGGTGATGAGCTTCGCTTCAGATGTTGAAGCAGCTGAGTATTTCAGGACATGGAGGGAAACGGATAGAACCGGATAAATAGTCATATTTCGCTTTTATTTAGTTTTTTATTTGGAACTTCTTGATCATATGTGAATATATATATATATATTCACACCTTTTGACCAATGCAGTGTATCCATAATTAACAGTGGGCTCAACATCGAGCCTATGTTATAATGATATGGATTTGTATTGACTAAATGGTATGGATTCCCATTTATAATGTGCTGTGTCGGTTTGTTTGAACGCAGTCATGTCTTACTGATTTATTTCTTTGTTTTAAGAAGGTACCGACCCAATGTCTTACTGTATTACAGAGCATTTCTCATTCATCTCTCTGATTTATACACTGTTGTATGTTATTGCCTGCCTTGTATTTCCTTTGTACTTGTAAACTGCCTGGCCAAAAGAAAAAAAGGGGCACGCAAATATTTCATTTGACCGTCTTTGGGTCTGACTCCAGCGTGCAATGTGGTGCCCAGTCCATGTCTGAAATGATTCCCCATGCTCCCGGAACCACTATTTCACAATAGTGAAATATGGAACATGCCTGTGGTATCAAGGACCTGGTCATTCTGTACATTCAGGTCGTCAGCTGACTTCATTTCATTGCCGCATAACGTTGCTGAGCCTAGACCTGACCATTTGAAGTAACAGTGGACACTAATGCATGATGGGTGCATCGTGTCATGTGTTCCTTTCTTACCCTGGCATCTTACCCACTGCTCTGGAATAGGGTCAGTCTGGTCTCATCAGGCCACATGACCTTTTTCCATTGCTCCAAAGTCCAATCCTTACGCTCACTAGCAAGCCAAAGCCTTTTTTTTTGTTGGCCACACAGATGTTTAGTCCTTGACCCTTCCGAAATGGGGACTTTTTGTTGCAAGTGCATCCATTATCCTGCAGCAATATTCTACACCCATGTCATGATCAGTATGACAGCATTGTACCGCTTTGTATAAACGGAAAGAAAAATGAACCCAGCCGTGTTTTATGCGGTGGATGAGTTTTGCATGATTTTATCAACGGTGCCACTTGCACCAAAAAAGCCAGGCTTTCTCTCTTCGGGTTTCTCGCAGAATCTTATCAGCAGACAGGAAGACGAGTGCAGGTGACAAACAAACTTCAGAGACACCAAACTGAACCTTCACCCACTGGCTCCCACGCTCTCGCTGGCTCTCGCTCCTGAAGTTTGCAAGGCAAAGACAACATTCCCTGGGACAGCAAAGGCCACGCTTTTGTAACAAAAGGTCAGCACATGCCCTTTTTCCAAGGCAGCTACTCAGAGAGAGAGAGAGAATGAGAGAAAGAGAGAGAGAGAGAGAGGGAACACACAGAGAGATTGTTGGCTAGGCTTGTGTGTGCCTACAGCTGCCATGGCACATCAGTGCAGATGGAGGAGAAAACCCTGCGTATCACTGAACTGCACTGAGAGACGAGATGGGTCAGGGCCTCCCATTTAAAACAAATATGCACCACCAAGGATGTGTTTTGTTCTTTAAAAAGTGCATTTTTCAAACTCAAGGACGAGTGAAATTACATAAATAGAAGGAATAAAACATGCATTCACACTTCACCTTGACCCGTTCACATGGTAAGCTTGAAGGCTCATGTCAAGTGGTGAAAAAAAAGTAAATACTGGAAAATACTGAATAAATAGTCAGCGATATGAACCAAAAAACATGAACCATAATCGCAGATCCAGATCTGTTGCTGCTAATCCAATCGCATACATTTGATTAGATGAAGTTAATTATTAATACCGAATTATTATTATAGATCATAACGTTTAAAGATGACTGAACTGAAAAGTATTCCTTAATGTTAAGTTCAAAACCGATATGTTTCATCTGTTCGGAGTCAGAAAAATGTGAAGAATGTGAAGCTCCAGTGTGATCAAAATCTGAAAACACTGACGAGTCTCATTTGTGGTTATATAGTATTATTAATGGTGGAGCATCACAAAAGTAACCGTTCAGTCATGTTAGCTGTTTTTTTTTTTTTATGAAATGAATTAGAACGCACACCTTGAGTGGTGCAAAGAGAGAAAAACATGCTGTACCCGCCCCGGTTTTTTTTTGGTCTCTCAGTCATGCCTGCTAAATGATGGATCAGATCTTTGTGCGGCCAGAGAAAGTACGCCGGCGGCATCGGGGCAAAGAGTAAAGCTTGATCTACTGCTGCATACAGCACAAACGGGCGTATTTTTCCCTAAACCATCATTCATCACAACGCACAATGCACTTTTTTGGCATTTTTCGAGCACGCTGTTTCTGAACTGCAAACTCAAATATAGCTTATGTGCATCTATCTTAAATACAAAAGCTGAATACTGAGAATAGAATCTGATGAGATCTTTGTGTGTAAGTGTTTAGGAGCTGAGCGGTGATTATTGAGGTGTCTGCGCTTCATGCATGTCCAATTCTTTGAGTACTCCAGTCAATTGAAACTCTTTCTCTCTCTCTCTCTCTCTGCTGGCACACAAGAGAAACGGGGGCGAGAGGGGATGGGGGATGGGGGGCGCGGAGTAGACCGCTCGCTCTGCTCAGCTCCATCCGTCTGGGGCTTTGAAGTCCTTTGGTTATCGGCCAAGCGTGTCACGTGTACTGCAACCATCGGTGAAGAGGATGCACTTACCAAAATCTGGCTGATGGAGAGGAAAGAAACCCGTACAGTCCGTGAGTGTGTGTGTGTGTGTTTATGTATGTGTGTGGACCTTTAGCGGGCTGGTATTCTCTAACATACCTATTGAAACCCACACTGACAATAGATTTATTTGATAAATGTGATAAATGACACCACTATGGGGGTTGTGTATGAAGTTTCTGTATGTGGTAAGGTATGCAGTAGGTGATATCTGTGTAAAAAAAAATCCCAAGATATGGGACTATTCTAGACGTTTTTGACATTCAACTTAGCAAAGCTTTGAAGTACTGAAATTTCCCTTTTACATCCATGCAAGATCCACATGTCCTTACTTACATCAAGGTTGCAGATTTACATCATGGAAATTCTGAGACAATTAGAAAATGCATTTTAAAAACAAGCCAAAGACAGACATTATTCCCGAAAGATTAAATACTGTATGTCTTTATACGATTCATGCTGCTCTCTCTCAGGTTGGCAGATATAACATTATAAAACTGAATGCAAATAATATACACTTACTGGCCATTTCATTAGGTACACCATGCTATGTAGTACTGGGTTTTGCTTTCAGAACTGCCTTAATTCATTTTCAATTCAACTGGGTGCTGGAAACATTCCTTTGAGATTTTGGTCCACATTGAGATGCTGCAGATTTGTCCATGCGTGAATTTCCTGTTCCACCACATCCCAGACGTGTGCTATTGGGTACTTGAGTACATGAAGTGTCATGTTCACGAAACATGTTCAAAGGTTAAGATGATTTTAACTTTGCGACATGACATGTTATCCTGAGGTCAGAAAAGATACAGTACTGTACTGTACATATGGGCAGCAATGATAAGCAATGCTTAATTGGAACTAAGGGTTCTCAAACATACAGTATGCATCCACCACCATCATTAACTTTTATGTTGTTTACTCCAGTTTCTGACCATGCCATACAAATGTCGCAACAGAAATAAGACCAGTGGACTTTTTATAATCATCTATTATCCAATTTTGGTGAGCCTGTGTGTATTGTAGCCTCAGTTTCCTGTTGTTAGCTGACAGGAGTTTCACCCTGTGTGGTCTTCTGCTACTGTAGCCATCTGCTTCAAGGTTCGATGTGTTGTGTGTTATGCGCTTTTGTAATTCCTCAGCAGATCGTCTTGACCATGTCTATATTCCTAAATGAGGACAGTGGTTAAGGCATTGGACTACTGACCCAATCAGGTCCCAATCAGTAAACCAGAGCACCACCAAGTTGCCTCCGTTGGGTTCCTAAGCAAGTCCCTTAACCTTCAACTGCTGAGATGTTAAATGAGATCAAATGTACAGTAAGACGCTTTGGAAAAGGGCACCTGCACAAATGCCATAATGTAAATGGAAATCTAATCATACTGTATGTGCTGAGTTGTTTGGATGCCTGATGAAATGCTAAGTTTGGATCAGGGGTAGCTCAGTGGTTAAGGCATTGGACTACGGTTCGGAAGGTCCCAGGTTCAAATCCCACGACCACCAAGTTGTCCCTGCTGGGCTCGCTGGATAAGGACGACTAACAAATTCAAAATGTAAATGCATTAAGTTGATTTGATTGGCTGTTAGATTAGATGTTAACAATCAGTTGAACAGGTATACCTAATGAAGTGGCCAGTGAGTGACAAAAATGCCACATTGGACCTTATAATACTCATGAGCACTTTTTTCCCCCTTGAGATTAGCATATATTCCCTTGGTTTCTTATTTTTTGTTCTTAATATTATTAAACATTCTCTCTTGGTAGACATACGATATAGATATATATATATATATATATAAAAACCCCTGATAAACTTTAAATACATTTTGCTCGCTGCTTATTAAGAAACCCAATTAGTATGATTGTGAAAAGATATTCCTGTATAAAAATATCATGAGCTATTTTTGCCATGTAGTCCACCGGAGACGGCTCCAGCTCTAAATTCTCCTTGACTTTGTTTATATTTATACTGTGTTCCATGAGCACAGAGGAAACATATGTTAAAACAACCCGACTAAACCCCGAATGAAACGTTTCCGTAAATCTAAAGTAAATCTGAATTATCCGTAATTGCATATTACATTAAACAGACCTGGTGTGGGAGTGTAGTATTTAGAATGACTTGACCGCTTGGGTTGAGAACGAAGGCAACAGAGTGATCATATTTTCCATTTCTGCAGCTTGCAGATTTCCCACTCACACCTATAACCATATAGTTTATATACTCTCCCCAATGCACTCCTACTCAGAAGGGTATCAACAGCATCGCTCTCTGTTTGTGCATGCTTTATTTTACTTCTGTTGTTCTTGTTGTTTTTCCCCCCCTGGGGCTTTTGCTGCACTTTCAGCTTTGCATCCATCTTTCAGCGCAGTATAGGTGAAGCTGAAGGATGTTTCACTGCAGTACACGCATGAGGCTAATCTGCCACGTCTTGTCCTGATATTAAATTATGTCCCAATAAAGCAGCAGCGCGGCGGTTCTGCCAGGCCTGGCCACGCTGAAAGCCCTAAGCCAGGGGATATTGTGCAAAACAATAGGATTTAGGGCATGATGATGTGCCTGCAACTAGCTGGCATGGTATGGGGAAAGAGGGGAGGATCTGCTGAAAGAGCAACAAAAGCACAGTGAGCCATCCTGGCCTGCCATTTCCATCCCATCACACTCACTCTCACACATACAAACACACACACACACACACACAGACTCAGCCCATCCCTGGGCTCAAAATCTGCACATCAAGCTGTCTGTAAATAAATGGGCCAAATCTTTGCTGACCAGCTATATCAGTGCTCATAAACAGGTCATTGTTTGAACAGGAACACTCCTAAGTTTAAACTTGTAATATTTATAATAGCAGGAAAAAAAGAAAAGAAAAGAAAAAAAAAAAAAAAAACAAAGAAAAAGAAAAAAAAATATATATATATAAGAGCCTGATGAAGCAGGGATTGTGTGTTGCTGTTTACATTTCGTCAGTCAGTGGCCGGTGATATGAGTCGTGGTGGCAGTAACTATAGGTGTGAAGGCAGAATGAATGGCGCCCTTCACGAAGGAGTAATTGCCATGTGATTATAGCCCAACAAATCCGGCTGCAGCAAAGCCCCCTTTCATTTCCCCTGGCTGGCGGAACAATGCAGTGCAGAGAGACCCCGGCGTGAACCCATCTTCTCATATCTGATCAAAGGGAGCATGCCAGTATGGACCCGGGTTTATAAAAAAAAAAAAAAAAAAAAAAAAAGCACAGCCGCCAGACCAGAAGGACTCGAGCTAAGAAAAGGGCTATTTGTAATCACCTTAAAAGATCACGTTCATGCACGCTTTCTCTTTCTTCACTTCCTTTCGCTGCACTCTCTACCATTTATTTATTTATTTATTTTTCCCTTTTCCACCCCAGGTAGCACTGAATGCCTTAGCACAGAAAGCCTCCGATTAAAGTCACGGGGCATTCACAAGCACACACTGAAAAGCTGTGTTCGCTGCCCTGCCTGCAAATGCTGCATCATGGGAATTGGCCTTCACCTCGAACACAAACAGTAGCCTGGCTCGAGGTTGGCTCGATCCTTTTGTCTTTCTGGATGACTGCAGAGCGCTGCTGAACCCGCGGCCCCGGCAGCCTGCGGAGTGCACGAGGTGGAGATCGAGATGTACTGCGCTCAAACTCAAAGATCAAACATTCATCAGATGTCTTGAAAACGGAACAGATTGTTTTTCTGTTGCAAATAATAAACTTCATTTGACTGATCATAAGAGCTGATGTTCAGAACTGGAGATTAGGCATGAGTGTTTGGTTAGAAATATATACTCGGGATGGACAAAGAAGTAGCCCAGGGGAAGTAAAAAAAAAAAAAATGCAACAATACATGTTGCAAATAATAATTTTTGAAGAAAATATCTACACAAGCATTAATCTTATACTGGACAATGACTTGCTGAGTTTTTTTATCAAGGCTGCTATACTAAAAACCCTCACTAAAAGAGAATAATAATCAGAAACTCATTCACTTATATTCTCATGCACATAAATTAATTTAGATTAACTCCAACTCTTTAGCATAGTCTGTTTCCGTGCAGCATGCTGGAGCATTTGCGAGTCTAGTGGTCTCACTAGTTCACTTGATACCATACCGTGCTGATGGTTGAGCATCTACTACGACATTCATATTCTTGCATATTCTAAGGCGGAGGTGCAGGTCGAGTCTTTTCCCCGCAGGTTTGGCAGTGCGTGTCATTAGGACGTAACCCCCATCTGTGTAACCCGACAGCACCGGAGCGCACCTGTGAGCCATTTCCCTTCAAACATCTGAAGGCTCAGATATCCTTCAGCCTTCAAAGGGCCATAAGTGAGACGTCGACAGCCTAATCACACTCAACTCTGGCCAGAGTGTCCATTTACAACAGGAAAAAAAAAAAAAAAATGCCCAAAGGAGTTCTGCAACTCTGACAGATGACTTAGTGCAGTGTATTTAGTTTTAGAACAGTTCATGTTAGCTCGGGTAGGAGAAATACGTCTGCGGTGTTTTCGTAGTCTTAATGTTTCCTTGTAATCACTACATGACTACAATATAAATGTGTGGTCATGACCTTGAAATGTGGGGATTTTCCTGCGCCCACGAACGGAAGACTTTAAACGGTGAGCGTTAGCTCGTGTCGGCCGCCGAGCCTGAAATGCATTTTTAGAATCTGCAAAAAAGTAAAAAATTTTTTTTAAATTTTAATAAAATCCCAGTGCAAAATTTAACCATGATGAATTACGTAAGTCACAGCACTCAGCTGGACATAGACAAACACAAACATATATATCTTTGCGTTAATTCTAATTACCACTGGGGATTTCTGTGTCAATCAAAGGAGCTGTAATATCCCGTGCATGACGTCTGTGAAAACTGCAAATTACAGCATTGCAGTTAAGAAGGAAAAAAATAAATAATCAATTCTCTGCCCCATACAGCCCTGTCTGGTTGACCTAGTTGTATGCTATGTATTACCTTTTCAACGGCTTAAGACAAGTCATCCTGTTCTTCTCCACAGGCATTTATCAACATGTCACTATGGGTTATGAGGCCAAGCTCCTGGGCCTCCCATGGACCCAGATTACTCTTCCGTCTGGTCGCTGAGAGCCAAGCTCCGAACCAACACGGAAACCTCGCGCTGAAGAAAACAACACTATTGACTCTTGCGGCAACATTTTGACTGATGGCTTTGTGACCAATGCAATTAAGCAACAGATGTCTTAAAATAACAAGACAGTGTGAAGTGCACTAAATAAGGTACAAATGAGCAGAGACGCTTATAAAAAAATAAAAAAAATCAAATAGGCTGACAGCTAACCGAAGAACAAAGAACCCCTTCTAATCAAGATGACAATAAAAAACCCTTTTGTTGGACTTTAAATTGCACGGCAAAAACATTCACATGTAAACACCAAAAACTGTACCAATTATACGACCTTTTACACAGCAATTAAGGTTCCAACTAAGTGTATATCTGCCGGGGAAACTCCAAAGGAGCCTTTTCTTTCATTGAGCTTTATGAGTCAGATTCCCACTTCAGATAAGCTTCATTATAAGCTTCAGCGGGTTTCAGGTGTAACACATCTGAACCTCCATTTAGGAAAACCAATGACTAATGAGTTTTGTGCCAAAATTAACAGATGTGATGAATGTTGAAAAATGTTTTAGATCACATTTCCTAGGCATCAGTATCAACCACGATATAAAACATCCTGTTTCAAAAATAAAAATCATCCGTTCATTTACTGTATATCCAGTGACCACTTTATGAAGTGGATTCCAGGAACATCTGGAATGGAACCACACACATTCACACCCAGGGGCAGAAACCCACACAGACATGAGGAAAAGACAAAACATACAGTACAACAAACTAGTCAAGATAAAATCGTCAGGATAAAATCAAGGACCTGTATGCTATATTAGTCCTATAGTAAGTATTTCCATCTCGCATCCTAAATATTCAAAATAACTAACTTAGATTATTGCATATTTTGGATGCATTCAGCATTGTTTGACAGTGCAGAAAAAATATTTAAAAATCTAAAAAAATTTGTTCTTCTGGCTACAGCAATATATACAGTACACATTAAGTCCCCAACACACAAACAAGTTCAGTTCAGAGAGCTCGTTCGCAAGTCCAATTTGTTCATAAGTCCAACAAACATTGTCTAGTTGCTAGGATACTAATGCAATTGGCTATACACAGTATTAAAAAATAACATGTTTTATGATCTTGTCCTTGTTCTTTAGGATCGTGCTGATGGTAATGAACACACATAGAATCGTGCTGATGGTCACTCATCATCTGTAGCGCTTTATCCTGTATTCAGGGTCGCGGGGGGCCTGGAGCATATCCCAGGAGACTTAGGGCACGAGGCAGGGTACACCCTGGACAAAGTGCCAATCCATCGCAGGGCACACACATACACTCACACGCTCATTTACACACTATGGGCAATTTGGGAACACCAATTAGCCTAATCCGCAGGTCTTTGGACTGTAGGAGGAGACCAGAGTACCCGGAGGAAACCCAGCAAGCACGGGGAGAACATGCACACAGTGACAGGAATCGAGCCTGGCCGGGAATCGAACCCAGACCCAGGAGGTGCAAGACGACAGTGCTAACCACTACAGCACCGTGCCGCCCGGTGGTTGAACAATTCATGTTTAAATAAAGAGCAATGTCTTCTATTAATGTCCTCATTTGCCCTCTCGTCTGTTCCAACCACTCAGCAGTCAGTATACTAATCACCGGCTTGATCATCGTCATCGTCTGCTCTTGTTTCTCACTGGTTTATGCCTTAAGTTAGATGTTTTTTTCATGCCTGAATGCTTCATAGCATACTGTGTGTCTTAACAAACAAAAAGCATTCCCCTGAAACTGTTCAGGTACAGGTGAGAGTCAAAAAAGTCCATCAGGAAGCCGGGAGAACTATTCCTCAACAGTCCATTGAAAAATGCAAAATATGAAGAAATGAGAGCTGCCTCAAGACCATTTTATTTTACCGCACCCATTAATGCACCTTTTTCCAAAAAAAAAAAAAAAAAAAAAATCATCAAGGACAAATTTCTTAGCGCACAGTGTTTTACTGGAATACACTGATATATTTCTTGCAACTTTTCTTTTGACCATTAAAGTCTTTACAGTCTAGTAGAGACCTTCATTCCTCACTCTTATAACTGTATCACCAGCCTATTCCTTTCACTGCAGTTCTGTTAGATGATTCATTGCTGAATAAAAACCTTCTAAGCTGAATAACTAAAATAATACTGTTATTATATGTTGCATTTGCTTTGTAATGTTAGGTTTGAGTTATGATTAAATATTATCTGAAATTTGTGGTTTTTAAATAAGTGCCAACATTGACTTGCAAGATTTAGCCTGCATTTATAATACTCAGAGATAGAGTTAAATTGTGTCTGTTGAAGTGTCTGTTTAGTGTAAACAGCTAGACTAGAGCAGACCGGGGCAATTATTTGACTGTAAATAGGCTGCATAATGACATGTAAAACTTCATCTGCGGAATTATTTTTTTTAAATAATTTGAATTCAAATCAACAATTTCAAGAAAACTAATATTACACGAACACTAATGAGAATAATGTATTATTTTTATTATTATTATTATTATTGCTATTTTTATTATTAAAATGTGCTACTACTTGCCCACTAAATACTAAATAGTAAACACTAAAATCAATTTTATGTTTCATAAAAATGAACATTTTCAGTCATTCTTCACCCTCCAACAATACTTCTCTTTAACTACAATAACTGCTCTTGAACCTACAAATCAAGGTGCCAGTGTGTTCAGTGGCTCCTGCAGTAACTTCTGTAAACATGCAGCACGACCACAGACGCGTGTGATGAGGCTCAGGAGGAGAGAGGCTCTATGACCTGCATAATGTTCTAAAACTCAAAGCAGTGAATCAAATCTCATCAGACGACTGCGTCAGTCTTTTACCATCCAACACACCGACACCCAACAATGCCATATTACAGTTATAATTTCATCATATCTCTTTGTGATGTCTCTAAGGGACTCAAATCAGCATGTCTTATTCATTTCCAGTTTCTAGAAATCTAAAAAGCAAAACAAGTCTAATATTAACAATGTCACTGTTTACAGTGCTACTTGCTCACATGGTCGCAATTAACAGAAGGAATCTATTTAAGGAAGCTAAAAGGCAGGAAACTTGTCCTCGCACTCGAAAACTTTTGAACCAAACCCGAAAGAATGTGATCATGTGAAGCATCTTGAACTTGTTTCACCTCCTACAGCTTCAGAAGCACTTGGCTTAAACAGACGACCAAGAACTACAGCCAGCGAACTTGGTTCTATACCAGAATATTTCCAACCTGTATATCTGTCTGCTGTTCTTTCTATAACTCCCTGTCTGTATAGAAAGAACTGATGTATTTTAAACATCTTTAGATGTGGGGACAGGATTCACACCCTCTAAAGCTTCATACTGTAGACTGGCCTTTTGTCTTAAACATTCTGAAAAAACTAAACTTGGACACATCAATGCTATACTGAGTATGAGTATCTGGACTGATCATTGAGACATGCCTGAAACACTGGATGGCGATCAAATTGGCTTTGACATGTTTAGGAATCTGATCCACTATCTGAGGTATTTTATAAGGGGGAGGAGGTGTGGTGGTGACTGACACAATACAGATCATAAACATGAATATTAGGCATTACTGATCTCACTGTCAGTTCCATTGTGCCTGTAATATTTCACATGACTTGGTAACAGCAGCTCAAGGAGACTCGGATTAGTTGCTGTTCTCAGTGTCAAATATCAGCTCTAACTCAGAGCTCTTATGTCTGTATTTTACTTAAAACGGGATGATATCATGCCTGGAAATTCTATAGAATTTGCTATCTATCCATCCATCCATCCATCCATCCATCCATCCATCTATCTATCTATCTATCTATCTATCTATCTATCTATCTATCTATCTATCTATCTATCTATCTATCTATCAAACTCTGTCAGTCTTAAACATCTTATGTATATAACTTGTTTAATTGCATAAATCTAAAACATTTCCCTTGCACACCTCATTTGTAATCTATCAACCAATCAACCAATTAATCAATCAATCAATCAATCAATCAATCAATCAATCAATCAATCTAACTAACTATTTATGTATATCTATTTATCTATTTATGTATACATCTATTTATCTCTCTGTCTGGCGGTCTTTAACATCTGATGTCTATAAACTTGATTCACTGGATACAGTTAAAAAAGCATTTACCTGACACACCTGATTTTTAATCTATCTATCTATCTATCTATCTATCTATCTATCTATCTATCTATGATGCTTTAAATATCGTATTTGTAAACTGTATCTATCTAAACTCATCTCTATTAAGCTTTGTTATATGCATTATATATTTTGAAACTTCTTGAAACCTGTAATTGTTTCAAAAGGTCCAGAATCCTTTTTTCTTATATGCTGGAACTTTTTAGGGATCTATCTATCTATCTATCTATCTATCTATCTATCTATCTATCTATCTATCTATCTATCTATCTATCTATCTATCTACATCACTGTTTGTCTGTTTAACTGTCTGTCTCTGTTCTGTCTGTCTGTCTCTACTTCCTCACACCAGACTCTGTGTACTACACCAGGGTTTGTCTAACTTCTCCATCTGATGTGCTACAGATAAGAGACAGGCAACATGAGAGGGAAAGACAGATGTGTGTAATGTTCATTTACAGCGTGTGATATCTCTCTCTCCGCCAGGGGGAGTGTGTCTAATCAATTACAGCTACCATCCCGAACAGCCAAATAAAAAAAGAAATCAACACTTTACGAATAGGAATTAATCCCATCAGTAATAAAATGGGTGGAGATTTATTTTTTTTTCATTTAGACCCATGCTGTGCACATCATTAATACTTTATAAGGTTTAGAGTTGAATAGTGCACAACAGTAAGAGCATTTTTGTTCTCCATCAGAGGTGTTCATCCTGCTGAAAGCAGCTCGTGTGTGTGTGTGTGTGTGTGTGTCCAAGCCATAACTAGTGGAAAAGTTCACTGTGTGTGTGTGAGGACCTTGAGGGATTTTCTGCTTTTTCTGAATTCTCTTCAATACAAGACAGTCCTGATGGTGAAGCAGGATCTGGATGAACAGATAGCTAATCGGATTAACAGATCAGATCAGATCTAGAATGAAGCATGCATTTAACTAAAAGGCCTATAGGTTTATAGGTGGCGTGATTTGCTCTGAAAGCCCGGAGTGTGCTGGTTTGCATTGGAATTAACCCACCAGGTGCATAAACGCAGGAAATGTTTAACCCTGGCTAAGACTTTTTAACTGGTGCAGCAACAAGCGTATGTCAAGCATGTCAGCATGTTACGAGCATCGATCTTAATAACAAACACACAAGCACACAAACACGCGCGCGCGCACACGAACACATACAGGCTACAAATTAATTCCTTAAAATCAAGCCGCTGCGCGTGCCAGTGACTGGGTTCCACTTTGATCTCCTGAGCTGTTTTGCTTTCTGCAATGATCACACAGTCCATCTCATTGTAACTCCAATAGCCTAAACACAAAATCTGCTTTGATATCAGGTTCTTAAATATCGAAACTAAAAGGCATGCACAAGAATAGAGGAAGATCCGAGAGAGAGAGAGAGAGAGAGAGGCAGCAGTGCGCGGTGATCGGACACCACAGGCACGTACAGACTGTTTAAGAATAATTCATCACTGAATTAAAAAAAAAAAAAAAAAAAACTTGAAGCAACCACGACATCTGTATAAAGTCGTGCATAATAATAATGTACACATCTAGATGATTTCTTTTCACTGTTTGGACAGTCCATGCACAGAAATCCCGGAAATGATCAGCATGTTTAT
>JAQQZT010000038.1:10266606-10318504 GCA_030068275.1 Clarias platycephalus | reverse complement strand
GAGAGAGAGAGAGAGAGAGAGAGATGCTTGTGTCTGTGTGTGCATAAGAAAGAGCAAAAGATAGGACATGTGAGTGATTGTCACTAACAGCACTTTGTTTGTCATAAATTAATTTATTCTGCATGTGTGTGAATGCTTATGTGTCTGTGTTGCTCTGTTTATAGTTATTACATGTCCAGACGGCCAGTGGTGGTGATAGCTGACCCTGACATGCTCAGACATATTATGGTGAAGGAGTTTAATATGTTCCCAAACAGAATGGTGAGTGTGATATACTTGCTACTGTATACACACATACAGTACACACATGCAGGCATGAACGCATACACACACACACACACGCACACGCACGCTTGCAGACTTTCGTCATCAGTTCAAAAAAGTGAGGCACTGTAGTAGGCATCAGTATGAGTTTACACAGAAATACACTAGGTGTATGTAATATAAATAGTTGATGATGAACTGGTGTTAATGTTTCTAAATCAACACCTGTTCAGTAATAAGAATAATATTTGCCACTTTCACTGAGCTTTATAATTAAATCTACATATGTAAAGCTTTCAGAGTGCCTCCTTCACTAGCTTGACTAATCTACCTCAGTTATACAGGCACCACAGTTGTTGGTAAATATGCAGTAAATAACCATGAATTCAAACAGTTTTACCCGTAACCTTACATTAAACTTACTTTAGTTTCAGTCTTTTACTTATCAGTCTTAGAGCTGATTTGAACAGCTAACTTACTCATGAAAAACTTTGAAAGAGAAATATTTTCACTACCCAGCTTATTCTGACTGAACTGAAACATTTGTGATGACGCTTTGGATTAATATATAGTGTTGTGACTCAAACCAGGAATATTTATTTCAGAACTACAAGTTGAATCTTACTATTCCGGGACATGAGAGGACACAGAGTGGTCATGAGACCTAGCATTACCTCAACAGTCTTTTTTTTTTTTTTAGCTAACTAGCTAGCTAACAGCATTCTGTGGTAAAGCGGCATCTAACCAAATTGTTAGCTGTGGTAAAATAAGACAGATGATAAAATAAATAATGAGCATATTGTAGGTTAAAAAAAAAGGAATTTACTTCTGCATAATATCAAGATATCAAAGCACAGTTTAGCCATACCTGGCTAATTAGATTCATTAACTAGCTTAATAAAGGAATGCTGAAAACTGTTGATTCTTATGTGTTTTTCAGATTAAACATATTTATTACACATAGCAGCCTCTTGGTAGTAATTTCTGCTTTGTACAGGTAGCGTGTGTGTTTCTGTGAGGAAGAATCAATAATTGTGTGTGGACAGTGAAACATCAGTGTAAGCGAAGCTGGCACCACGGCACTTTCAACCCCAAGTTGCCACTGTGGTCATCACTAATGATCACATGACTTATTTATCAAAGCTAAAGGTCAGGTTCTGAGGTAACCTGGGTCTGGGAGCAGAGCCTTCTGGGTAATGTAAAGATGACAGCAGAAGCAGATCAATACTGAGACCATGTGCCTCACAACGTATGAAACCCCAGTAGTTTATAAATATCTTTATATCTTCATATCATATCTCAGCCTGTGACCTGCAGTGCACTGTGGTGTGGGACCGGTGGTCAGTGCGGTAAGAGTGTGTGTGAAAATTTTACCAAGAAGCTCATGATACACACACCATCTGTGACAGACAGCAGGAGAAAACTCATAAAGCGGATCACCATGGCAGCCCAGAAACAAACATAACATGTTGGCTTCTGTGTGCACAAATAAATACTCGACATTCCCTCACCAGATACACACCCACATTTAGAAAAATGTACTCAGTCCTCTGTAGAGCTGAGCCTGCTCTCAGTTATCTTTATTCTCACAGTGTAAACATGACATGGACGAACAGATGGACAATTGCTTTAATTAACCGTATTAAATCAGGCTGTGTAACCACAGCAGTCAAAGTAAATTCAGTTTTAATAAAAAAAATGTAAAAAAAAAAAAACAAGCTTCAGACAAACCAGCTTCAGACGAATGCTTTCAAAGTCATACAGAACCTTGAAAAATGCTTTCTGTAAAAGACTGAGATCATGGCACTTCTAAATCAACTGCTCCAAGGGCCCCACGGTGGAATTTGCAGTCTTTACTAGCACAGGATTGTTACCACTATTGTTCTAACTCATTAGACTAGATCTCATTTGACTTTTAATTGTGCAATAATAGATTACAGCAGAAAGACAAGAATGTCTGACATTTTTTTCTGGGTTCCTCAAATTGTCCGGCGTTTTTTCATGATAATCGCTATTCACCACTTCTGTAGTGTGTTAGTGATTACCACAAACAGAAATTCCTTGAAGAAGAGGAAAAGGTCGTTTACTCGGAATCTTACTTATAATGAAAGTATGAGGAGAGATGTTAAGCAAGCATAAAAGTATTTTTATAGAACATTTTGTTTAAACACTTAATCTTGTAAATTTATAGGATTCATAATCAAGTAAGTTATGTGTTTTTGGAAAATCATAAATAATTATAACTGTCGTTCGACTTTATTGTGTAGTATAAATTGAATGAAATCACACAATAACAGCTTTGGTAAGAATATCTTATACCTGTCTTATTATAAGATCAATATTATTATTTTATTTTTTTATTATTTTTTTCCGGGAATTTCCGCTCGATTTTCCCACTCGTTTCTCTTTTCTCATTTGTCCTCTATTGGCTGTGCAGTGTCCTAATGATAGAGCGGCTGATTTTCTGTTACACCACTCGGAAGCCATTATTAATATTTTTTTTTATATCTGTTTCCACCAATTTGGTCATTTTCCAATTTCTATTGGTCTTCACTAACATTTACTGTAGCATCTACCAAACAGAGAGGGTGAAGCATAGCACATGCTTCTTCCAAGACATACTGTATGATACAAGCCACCACGACTTTTTCAGCTGTTGCTCATGCTACATTACAGGTCAGCAAACACACTCAGAGGAAAGTACTATCTGCCCTCTTCTGCATAAATGAGGTCACAGATGCCGACAGTTGAATCATATTCCTTTGATTGACAACTTTGGTTGGAAAACTGTGTCCAGTTTTGCTCTCTTGTCTGTGCAGTGTCAATGATAGAGCGGCTGATTTTCTGTGGCACTACTTGGAAGTTTATTCATTATTTTATAAAAATATTTTACATATTTATTGATTTATACAATTGCCCTTAGTCTTCTCTTGTAAATAACTTATAAGGTAATGCATTTTCCATTGTTTTATAGTTACACGTTACAGATAATGATTAGTCTGAAAACCACAAAAGCTTACCTTTAATGTGCTGAATATGGACTAAACCTGAAACAGTGATATGATATTCATCATCTTTGTCTTTCTAATTATTTAGGCATTTGATATGGCTACAAAGCCGATGTCGGACAGTCTCGTTATGCTACAGGATGAACAGTGGAAGCGAGTTCGCAGCGTCCTCACACCAACCTTCAGCGCAGCCAAGATGAAAGA
Source organism: Clarias platycephalus (assembly GCA_030068275.1). Taxonomy (NCBI): domain Eukaryota; kingdom Metazoa; phylum Chordata; class Actinopteri; order Siluriformes; family Clariidae; genus Clarias; species Clarias platycephalus. The sequence continues at coordinate 10,315,028 of JAQQZT010000038.1, read as the reverse complement.
GGTAAACTCTCGCACCACTCCAAATCAATTCCGTCACCATTTCGGTTATTAAAATCTGCGATGTGTGAAATCAGATTGAGAAATGTTGATTAATGATACCGTAACTGGGAGTGTATTTACTTAAACATGATTATTGGTTTGGAACAAAAGTGTAGATCATTTTGCTTTTTGAGATATAAAGTAGCTTTAGCGTCAGTCTTTTCATCAGCAATGCTTTGTGTTGACTGTTATGATTTAAACATTGCATTATAAGAGATTAAATTAATACTCAAATGTGCCCACACACACACACACACACACAAAACACACAGTGGTGATGTCATATAGAGTGCTTGAATTGCATTTTGGTTTGCAGAATACTAGTAAGTCTTTTGTAGTGGCTGTGGCAGAATATTTTTATTTAAACTGCTGGTATCGAATTTTAACATAGTATTCTTGTTAGAAGGATATTTAATGATATCTGGTGTAGAGGTATTTGTATAATGACCAATTACATCAATATGTTATTTATTCACTCACTGTTGCTAGGAACTATAGTAGCAGATACTACCACAATGACTAAATAACTGGCCAAAATGTAATGAACATTTATTGCAGTATATGCTTGCTTGACACTGGCGGATCAGTTCTTTCTGGGACTTAGTCCATGAATTACACATGGCTAATCAAATACAGAGAAAGGATACCAAGTGGCAGCCATAAACGTATTATTGTTCCTTTGCTCAATATGCATTAGAAGTTTTTACATATTCGCTGTTTTCCTCCCAGAGCTGTGAATCATAGGTACACTCAGATCTTTTGCAAACAGCTATATTTCTTATCGGTTTAAAGTATGAAGAACAACTGGCAGAAGAACAAAGTGTCTAATAAACAATGAAATTATGCATAACTTGTCTTGCTGATTGTTTAAATATAATTTCTCGATAATATTTTCATTTTTAATATTTTTCCCCTGCCAATCTTCTGCTCCAGACCAGTAGGTGGCGATATTGTACCAAACCAAAATAAATTCACAAGAAGATGAAACGAGACTCGTAAAATACAGTACGAGTATTTGCAGTATATGCAAGCATTTTGTATTTTTTTTTATAAAAGTTGTGGTAATATTTCAGGAATTTGGCAATATTAAACCATATACAGTACATTTGTAAGTTTGCCTAAATATTTTTTAAAAGTGTGAAGTGATTCTGAATCAAAACCTGATTCTTCGATTCAATTCATTAAATCGACCAAAAAAAGATAGATTAAACTGCATAATCGATTAAATCGCACACACCCTCAGTGCAGATGTACAGATATAATGCAGCGTAATCAGCTTGAATTCACGTTCATGGGATTGGCTGAAATTGTAAGAGACATCTGATAGGCTGCAGGGAATGCCCTTTTGAAAAAAATAAATAAACGCATTTGTGAAGTTTTAAAAATCCACACAAAAATGCAAGGATGTTCATGAAACTCAAGCGGTTTGTAATTGAAGGCTCAACAGTCTGTAAATAAATGGAGTCACAAAATACATTTGTCGATCATGTGATATTTATATGTGGGTTACTGAAAGCATTTGTGAATCAGGTGACATTTATTTGTGCATCACGGAACTGATCTGACTCTCTGATTTACTCACAGCTCTCAAAAAACATGCTGTTAAGGGGATTAATAATACTAGGTGTGAATTTGTGTGTGAAGATGATTAGAGTTACTCATCAGGATAACGTAGTTACTAAAGATGATTGAATCGAACAGTATGGCAGCCTTGGGTAACAACAGCAGATCCAAAACATGCTGTCAGTTCGCCAAGAATAAGAAATGGTCAGAAATAAAAGTCTGAAAGAATGAAAGGAGACAGAAGTAGAGCAAAATAAACATTGACTCAGCTTCAATAAGCCAGTGATTCTCAAAAAAAAAAGAAAAAGAAAAAAAAAAGAAATACCTAAGGAAAGATAAAGCTACTGGCTTTGACCTGGGTTTCTAAATCAAGTCCTGGAAGGCTAGAGTTGAGCACAATTTGGTAAATTTCCTGCCATAACACACCCACTGAACATGGTAATTATCTGGTGAGTTGAATCCTTTTTTTTTTTTTTTTTTTAAGTTGCGAAGGAACACAACTGGTCTCAAACACCCCAGGAATTCTGGCATAAGCAATTGTAAGTTGACTGCCCAGGAGAGGTTAGAGTGATTTGTGGGGCAGGATAGTTGGGTTCATGGAATGAAAATGCCTGATGTTCATTAGTTATTCTCAAACAAATTACCTCTAAGTTTTTGCTCACTTTCTTGTATGGAGAGCCTTATGACCAAAATAAATAGCCACTATGGTGTTGTGGTTTATAGAAAGGCCTCTCTAATGATTCTGCTTCCTGTAAGGGGGGAGAACAGACTATCTTTGTGCATTCGAACAAATATATATCTCTTTCCTAATGTGCATGAAATGGTAAACCTACTGACTTGTGATCTATATTAGATAAGGTGGCATTGGACGTTGGTGACATCAAGTGAGAGAAAACCGCAAGCGTCAGTCTCTCGGGCAGAAAGCATGGGAGAGTGAAATCCTGGCCACAGTGTTGCAGTGTCCTAAATATTTAATGACCTCATAAACATCTTTATTGTCAACACCAAACCCGAGTCCGGGCATGCAAAGCATGTTTGTTAACTTAATTACAGCAAACAGAATATTATTTTCATTCTCTCATGCTGCTTTTAGACCTGACCACGCTTTGTACGACGTGGAACCAGAGCTAACATATTAAAGTTTATAATGATGAAAAGCATTTTAAATGATGCTTTGTTTGAGGTTATTTTTCAAAATGTAGAATCAGTACTTGACCATACCATACATCATAGAATACTTTTTATTATTATTTCAAACAGCAAAAGAACAATTTAATTAAAGATTTGAATGTGTTTTTTACTTAAACATTTACAGATAGTACTACTGTAGGTTTGACCTACAATTATCATATTAATATAATAATAATAATAAAATTAATAATGAGCACTAATTTTTTCATGTTGCTGTTATTGCTTTGTTTTTTGTCCTCATAGTTCATTAACAAGGTTTGTACTGTAAATATGCACATCTATTAAAGCCGGAATATTCTTTTCTAATGAAGGAGTTCTCCGCCATGTTGCTCACATGTTGCAGATGTGCTATTTTTACACACAATACATGGTTGCAGTGTTAATGTTCAACCTCATGGTCTTTGACGTATTCAAAGATGTCTTGCATCCTGTATTGATTTTCATTAGTTGTGAGGAAGTCGCAGGAAGAAACAGAGGACGCTGGTCCTGTCATCCTCCATCAGCTTCTCTAGTCTTCTTCATTTGCCTTCAAAACCAGCACTGATTTGATCTGATGCACACATCCTGTTCCACCACACGCGCATACACATGGCCATGGGATAGTAATTATTTTCTGGTCATTATTTTTTATTTAGGATTTTGTTTAAAATTGATGATAAATATTAAAATCTGCCGAGTCTCTCAGGGTATACCATCTAAACAGACAGGTCATCTCTCTACACAGCTGTGTGTTGCAGAGGGAATCACATTAAGAATCTCAGAGCAATGCCGAAAAGACTACATGGAGTGTTTAAAACATCCATTGTACTGTTACATTTTACAAGTAGCAAATGAGCATTATATGAGCTTATGCATAGCAACCACATTCTCTCTGCTCACTTTTACCACCATGTTGTAAGTACTGCAACAGTAAACCTGTAATTAAAGCCACTCAGGCAAGTTAAAACCAAGGGGGAAAAAATACTACAGTAGCTACCAGAAAGGTACAGTATATTGCTGAAGTCAGTAATGCTCAGTAGTTTGTACTTTACCTGTCCAGTAACATTAGAGTTGAATAGTTCAAAATGACGTTTTTGTGCCCCTCTCTCAGAACGACTCTCTGACATTTGAAACACATAAAAGCTGTTAAACTACATTGTAACTAGTCCACGGTTCACTGAACCAAAGTAAGTGTTTTGTGTCTGCATGTTGATTATCTGTAATAAGGCTTTTATGACTATGAGGGAACGTAGGTGGGGGGAAATTAGTATTCGGAAACTTTATTTTTTTTCCTTTTTAACACATGCTGTATTTCCAGTGCACATAATTCTCTTTAAAATACAATATAATTACAGTATTGATACAATATTGTATCTTCAAATAATAAATATCAAGTTTATCATTTATGATATGATTATTATAAAAAAAAAAAAAATTATCTATCATGGTGAAGGTTAAAGGGGTTTCTAAAGTTCAAAAGTAGCAAAGACCATGAATGGTACCCTAAATACAATTTGTTCAGTATTATAGAAAGTTCACGGAGAGCATTCTCTCTAATTATACTAATTATAAGGATGATAGGAGAAAAGCCAGAAGTCAGTCAAAAACATTTCTAAGCACTCTTGTGGAATAAAAGACAAGGTAAATAAAACAGAACAAGGTAAATAAAGCTACTGGCTTTGACCTGGGTTTCTAAATCAAGTCCTGGAAGGCTAGAGTACAAATAATTCAGCAATGCTAAATGCAGTTTATAACTTTTGGATAACAAAGGGTTGTGTAAATGTTCAAATAGAACACCATAAAAGACCACAAGACACTAATCACAGTGAAGCACGGTGATGGCAGCATCATCTTTTTGGATTGTTGATTTGCAAACATGCGACATTCTATGTCATTGAGGGGAACATAAATGGCGAGAAGTAATGGGACATATTGAAGAGTAAATTAATCTCATAATCAAAGATATGGAATCTGGACAGAGGATGAATTTTTGCAAGACAATTATCCCAAACATACAGGAAAAATAACTCAAGGTGGCCTTACATGGCCTAGACAATCTCTTGACTTAAATCTCATTACACTTTTTTAAATTGTGTGTCCAGCAGAAGGACTGGTATAACCTTAGTAAATTGAAGATGATTTCCAAAAGAAATGGTACTATATTCACCCACGGTGCTTCACAAGGCTAATTACTTCTTACCATGAATGTCTTGTAGCTGAAATTGCCAACAGTGGCTTTGCAACAGCATACAAATGTATAAATTACATTATATTTTGTTTATGCAGAAGACATTGTGCATGTACAGTACAAATGGATATATACAGCAGGAATATTTAAGGAGTAGTGTTTTTCTTAACCTGTCTGTATGTTTTTCTTGTTCATTTCAAATCCATGTTCTTTAAAGAATACCACTGTTATGGCTTATGATGAGTTTTTAGGCAACATCCCCCTTGAGGATACTGGCTTTAGGTTAAAACCTTTAAGCCTATTGGCTTAATACAGCTCTGAATACAGCATTCATCATAATACAAATTTAATATTTATGAAAGAGTTTTGTTTTTTCAATGATAGAAAAAAGGAGATGAGAAATGTTCTACTTCAGGTAAATATAGCTGGCTAGCTGATAGGCACAGGATGCTGTGAGATAAGGTAGCAAGGTACTGTAGAAGATTAGGTTGAGGGCAAAAATATCATATTACAAAAGTTCTATGTAATTTCTATTTTTATGTCTTAACGAATGGTGAACAAGAGAAAACATTTTAATAATAATGCATTAACGAGTTCAAACATTATCTTTAAATCAACTGCTTAGAATAAGTTATAAAAACAAATTAAAAACGTGGAAAAAAATGTATTGTGAAACTTGTGATATCTCAGAAAAGGGTATCTATTATCTATTGTATATTGCCTAGCTATTGTTAGGATATTAGTATGGCTCAGGTCAGCCTGCACTTTCTCCACTCAGGATTTGTCAGCTGGTCTTGCTTCAGTGCACCATCAAGTCTCTCCCTCTTTTCCCTTTGTCCATTCTTTTTTCTTTTCTCTTTTTTGTTATTGCTGCTTGCACCCTCATCTCTCTCCTTCTGAGTGAGCAGGATCAATAGGCAGGTCTGGTGTAAGATGGAGGCTTATCACTGTGTCAGTCATTGGCATCTGAGCGGAAAGCTACAGTGCTGAGGAATAGGAAGGGGGGTGGGGGGGGCGCGGAGTTGGAGAGATCACCAGGACTACTGCTCAGGGTAGTGTGACATTTCTCTAGTGCACTGTCTGTACTCACTGACTAAAAAAAGACAGTTTTATGGTGCCTTGCATACAGTATGTGTTTACCCCTTAAACGTTTTACTGTATAATGTTAAATATACAGTACTTAATTGGTGAAGCGACTGGGGACGGTTCTGGACTCGGCTGATGCTGACAGCTGTTCCTGGAGGACTCATGACTGCAGTTGATTGATAGTTCAGGACTGGAGTTTTTTATAGTCTACCTGAGCCTCCAATAACAAACTAGACTCCTTATTAATTTAAACACATCTCCTGTTATACTGAACTTCCAGTCTCACACAGTATGATGCAGATCAATCCTTGCTATCCGTTTCACCCAACTGAGGACGGGTTCCCTGTTGAGTCTGGTTCCTCTCAAGGTTTCTTCCTACTGCCATCTCAGGGAGTTTTTCCTTGCCACTGTCACCGTCGTCCTCGGCTTGCTCATCAGGGACAATCTTATCATTCTGATTCATACACATTCACATTTCATACAATCTTAAATAATTTTTTGGATTGTGTAAAGCTGCTTTGAGACAATGTCAATTGTTTAAAAAAAGCTATACCCAAATAAAATTTAATTGAAATTGAATTTAATTGGTATTATTAATATAAATCTATATAAAATTGCAAATAATATTGAAAAGGAACAGATTTGTTTAGTTTACAAAATTGTTTACCATTAAAAAAAAAAAAAGTTTTGATTCTGTAAGTATTCACCTGTTGCTGTAAAACCCATGCATTATTTTTGGTGCAAGTTGATTGTATTTGTTGATCTCAATATGCTGTAAGTATATCTGTTTTGGGGTAACCTCAGAACATACCTACTGTAAACAAGCAGCATCATGAAGACCAAGCAGCTATAGAAAAATTATCAATCACATCATGGTAATAAGAAATATTAAAATTTTTTTAGATATCCTGCAGAGCACAATTGATAACGTTCATTTAAAAAAATTTAAAGAATTTGGCACAACCAAGAGCAGGTCAACTAAAAGGAGAACGATGAGTTGGAACCAGAACTCACTTAGGCGAATTACACCAGTGGGTGTGAAGATTTATTACCATTTTTTGTAAATAATTTGGCAAATAAAAAATATTTCTTCCCTTTTTCAATATCAGGGGCTTTTTTGTGTATAATCATGACATGCAGACACAATACAGTAATATCCGTTTCAGTTCCAGATTCTAACATTACAAAATGTGAAAAAGGTCAAGGGGACTATAAGTCAATGGTTAAATATTTGTCACGTCTTAAACCTGGTAATAAAATCTTGACATGTAACAGTTCAGTGTTTGTGTGTTTTGCACAGATGGTCCCTCTTATCCATGTAGCTACAGAAACACTACTGAACAACCTGCAGGCTTATGCAGAGTCTGGAAAGAGCTTTAACATCCACAGGTATCAATATGTGTGTGTTGGGGGGGGGGGGGGGGTTATATTCTAATGGTGAACAAATGTCTCCATAAGAATAGGAATATCTGACATTTTTTAGTAAAAAAAAGAAAGAAAATACTTAATTGAGGTGTTTACTGCTTAAAGGATTGTGTTAGTAAGTCACTAATATTTTCCTGCAGGTGTTTTGGCGCCTTCACTATGGATGTGATTGCGAGTGTGGCGTTCGGCATGAACGTGGACTCTCAGAACAACCCCAGTGACCCGTTTGTGTACCACGCCTCCAAGTTCTTTTCCGTATCTTTTTTCCACCCCTTGGTAGTCCTCTTCAGTACGTTACATTGTCACATTTAGCCATTCTTCTAATCCAAAACATCCTTCAGTGCCCATTATTTCCTTTTTAATTATTCAACAGCTGAGGTCAAATCACGTAGGGAGCTCCATAAATGACTGTTTGATATGAACTTTAATGAAGGCAATATAAAGATATAGCACATTTATTGCAGGCAGGAATAAGAGGTCTCATTTAAAATGCCTTTGTCCTTGTGTTTATGACTTAAGAATATTGGTAAATGGCCTTGTGGTTGTCCTTTGTGCTCTTAGTGGCTTTCCCATTCCTGGCCCGACCGATGGGTGGTTTGATAAGAAATAGAGAAACCAGAGAGATGAGCAACTTCTTCACTACTTGCGTTCAGAAACTAATAAAGCAGAGGGATGAGTTGCCTTCCAGTCAGGTATAGTATAATATTGGAGGATTGCATTTAAATCAGCAATGCATATAGTTGAATGCAAATATAGTTACACTATGCCTTATGATATCCGGGTATACTTGGTTCATGCTTTTTGTGGTTTATCTACAAATAAAAATGACAACAAAAAAAAGAGGTTAGAGCTGTAGGCAAGACCACAGAAATGTAAAGGTTGTTCATTTCAAAGCTAAGGCTTTAATTTAAATGTTTGATTTAATTTGCACATATAGTTATTAATATAGCCAATAGTTATTAATCTCTGTTTTCTTAAAGAATGAAAAATGTATTGCCAACCATCGTGGAAAAATTACGACCATAAACATTAATTTTGTCAACACCAAGATCATATGTAGAGAGATCAATGCACCAATATTTAAGACCAGACTATTTAAGTACCAGACTCAAGTTCTACATGTTTTTAGGTGTATCTTTCAACAAGACATTTGACATGTTTTTTCAAGGTTTGAAAAGGACCAAAAACAACGTAAAAGTTTTCAGATGTGACTTAAAGAAAATCTGGTAGGGCTATAACTCAAAGTGAAGAGGACTTGGGGACAAACTTTACAGCTACACAGAGAGAATGGAATCAGTTTAAAGGCGAACAGTGGACAGACAAATTGTTTGTGTACATCTATGTTTTATTCAGTCAGGGAGATTGAAACTGATAGTTAAAATTTACCCACACAATTCGTTCATTTTTGATAGTCATGTTAAAAAATTTTTTATGTGTTTTTGTGAAAATAAATATGATAATCATCTGATCATAGTGGCTTTAAGTATTAGGCAAACACAACTTCAGATGAACAACAACATATAACTTTTCTCACCGTGCAATTATTTGTTTAACAAAAATTAAGCCAAAAACCCCCCCAAAAAAACATACGGGCAATATTAAGTGCCCCCTTAATGCTCCGACAGGATTTAAGAGGGTAAGTTGGAGCCATGTGCTGCTTATCATTAGCTCTTGATTAACTTATCATCAGCAGGTGTGCAGACCGTTATAAAAGCAGATGTTTTGGCAGTTTGTGGGTCTGGAGCTTTCAGGTGTGTATTAACAAAATGCCAAGAGTAAAAGACATAAGCAGTGGTTTTAGACAAGCAATTCTTGCTGCACTTCAATCTAGAAAAGGTTATGAAACCAAACAATTTGGTGTTTTTAAGTGGAACGCATTTAAGACAGTTGTCTATTTTCCAAGGAGTGGATGTCCCATTTACACCAAGGTCAGACCGTGTAATGCTCAGAGAAAAAAAAAATAAATAAATCTCAGACCCCAAATCTAGTTTTCTAGATGCAAATGTGAGGCCATCTCTCTGACAGCCAAAGCTTGGGTCATGCGAAAGTAAGTCTACTATACTATAATAATAGAATTAACGTTTTGGAGTGGCCTAGTCCACCCCTCCACTCAACTGCAATGCTGTGGTGGAAAGAGCTGTGAATATGCGAATGCACAAAAACCTCAATGAACTAAAGCAAATGTTGTAAAGAACAATGGACCAAAATTCCTCTACAGCGATGTGAGACTGATTGCTTCAGGTGCTAAAGGTGGATCTACTGTTGTTGTTGACTTTCGGCTGCTCCTACATTCTATTAATTCATGCGGTTACTCAGTATTGTACACATGTTGTTTTTTCTTTTTGGTTTCATTTTTGTTAAATAAATAATGACAGGGTGAAAAAATTTTATGTGCTGTTGTTCATCTGAGATTGTATCTGCTGATACTAAGATCAGCTATGATCAGGTTATCTCAATTATGATTTTACACAAATAAAACAATTATAAGATGGGGTACTAACTTTTGAACCTGACTGTATGACCTTCTGTAAAACCTAAAAGTATATTTCTTTTTCCTGTATGCTTTGCCCTAGTATTTTCAGCATTTTGTGCTTCCTCTAGTACTCTCTTGTCCTAACCTTTTCCCATGACTTTGATAGAGGCGAAGGGACTTCCTGCAGCTAATGCTGGATGCGAGGAGTAGTAAGGAGTTTGCCTCCTTGGATCAATTCGATGTAGTGAATCAAGCAGATGAGCAAGTTGTGGCTGACGGAAATGAAGAAAGCTGCCACGAGCCGTTAAAACCCAGCAAGCAGAAAAGGATGATGACGGAGGATGAGATTATAGGCCAGGCCTTCATCTTCCTCGTTGCTGGCTATGAGACAAGCAGTAACACTCTTGCATTCGTCTGCTACCTGCTGGCCATCCACCCAGAGTGTCAGAAGAAAGTACAGAAAGAGGTGGATGACTTCTTCACCAGACACGTAAGTAAAAAAATATATTAAAAAAATAAAATAAAACCACAATAAATGTGAGGTCCTTTAAGGAATGAAACACATTAATATGTTTAGATTGGAATCTTTGTGATGTGCTCAGCCATGTTTTGTGTTAATATCTTATATGGTGCTGTATTTTCATTATTCCTTTGAGAAGTTAGTGGATATGTGCCTCACTAATGTCATATTGAGTTCAGTAAAATTGAGTAGATTTTTCCTTTTAATAGCATAAGTTTTGCAATAATAACAGATTTTTTTTGTGTGTTTATGTCGAGTTGAAGAGATTCTAAACAGGGGTTGCGTTTTAAGTCACATTTTTGTTCCTACTGTACATGTGCTATAATATATATATTCTGTGATTTCTACACGCATTGTGTCTTCTATTGTTTCCAGGGAATATTCTAAATAAATAAAGAGTTTTTGTCTGCACATTGGTCAGAAATCTCAGAATCTGTTCAGCAAGATTACTGTACTATAATTTAGCGCTATCATTTAGCGATTTTTTTTATGCATTCAGCGCTTTAGTCTCGAAGTGGGCGTGGCTACAGTATATGCGTCACTCAACAGAGCCAATCAAGATTATGCAGAAGACAAAGAAACGACCGTAATGCATCCATAAGCCTGCACAATTCTTAATACATACACACGACTGTGTGACTCATCATGGATTACGTAATATTTAAGATATGCAATCTTACAAAATTTCATTTCTTTGCATTAAGTTACAGAAAGACATGTTCCAGATATGTTCGTGGGCCTCATCCTTAAATAATAATATCACTTACTACATTAAAGCTAATCATCATATTTTAAGCTTTAACTCTTAACTCTTTCTACAAACTCTTTACCCGTCAATGACTAGTATAGTATACTGTAGTATATGCCACACTAACAAATAAAAATTCCAGAGCAACCACTGCATTGAAAAGTGAACTGTGTTTGGTTATATAGCCTGAACAATCTGAGCACTATCTGTCTGAATGCTAAAACATTCTCCGTACAAGTGCTCAATGGAACTCACAGACCCACTCAAATATATAACACAGGTTTGCAATAATGGTGGCACTTCAGCTTTGTGTGTGTGTGTGTGTATAATTGTGTGTGAGAGTGTGTGTGATTGTGGAAGAGAGTGCAAAAATACAGATTGGTAACGCACAATTCCTACCTGAAACCTGCAAACTGTGTGCAGAGAGGAAAGATGATGGAGGGAAAGAGCAGAGGGGGTTGAGCAGGTCTGTTAAGTGTGTACTGTTAAAGGAAATAAAGGTCTCCGGGTGACCCACATTGCTTTCTTGTCATTTTCACTTCACCGTGAAGTCACATTTCCCTGCAAAGTAGCATTCTCAACTCAGGATAAGCAAAACTGCGTAATGCATTATTTCATGAAATCTGTGATTAAGAGGTGCTGTGGGCGTGACAGCATGACTCCATGCTCAGATAAACAACTCGTGGAAGAAAATCAGAGAACGATGCGAGCATGAAGTATTTTAACTACATCAGAGCACTGAGCGCTGGCGGTTTTGTTTAGCTCCTTGTCCTCTTTTCTCATAATGCCACCGTAATAGCCGACACATAAACCCGGCCTTGTTAAGCACGCGCCTGCATCTGCTGAATCTTAATACCTGCAGCCAGCAGGCAGCCGCTCGGATCAAACGCAGAGCTGGTCCATCTCAATGACTCCCTTTCTCCTCTTTCATCTTATACACTTACTCTCATTGACTCTCACATGCTCCATTTAGCCCTGCTCAGGAAGTCTGGGTCTCTTTAGCTTTTTTCTTTTTCTTTTTTGAGCAACAGGGAGTTTTTGAATGTAAACTTTGGCTGCAGCGTCTTGGCCATCATTTGTTACTTGTGGCAGCTTTTACATGGACATCCATTTTCATGCTTTTTGTGTGATGATTGCAAGTATTGTTTTTTTTTTTCTTACTTGCTAAAAAAAGGAGATTTTTATTTGAAGTCAATCAGAAAATGTTGGCATTTAGTGCCCCCACAATTAAGTGTCAAGTCGTGAAGCGCCTTTGCACACATGATGTTTTATGTTAAAGTTTAAGTTTCAGTAAAAGTTATTTTGCAGCTCTTGCAGCCCACAGTTTTGAGCTGTGCATAGTAGCTCAAAAGGTGACAGCAGGACTGGCTTTCTGTTGGTGTGTTTAGGAGACGTGCCTGCACACCCAGCAATAGCCGCGCTCTTTAAGTTTTACTCGGAGCAGCTGGGCATCCGTCCACAGCAAGCCATCTGACCATAGTGGATATGAAGGTCAGTGCGTCCCTCCCGGCTGAGGCTGCACTGCCTGGCATGACTTTTGAATTTAGCTCACTGAGGAGCAAAGGGCCTTTCAGTTTATTTTGTAAATGCATCTAGCTGTGCTCCAACTGAATGCTCCTCGGCACTGAAAGCTTTTCAAATGTCACTCTCCTGCTCAAGCAGCACAGAGCGCTGAGTTTGTACCACAACATTGATGTGCACAGATAAAGTAAAAACACTTTCAAAAGTCAACCTTTTTTTCTTCAGATGTGTTATTTACCTAATTGGTACTTATCGTGCTGTGTGAATCACTAATTATTGTGTACTGTTAATGATCTATTAATACTACATTCATATTAAAGATGTGTACTGAGTTGATCTCAAAATGGCATTGTTTGCTGTTAGACCTAAATGGTTCATTTGTTTAACAGTTAGTGTCATTAGCTTTCTTGGCTGTAGATGAATCACTGGACGTGATATTTGGCCTCTTTTTTACTTCTTCCAGATGGCACTTATTAGATTACAGACCCAATATAGTTTGGTAATGTTGAGAGATATCATGCTTATGGAGCTGCTGAGGTGGCACCGTGGTTATGACCACAAATTAATACATTAAGACCACAGGTTAAACTTTTTGCAAGTTATTTTGTTACTACGATTTAATATATTAAGGCCACAAATCTTTCCCAAGCTCTACTTTGTGGTCATGAAAAGTGCAACTCAGGGCAGAACCTAAGCATGGCGATGACTGATAATATTTACTCTTTACTACAATTTTGTTATAATTCACAAAATTAAACTGCTCACGACTGCTTAAATGTGAACAGATTTTTATTTTGCCCGTTCCCACCAAGTAATTAACTGGAGGCCTCACGTTACGCATGATGATCCAATAACATTTTAAGTCATGGGCTCATGTTACCCAATTTGTGGCCACAGCTTTCCTATCTCACCACCACAAGATAATAATCCCATGAAATGCCTCATGATATTAACTTGTGGCCTCAATACATTTATTCTTGGTCATGCCTTATCAAAAAAAATAACCACCATGTCACTTCAGAGGTTTTGTACAATACATGATGGATACAGCAAAAGATTTATTTCTTCAGCACTCGCTGTCAAGCTTTCTTGGCAGTAGATCCTAGACGCTAAATTAGTAGACAGATAGGACTGGAGTGTCTTTCACCTTCAGAATGTCACTCTTACTAAGCCTCTGTCTTTTTAAATAAGCAATATTCCTGACTCGGAGCTGCCTCAGAGCTCCAGCATGCAGCAGTTTTATTATCAATTGGTTTAAAAGGTAAAAACACAAATTCCTTGCTGACTGTCTGACTGTGTGTGTGGAACACATTGTGTCTAGGCTTGTATTTTCTCTTCCTGCATTGTGTGGTGGCACCCCCAGGGTGTCCCTCATTAATTTGCCCTTTTTTTATCTGCATAAATTGCAGAGTGAGATGAAGCAGAGCGTCACCTAATGAGTCAGCCAGAGGTGGGAGACGAGGGCAGGAAGGCGAACCATGTAGCAAAAATTACACATTCACAGCCTTAGCCATTCCTGCTTCCTGAAGCTTGGGAGAAGAAAAAGACTAAATTTGTGTCTGGCTTCATTCCCTATTTACTATACAGTGTCGTGTTTTTGAGTTAACTATTTTATAAATCCAGGCTACAACTCATGCAGACTGCTCCCATAGCAGGCACAGCGATTTCTTTTAGCTTTAAATTTACTTTCAGAAGCATTCATATATAAATGCTAACATAAAATGCACCAGTGAAGCCAACAGGTACGTCGTGGCGTATTTCATTTTTATTAGGATATTCTATAATAATCTTAAGGTGATCTTTAGTCTGCCCATGTGGAGCCATCCTCAGGAGCATTGAGTGGTTTTTAAATGATGAGAACCCCAACCAAAATGGATCGGGCATGTCCAGAGAGCAGAACGGGTCAGGTGTTGGTATCTCAGGAGTAACGTGAAGCGAGAGAGAGAGAGTTGTTACAGTGTAGGCAAAATGCAAGCAGGGACTCTCTCAAATCTAGCTATGACAGCATAAGTAAAAAGGAGAGCCTGAAGGTAACAGACATGATGGCTTCTTGGGACGTAGAGGAGCCATACACATCAGCATCAACAAACTTGAGGTAATGCTTGAGTAGGGGGGTGACAGCAACCAAACATCTCAGTTCACAAAACTAATCTATTCCCATGAACCCTTCAGGTCTATTTTTACCTGAGGGAAAAAAACTAAAAGGCTTGACTTAAAAATGTTTTCCGCCTAGATATATCTTACACTGAGACTGTATTCATGTCCTGAACACTAACAGGAAGTTTGTTTCATAACTATAAGGCTTTGTAAGAGAAAGCTCTGCCCCCTGCTGTAGCTTTCACTACTTGAGGTCCCAACAAACGATCTGCACCTTTTGATCGAAACAGATGTGGCGGAACATAAAAGATCAGATTTTTCCCCAGGTACTGTGGTTTGAAACCATTCAGTGCTTTATAGGTCAGTAGTTTATAATCAGAGCATAAAGTTTCAGTGAGAGCCAAGGCAGTGTGATAAGATAACATACTGTAGGAGTGGTCATATCTTCAGGTTCTAAGGAATCTGGCTACTGCATTCTGGACTAATTGGAGCTTGTTTATGCTCCTAGTGGATCATCCAGACGATAATTCATCATTCACAATATTTCCTATCTTCACAATATTTCTGAAATAAAAGAATGCCGTCTCAGAAATATTTTCTACAAGAGCTTTAAACAAAAGTTCATGGGCTCAATAATCACACCCAGGTCAGCACAAGTACTCCATTCTTGTCAGAATAAAAGGAAGTAAGTAGAAGGAAAGGTTAATAAGGTGTTCACTACTATTCAGAGTTTTAAATATAGAGCAGAAGTGCATAGTGTGCTTTTCTAATTCAGACTGATGTACTAATGTTATGAACTGACTGGTACCTAATCCACAGTGTAGGGGTCATGAAGGAACACTAAGCTAAAAGCTGTGAGCTAATGTTACTAAAGCATGAGTAGATTTATATTAATAGAGCCTGCTATTTTAACAAAATGAGTGTTCACTGACACTCAGTCTTCACCTGTTTTTATATACACTTAATTGACTACAGAATTATTTTAAAGGTTACATTGAGGAAAAGTTAATGACACTGTCTTGAGTACATTCCTGGTACATCTCATTTTAAGGGGAAGAAACATGAAATAAGAAATACATAACAACAGGACAAATGTTTGGGTTTAAAAGGGGAAGTAAATGCTCTTGATCGCTATATTTGAGTATTACTTCGGCATGTTTAAGGTTTATTTGATTAATGTTAAAACTGACGATGTTTTATTCCTTACATTTTTAAATTTAGATATTCCAAGTAATTGTTACAAATATCGAAGGTTTGTTCTCTCATGAGGCTAATGACTGTATGACTTATGTAGGAATTTTGGCCTGTTCCTCTTAACAACATTGCTACAGTTCATTGTGTTTTTTCAGGCATATGATTATTCACTTATTAAGGTCTCACCGCATTGTAGTTGGGTTGAGGCCTGGAGTTTTGACTAGCCCATTCCAAAACTTTTGCTTATATTTTTCAGTCATTCTGATGTAGAGGTATAGTACTGGTGTGCTTCAGATCATTGTCCAGTTGCATGACCCAATTTCAGCCAAGTTTTAGCTGTCAAACACATGGCCCGTTGCCTGTGCTGAACACATCCACACATTTGCTTCTATAATACTCTGGTATATAGAGGAGTTCATAACTTTTCTAATTCAGACTGATGATGTACAGTTTAATGTTATGAACTGGCTGGTACCTAATCCACAGTTTAGGGGTCATAAAGGAACACTAAGCTATAAGCTGTGGGCTTATGTTGAAGCCCATGTCATGTGGTTTCAACATAAGCCCAACTCATCACCCTTTCACCACTGTGAGTATTAGGGATGGGAATATTTTATAAATATCCTGATTCTATATAATTTTTTGGAGTTTCTTATAATTCTAAACAAATAATTTGCTCCTACCCTTGCAATTTGTGAATAATTTAGGGTGCACTAGCTATAGGATTATAGAGAAACTGCAGCATTTTACTACCTCAAATACAAACCAATTTAAATTCAAATTTATTTTTAAAAATCTATTTTTGTTATGTGAATTGCCACACGAGAATCGCGATACGTAACTGAAGCTCAATGAGGCCTGTAGGGTCTGAGATTTAACTTTTGGGTCTTTTTGTATTTCGAATGCTTTCCACTTGTGAATAATCGTTCTTACTGTAAAACATTGAACTTCAAATCATTTGTAAATTGTTTTATAACCTTTTTCAGATTGATGTGCTGCAACAGTTGCTTCTCTAAGACCATTGCTTATGTATTTCCTTCTTGCCATTGTGTTAACACACACCTGACTGCTCCATACCAGCAAACTGAAAGGCTTCTGCTTTTATAGAAGCCTGCACGCCTGCTGATGATCAATTAATCAAGGGCTGATGATTAGCAGTGGCTGCAACTTCCATCTTAAAGTGGAACCAGTAAGGGATACTCAGTATTTTTTATTTTTTTATTTAGGTTTTAGTAAATTTTAGTAAGTTTAGTTTAGTTAGTAATTGCATCGTGAAAAACGTTATGTTAATGTTTGTCTGAGGTTGTATTTGAATAATACCAAGACTCGCTACGATTATATAATTTTTATTTATTCACAAAAACACATAGAATTAAAAGAGGGGGTACTAACTTTTGAACATTACTGAAGAGGATATCAATTTAATGTGCTCAGTTTAGCATCTAATTAGGTTCATCAATGTACACGTCACAGAAAGCATAAGCTCCATAAAATGTGAAAAAGAACATTTAGGTATGTATATTTCTACTTGGCAATATTTTATTTTTTATTTTTATTTTTTTTTACCTCGCTAATAATAGCTTAGACTAGCATAAATTGGGTAGACAGCTAGTCAGGACCTGCTAATGGTAAATAGTGGTTATTTTAATGATATTTTGCTTCTGAATAATTCATTAGGAAACCAGGATCATTCATCCTTTTAACAACCGGAAACTATCAGAGATGATGTTTGGATGGGAGGGAGTAAGGAAAAGTCCTAGCTATGTCACATATGTTAGTTAGCACAGCACTGGACGAGTTTTGGAAGCTGCCATGATAAAAAAAAAAAAAAGGGGGGGGGGGGGATGGAATACCTAATGGAATAATAAATGTAACACTGCCAAATTAAATGTTAAGTTTAATGAGCATCTAAGGACGTTCACTATAGACAGAGCACAGGAGCGCATGTGATAGCACAGGATGGCTGCATTCAATAACAAGAGCGCTTGTGAAACAGTTGAAAGGTTTAATGAAATGTCATATGTTTTTGAGTGCTCTTGTTATTGAACATACCCCTGCTGTACTATCACGTGTGGACCTGTGCTCTCATACCAGTCAGGCAGACCCAGGAGAGGGGAGAGTGTATAAAAGGATTCAAGATCTATATATACAGTATGCGGCAAAATATAGAGCACTGAAATGAAAAGATGAACGATATTATCTTTTTGTCATATGTGAGTTTATTTCTCTTGAAGGCTGTTAGCATGTTGATTTAGCATGGTATGCGTAATGTAATGTATGCATAATGTTCTCAATCCGGATTCCCAGAACAAAGGTTTCTGCAGACTCGTGCAAAAGAAGACAATTTGCTCGCGTAATGCAAGAATAGTTATCGGATCTTCACAGTTGAACACAGTCTCCTTTAACATTCCCCACAAGTAGGCATCAGGTGGTGTAAGATCGGGGGTATGGGAAGGAATGTGTTCTGCCACAATTGAGTACCCACTGCTGTATGAGTGGAAATAATATTCAGCTACAGTATGAATACTTTTTTCTCTGTCAGGAGACCCATTTCCAGCAACACAACTTCCTTTTCACTACTGGGAACATGTGTGTCTAGAGCTATGCCCTGTCGACAAACACAAATGAGCATCCGAGATGCGCGAATTACAGTACTGTATATTTTGGTGCATAATTTTATTTTATTTTGTTTTATTTTATTTGGAGGGGATGGGCAGCTGTCTGGATGAAAACATTGGCGAATGTTTTATTCGCCATTTGGAGCCACGTTTGTGTTGTTTTCAGTGCTACATTTGCTACTCTTTGAGTTTTCAGTTGGTAAAGATACCACCTTATATACTGTAAACCACATGCCTAGGGGGACCAGGACTTTATACTTCTGAACTTGTGAGCCAAGAGAACTGAACTACATACAGTACAGTACAGTATGTGAACACGCACTGATTCAGTGCTGCCTCTAACTTCATCAATGAAAAAATTAACTTTTGACTTGAATACATTGATGGCTGGATACTTCCACTTTTAACTACGTATGCTTTGACACATTATCTATACTTTCAGTAAAGTTTAATATCTCAGTAAATTTCCATCCCTGGAACTTTAGATTCAATATTTTTATTTCAAGAAAATCTGTAAAGATCACGGCAGCTCTTTAGAGAAGCTAAAAGGCGAAGGCAAGGTTAGACAGCTATACATAAAGGGGTGAAATTATGAGCATGCCACAGAACTTCAGGAAGGTGTGAAACAGATAGATTAAGCGGCAGCAAAGAAAGAAGAGGTGCAAGAAACAAAGACAGGAAGTAACGATGACTGGTGGAAGGTGGGAGTAAGCGAGGACTAAATAAAGAGAGAGAGAGAGAGAGAGAGAGAGCACAGTCTAGCTTTCCTGTATGTGAATAATTCATTCGTGCTGTGCCTGTGAGGCTGAATCTCCAGGGGGCTCTTTCCCTCACTCATCACCCTTCGCTCATATCACTCAACCCCAAATAAAGACCATGCATCTCGACTGCCAAACTCAATAATCCACCACACACCAAAGCACTACAGCTGTCAGTTTCTAATGAAAGTGCTATTATTTGGCTTGTAGCTTTGTGGCGAGCCTTGAAAGAAGAGTTTAGAAATGATTCCTAACTTCCTGATCGTGAACGGTCCTTTGTTTTTTCGTAAAAGGAAATTTGGTGTGCTTGGTAATTCCATGGATCAAGAAAGAGGGTGAGATTACAAGAGTCAGAATTGCTTCACTCTCTTATTCTGTTCTCCCTCTTCATGTGTCTCTCTGTGGATCTCTCTCTCTCTCTGTCTGTCTTTCTCTCTCGCTAGCTGAGATGAAGGCTGTCTGGTGTGTGAGTAGCCCCGCACCCCTGGGGTCAGAACTGAAAAGCTTGGACACTTTGATTAGGAGAGCTGAAGCTCAGCAGGTGAAAGACACTGAACCACACTCGCAGCCAACTCTCATCCAGCATCTCATCAAACTGGCACAGAAGTGTTTATTTAGTGTGAGATAAAATGAAAAGAGGAGCTGAGAGAGATGGGGGAAAGGATCAAGACATTACAAAGAATTAAAAAAATAGCGTCATCCCATGAATTAATATGTGACCTTTACTGAGATGGCCATAATTGCTGTTCCTCAAACAGACAAAAGGATTTGTGTAGGACTATTTTTCCATTCTTAGTCAATCTATGCGAGACAACACAGAAGTGATGGGGATGAATTGTGTGCAAACAGTGAAAGGCAGAAGGAAGTGTAGAGAGCTGAGACCAGTGATCATCAAGGGAATGTTCAGAGCCTTACCTGACTCCCTCTGTCTCGCTATCTCTCTGTCTCTCACTCCGTGGCTCTGGCTCAGGATAGTGGAACATAAGAATGGAAAATTAAGATTTTCAAGGAAAAGCATGATGGATCTGCAGTGAGCATTTCTGACATACACCATACACACTGTTCATACTGGCTGTGCTGAAGTCTAGACAATTACCGCATGTCTCCCCATGTCCTCATGGGGTTCAACCAGGTCCTCTGGGTTTCTCCTACTTCATTCACAAGCTGCACAAAACATAAGCTGGATTGGATATAGTCATTTGTCCCTAAGATTAAATAGGTGTTTGAGGGTGCATGGATTCCTTGCATCCAGTTTCTGTATTAGGCTCTGGATGTACCATGACCCTGACCAGGATACGGCAGATTAAATGAAAGATATGGACATTACTTGTACATTATTTTTAAATAGATGCACATTTAGATAAAAGATCTACTTGTAGTTATCACTGTACTAAGAAGGTTTTAGCCCTCTGATATTCTCAGACCAAGATCTATTTGTACCAGCAGGAAGATACTGTATGTTTATCCATAGAAACTCCAAAACACTTACTGTATGCGATATGCTGTAGATAAGGCTCTAGTCATACGCTAGTTTGACATTTAATATGTCAGCTGTTTAAAAGCATCATAAAATCATCATAAAATTCTTACAGCAGCATCTGAGCTGATAGCGGGAATTGCTTTAGTAGTTGACTGCTTATTTGCTGAGAAGTTACAGCTTATTCCGTGGTAATTTTTGCTGCTCAGTGCTGGTATTTCTTCTTAACTGCTGTCAATATTGGTCTATATTATAATATGTAAGTTATTATATTATAAAGTAATATGCCAAATCATAGTAGCAAAGTTGTGCAAAAAAGCACTCAGCCTATTCACTGAAACACAAATCATGTAGCTACACATACAATAGTCACCACAGTATATACAGTACAGTATGCTTAAATGGCATTTTTTGAACTATAAAAGCTGGCCAAGTACAAGTTGATTCCATCATCCAAATAATCTTTGCTCAGTGGTGGTCCACTGGTACTTCCTTTACACCATGGATAAGATAAATCCAAATTGGGTCATGACTAATTATGCATGGAGTACTGCCAGCAATTGAACCCAAATAAAATGGTGAGTGGTTGTGGGTTCAATGTGAAAAAAACTACTACTAAAAACTGGCAACTGACACTTTACTGATTGCTATACACTGTATAACATTTGAAATAATGTGTTTGGCTTGATGCTTGTGTATGCTAATGAATGCAGCACCATTAGGAGTTATTTTCTTAAGTTTGGATTAGTTTGACCTTAGGTTTCTCTGCAGTAGCTTGTTGAGTTGCAAGTTTATTAAGTCTGCTTGTACTCCTCTGCCACATGGGTGCACCTTGTTGGTATAAAGTTATCGACTGTAGCTGATAACTGATGGTGTAAGGAATAACAATGCTTGGAACAAAAACTATTCAGGTCACAACATCCTGTGGTCAAACATGTAGGAGAACTCGACATTATGGATAGAAAGCTCACTCACTCATCTATACCACTTTATCCTGTATACAGGGTCGTTGGAGGTGCCTGGAGCCTATCCCTGGAGATTTAGGGCCCTAGGTGGGGTCCAATCTGGACCAATCCAATGTAGGGCACACACACAAATACACTCACTCACGAGTTTGTTCACACACTACAGGAGTTTGGAAACGGAAATGCATCTCAGGATGCATTTTGATCCACTATTCTTTACAGACTTTCTCTTACTTTTTAAGATTTCTTGCCTGCTGCTTGGCAACTCAAAGTTTCGTCTCTCTCTATAAATTTTCTATAGGATTATGGTCTGAAGACTGGCTAAGCCACTCTATGACCTTAATGTGATTCTTCTTGAGCCACTCCTGTGTTGCCTTGGCAGTATGTTTTGGGTCATTGTCATGCTGGAAGACCCATCCACGACCCATCTTCAGGAGGTTCTCGTCCAAAGTGTTACAATACATGGCCCGTCCATTAACCCCTCAATGCAGCAAAGTCAGTCTGTACCTTTAGCATGAAACCAGCCCTAAAGCATGATGTTTCCTTGACTGTAGGGATGGTGTTCTTGGGGTCATAGTCTGCATTTTTTTCAAGAGTGTCAAGCTCAATTCTGGTCTCACTTTATCCCAATCTTTCTGTTCACTGGCAAACTTCAGATGGGCCTGTCCATGTGCATTCTTGTGTAGGGGGACCTTGCTGCACTGATTTCAATCATTGGCGGCATATCATGTTACTAGTGTTTTGTTTGGTGACTGTGGTCCCAACTGCCTTGAGATCATTCACAAGATCCTCCCTTGTAGTCCAGCACTGACCCAATATTTTTCTCATGATTATTCTTACCCCATAAGGTGAAATCTTGCATGGAGCTCCAGACTGAGGGCGATTGATGGTTACTTTGTATTTCTTCAATTTGCAAATAATCACTCTAACAGTCTCCTTTTCACAAAGCTTCTAGCCCTTTCCAGCCTTGTGCAGGTCTACAGTCTTGTCCCTGACTTCCTTTACACCTGTTTGGTCTTGCCGATAGTGATGAGATTTGAATGGGAGATTCTGTGGTCAGGTGGCTTTTATACACGTAACGCGTTGTTGTTAGGAGCTCCTTCTTAAATTAATATGTGTACCATATGATCACATAACCAGTCTGTGGGAGCCAGAATTATTGTTGGTTGCTTGGGGATCAAATACTTATTTCCCTCACTGAAATGCAAATCGATTTATAACATTTGTATCATGTGCTTTTTTTTGGATTTTTACTTGATATTCTGTCTCTATCCTGTACCATAAATCTATGATAAATATTATAAACCTTTCATTTCTTTGTAAGCGGGCAAACTTAGAAAATCTGCAGGGGATCAAATACTTATTTCCCCCACTTTGAATGGCCGATGCTGTAAAATGTTAAAATGAAAATGCAATGAATTTGGACAACAATTATTATAAGTTATTATATGTCCAGTATCACATATCTTTATACCTGCCTTTTACACTAGGTAAGAGTTTACACTGTGTTCTTTTTTGTTATCTTGTTTCATGAGTCACAGACTAGTGGACTAAGCTCCTGGCGTTGCTCCATCTGACCCTAGATCTCATTATGTAAGCGAGTCCTACAGTATGTACTAGAGATGGAAATAAAAAGTTTTCTTTCAGACAGATGCTTTAGCTGTCTTCTTACGATGTTGATATTGCGAGACCTCAAATACGACTCCCTTGTATGTTGTTTGGCGTTTTTTTACCTTGGCTATTTAAGTTTACTTGGCTGCACTAATGGATTGCAGCAGATGGAGTCATCAAAATGCTGCCGCCACAGTGGAAGGCCCCATGAAAATCCTTAGGCCCTGGGGGAGAGGGCGGTCCTGTAACTTAAACATCTATAAACATGTGCTCTGTAATTCAGCCATGCCTTCCTGACTGATAGGTCCGGAACGTCAACAGCTGTCAGACGTCAGCCATTGTTAACCCACCACAGTATGCCTTTTGCTCTCTCCTGGGGGGTACATAAATTAGCCTATTTACTGCTGCTGTCTCGAGGGTGGCCGCCGAAAATGCCTTTGAAATGTGCTATATTATTATACCTGGCCGCACCTTTTCTGTTGTGGTTTATCAGAGGAATTGTAAAACCATGGTTCCGGAGGCCAATGATTTTCATATATTATATGTTACAGTGATGATCCATTATTCTAACCTAGTACATTTATTATACGGATTTTATTGGACTATTTTAATGGTCATCTAAATTAAATGGGTTTATTCCACGACCCAGTAGCTCTAAACTGAAGTCTACTGGAATTTAATGACAAATTTAATAAAATGTGTCCTATGTGTGGAAAAAAGCTTTATGCTGCCCATAAATAAATATTGTACATGCTTAAATAATGAGCCTAATATGTGAGTATTTTATGTTCATAAAATTAGTCTGTTAGATGAATAGGGTTTAGTCGACTTTTTAAAAAAATTTTATGGGTAAAGACGTTCAGTGCAACTCATGTACAAAATGTACAAAACCACAGCTTTATTTAATGCTTTAATGCTTTCATTTAATTAATGTTTTCGTGTGACATTACAAGAAGTGTTCGTGCTTCTTCAGGGAGTTTGCAAGTTCTAGATGATGCCATCTGTCATCAGGTGCCAAAGAGGATAATTGACACTGGTCTCTGGGTATAAAAATATTATTTTGCTTTTTGTTCACTTCACTTTCAAACAGAATGTCACTGATTAAGGTTGAATCGGAGCTCAGGTGCATTACATGTGCGCAGTGTGTTCAGCATGCTGTGGTGCACTGGGTGTTTTGGTGCCTTTCTGTCATGGCTAACATTGACTGTTTTCAGTCAGGCAGGTTGTGCTGCACTGGCTTTTCTGTGGAAGCGGAGCAGACAGACTGGACCTTGGTCCCAGCGGGCACGGGTGATCCTTGGATGCTCATGATACTGTCACCAGTTTCCTGATGTATAATTGATAATCAGCGTTAATGTGTTAATGTTTTTGTGGCGTTAATGTTATGGCTGATCGGTATATATGGCAGGGGAGAACTAAATAGTCGATGGGAACTGCCAATATAGTGAACTGCAAATTTGGAAAGACAATTGGGGTGATTATCCCAAAGTTAATTACAATGGAAATATGTTACCATATGAGGTTTGGAACAAATGGTTGATTGCAGATTGAGCCTGCTCAGTTATATAAGCAAGCTCATATTTTTTTGAGACTGCATTTACCCGGTGTCTTCAACTGGTGGCTAACGGTCCAGATGCACAGACCCAGAACGGTATTTTAGCAGACTGAATGATGCAATTGAAAAATACCATGGTGGGATTAATCAGCATTAAAAAAAAAAAAAAAAAACTGACTGTAGTTCAGATTCTAGATTACTAAACATTATAACTACTGTCTTTATGGCATTTAAGCAATGTTTTGTACTGTATTCTATTCATTATTGAAATTGTTGACCTGAAGGTAGCTCATTAAGAGACAAAAATGTTCCACAGACTTCTAAAGATTGAAGAAAAAAAAGAACCTGTCTGAACTTATTAATTAGTGACAGCATGGCTGGTGGTTAGCACTGTCGCCTTGTACCTCCAGGTTCGATTCCTGCCTCTGTGTGTATGGAGTTTGCATGTTCTCCCCATTCTTGGTGGGTTTCCTCCGGGTACTCTGGTTTCCTCCCACAGTCCAAAGACATGCAGATTAGGCTAATTGGCGTTCCAAAATTGCCCACAGTGTGTGAATGAGTGCATGATTGTGTGTGTGTGTGTGTGTGTGTGTGTGTGTGTGTGTGTGTGTGTGTGTGTGTGTGTGTGTGCGCCTTACGATCATTTGGCACCCTGGTCCAGGGCGTACCCTCCTCGTATACAGGATAAAACGGTATAGTCTGAGTGAGTGAGTGAGTGAGTGAGCATGGCTGGTTAAAATGATTTGAACAAATAAAGTCAAATGTTTAAAGGTTCAGAAACCTTGTGACAGTCAAAACCATTAACTGTTAAACATTTACAGGTAACATTTCAATCATATTTTATATCATTATATATTATAGTTGCTTATCCAGTTGTTTGTTAGCATGGACTTTTATGTTGCATAACATTAAAACATTAAAACTTCTGGTAGGTCAGATCACCGATATAAACGCTCAGGTTCTGAATCCATATATATTGTTTGTCCATATCTCAGCTCTGTATTGTTTGTTAACTGAATGCAAGCAGTTTTATTAGAAGCTCTACAAATGTTAGTTGCCCTGACGGTAATAGCCATTTTCATAGTGTTCACCGGCAGTATGTTATTATCATTACGGCAAAACCTGCATACTTGCTTTGACTACAGGGAGCCTCATGACCTGTCATTTGAATTTCCATTACAGCTCTATTCTCAGGCACATCAAACTAAATTGAATAAAAGGTGCTCACAGTAGCAGTAAGTGCTAAATGCAGAGCCTGCGCTGGCTGCTTTAATGGCTCTATCCCTGACTCACAGAGGGGCCATGTGAGGACCATAATGAGACCCAGACACATTGGAGGAGATGAAACTGGCCAAAGAACGGTCTGATTTCCGGAAGGATTATAGTAGATGAAGCTCACGATGGTGAGGAGCATGGGAATTGGATCGGAACGAGATCGTCAATCCTCAATGACCCCTCAGTCCATCCGTTTTAATATAAACATCTAGGAAGCCTCTCTAAACATGCAGCTGAAATAAGTCACAGCAACCTGTGTAATACAACAATTTTTTTTAAAGTCCTCTCCTCTATCGGTAAGGTCTGACTTACCGATTCCAAGAAGTGTTCCCTGGGAGTGTTGTTGCAAAAATGATGTTACATTTATGACTATCTCGTGTGGTTATGTTATTTTTTGCTATACCCTCTGGTGTTTCAGAAAGCACATACTTATTTTCTCATGCATGAGGGTGTTCTCAAAGGCTGAATCATAAGCTGTGTGGTTGAAAAGCACTGTTTGCAATGCAGCCACTTCCTGGAAGGTGGATAGTGTGTGTGGGTGTGTGTGTGTGTGAGTGTGTGTTTCTATGTGCACATTCCTCAGTGTGATTGAAACTGTAATTTTCGGTTCTACAGCAATGCCCTACGTCTGGCCGGAGATTTCTGACTCTAATAAGATGGAACCTTATTAGAAGATAGAGTAATCCTTACCTAGAGCTCGTCTTATACGATTGCTGAACTTAAAAGTTTAAAAAGACGTATAGATTTGTTTCATTGATCTAACCACACGAGGCTTGCAACTTGAAGGATCTCTTTCATTCCTATGTTCCTTGTTACACTGATATACAGGATAGCTCAAACCGCTTCGGAACCCTTGTACACGACGGCGCTGCAGAATTCTCAGTTCTAATTAGGACAGGTGTTGGGGCTGAGAGGTTTATAGCAATATATTTATTCCAATGAGTTCCACAGCACTAAAGTTTTGTGTGTGACAGTATTTATTTCGACTTGTCCAAAAGGACTCATTGAACTAGTAACAAAGAGAAGTAAAGTAGTACGTTTCAGGTTTTCTGAAACAGGAAAGGATTGAGGACAGGGCTTTGTGGTTTCCCTAATGTGACAAGCTGCTTTTTTTGTCTTCGAAAGCGAGAGAAGGGAAGGACTGTTTATAGCTGTTATAATGTAAGTGACAAGTGTTTGACGGATGTTAATGTAACGAATAAAAAGCACGACATGCCCTTGCCGATCTTTAGTTATTAAAGGATTGTGATCGTGGGCAAATAGAAAAATAAAGCAGCAGTGAAATGTGCTTAAATTATTTTTTTGCATCACTATGTCATTGTATTTTCCTATATGAGCTTTTGATTTCTTACTTCATTGTTATTCTGTCCTCTCTATGAAGCGTTGTTATATGCATGTACATACTGTATGTATGTTCTCCAATTCTGCACACGGTTTATGTTCAGATCTCATGTTGAATTACATTTTTTAGCAGTTCTTTCTGTCCGCACCTCTCACAAATCTTGGCTTTTCCCATTATTATCATTATTGAAAATGAGCGCCAATATGCCTGAAAAATCTTTTTCTTGCCATGGGATTTCAATTAACATTTTTTTTAGTTATGTTTCTTTTTTCATTATTTTGGCCTTGTCTAGCTTGAGCATTGGCCAGTGTTGTGTCATCCAGCAGTCTTTCGACTGAGGCTGTCTCCAGTTGATAAGGATACAGTCAAAGACTGGGATAGTCATTCCAATTACACTTGCTAATTAGCAATTTAGCCATAGCAACACAGTCACCAAGGAGACTAATGAGAGCCAAGCGCATGGGTTTAAGTGTTAAGGTGCCTGACCTTCTGGTATATTTCTTGTGTCTTTCATCTGATTGCTTTGTCCTAAAATGACTTATTTTACAATCTAACTGCATTATAGTACTGATTTATAGTACTCCTGTTTTCCGTACACTGCTGGTTGCCAGTTAATCAGAGATGGCACACGTGTCTCTAACGGCAGTGCCGGCTTCCTCTAGAGCACTCCCCCCCACCCCCCCCCCTCATTCAGAGAGGGAGAAAGCCTCGCTGCTTTCCGTGGTGTTGGAAAACAACGCACATTGACACTGACTGCATTTGTGCATTAACAGCACCCTTGAGGCTTGTCTTGTTTGTGCACATATGCCTCCATCACTATCAATAACCATAAATAACAGTTTCTATGGTAACCCTATGGCATGTAGGTGATCAGCAAGGGCACCTGCTGGCAGCCTGGCACGCACTGCACTCGCTGTTTTCAGTAACACTTAAGGGTCTGTATTTAAATGTTGGAATAAAAACAGGATAAATATGCAAGCAAGGCTAATGATGGAATAGTGAATGAAGGGTCCATGTCAAATATACTAGGATCAGACAAGAAAAACGAAGACTGTTCAGTGATACACAGACACAAAAATGATGAGGTTACGCCTAAAAAATAAAAAAATAAAAAAAAATCAAGGAGTAATTGGATGTTGGTCTGTTGTCCCTGATGGGCCATGATGTGAATGAATGGCTAGGCATAAATAAGAAAGGCAGGCAGATGTGAGAAGGCAGGCTGCTGATAAGGGCCTCTGCTCTAAGCCCAGCTTATACCTCACACACAGGCAGAATGAATTTCATTTGCTGAAAGGAGCCTGACATTATTAATATCAAGGGGCTCAGAAATATGCAAAGAAAATGAGCTATTTTTGCAGGGTGCCTCTTTGAACATGGCAAAGCCTTTCCTTTTTTTCTTCCCAGCAATATGTTTGAAGGCAATATGCATAAGCTATTTTAGCTCACCAGATTCTTTTTTGTGAGGTTTTGTGCTACACTGTAAAAGCCTTTTGTCCTAGTGATTGCATGTTAGGGGTTTTTATAAGAGACCACACAGACGAATTGTGTAAATGTGCTCCTTTTTTACTTTATGAAACTGTATTGCCGAAACATTTAAGGATTCTGAAACGCAGAAGCGTTAGCTAGGCTTACTCTTAGACCAAAAAAAGTCAGGCCTTGTAAACATTTATTGCTTAGTAGAAAGCTTTTATATCCTGACTCCTACAGTGCTTTTTTTTGTTACATAAAGAGAGGAATCAGGGAAACCTTTATAAGAAGCAGGACTACAGAAATATGATATCAATTCCTCGATCCCAATGACTGCATCAATATCCTTTTATATAAATACAGTAACAGGACATGTGCCTGTAAATGGACTGATAAAAAACAGAGCTGTGAATAGTCAGACTTAGAATAACTTTGTCAAGCCCTGGTCCTGTAGTGCCTTACGGTTCAGTGATGTGCAGCCTTCATCCTCACTGGGTCCTCCATTAGCAGCTTAGTGCCGGTTCACAAACTTCTGTTATTCTGCTGTAGCTTCACTCCAGGCAGGGATGTAATTCCGAACAGAGCCCAGCTCATTTATTAGACCGGAAATATTTCTGCTTTAGCCTGTGCTGTGCATCCAGCCAGCTGTCTCTCCGTGTATGTTCGGCTATATGTCGAGTCTGCCTGGTCTTGAGTGCATGCTCAGTGTCTTCAGGGGAAAGTTACATATATCTTCAGTGGACATTTATTAGGAGCACCTGGACATCTGCTTATTTGTGCGCTTTCTCACTCAGCCAATCATGTGACACAAAATCATGCAGATACAGGTCACAAGCTTTGGTTACCAGAATGAGAACACAAAAAAAGGGCTGATTTGAGTATTTTATAAACAGCTGATCTCTTATGATTTTAATGTTTATTAATTATTAAATAAATAAACAGTATTTTTTAATTTAGTAAATTCAGTAATATGTTGGCGGCGGCGCGGTGGTGTAGTGGTTAGCACTGTTGCCTTGCACCTCCAGGGTCCGGGTTCGATTCCTGTCTCTGTGTGCATGGAGTTTGCATGTTCTCCCCGTGCTTGGTGGGTTTCCTCCGGGTACTCCGGTTTCCTCCCACATTCCAAAGATATGCAGGTTAGGCTAATTGGCGTTCCAAAATTGCCCATAGTGTGTGAGTGTGTGTATGTGTGTGTGCTCTGTGATGGATTGGCACCCTGTCCAGGGTGTACCCTGCCTCATGCCCTAAGCCTCCTGGGATAGGCTCACCCTGAATACAGAATGAAGCGGTATAGAAGATGAGATGAGATGAGATGAGAGATAAGTAATATGTTGTTGATGGTATGAGGAAAATGGCTAGACTCAAACTACTGGTGTTGTAGAAGAAAGACACCTCATAACACACCACACACCAAACTTTGAGATGGATGTGCTACTAGAACAGAAGACCACCTCGAATTCCTCGGAGCTCCTGTCAGACAAGAACAGGAACCGAAGGCTACAGTGGGCACAGGAATGATCATTCCTTTAAATCATCACAGTCTTGGAAGCTCAGTGTCAATGCTGGTAGCGTGACAGCTCCAGGGACCTGGTTTCAATCCTGAGCTCAGGATTATATCTTTGTGACATTTTGCATGTTTTCCCCACTGTAAGAAAACATGCCAGGAGATGCTCTAGTGAATGTGTGTGTGTGTGCATGCATGATGCAATGTGATGAACTATTATCACATCCAGGGTTCATTCCTGGCACCAACTGCTAATTGTGGGAGGTGCCAATCATTTTGAAAAAACGAAAAAGAAATCAGTGAAATTGTCCAACTTTGAAAACTAAGTATAAATATTAAAATGTATAAGATCTCTATGTTTTTCATGCACGTGTTTTACTGTATGTTTCGTACCAGATATTAAACTTCTTGCATTGTCGCAAAGGGTGCCAATAGTTCTGGAGCTGTTAATATTAAGTATTTGATATGCTATAAAATGAGATCTAGTTTTCATGAAGTGTAACAATTGTGAGTGTGTGTGTGTGAGAGAGAGAGAGATACGGATATGGAGATTGATATCTCGTTGCATTTACACACCTTGGCAAAATCATGTAATATTCCTTATTCACTTTATGCATTTGCTGGTCGAATCTGACCGTGCTGTAGGCTTTGTAAAAGCAGAAAGGGAGTGATGCATAATTTGTAGTTATCGCAACTGACCCGTCTCTCACAGGACTTTCAGATGGCTTTGATGAATACAGCAGATGGAAAGATGAATTTTGGATGACACCTTAGGTGACTCTATTAGTGACAGAATTCATATTGGATTCCCTCAAATTGCCCTTAGAGCAACTTTTACTCCATATTTTCCCTGTGTGCCTTTCAGCGAGAGTGTCTTATTGAAAGGCACATCTTTCACTGAGGCAAGCCTCCTTCCTCCCTGGCTTTCTACCTAACCTTTCGTTAAGGACATGTCACTCTGGACTGGACTAGTGCAGCTGCCAACAAGAAGTGACAGTCCAACCAGACATCTGTAGCGTGTTTGTGTGCATCCTTGTGTGTGTGGGTGTTTATAGCGTGGCAGCCTCTCTCACCCTGCCTGGTCTTTTGGCCCTCCGGCTTCTGCTTTCAGTGAGAACGCAGAATCATTTCAGGCAGCCGGGCCATTTATTATAGCCACACACTGTCTGGCAGGCGGTGACGAGGGAAGGACGACGCTGGAGGGGTTCATAGACCGTCTGTGACCTCATATTCACAAAGCCTTGCCCTCTTTGAATGTTCTTACTTCTCTGCGCACTGCTATATATGCATAAAAACAGAGTAAATAAGCTGTTTTAATAAATTTGTACACAAATGCGTATGACAAATTATTTAAATATTTTCACTTGATAAAAACTGTTATTTGGTGAACTCATAGGCCTGATGTTAGTGAGATATTTACTGTCCATTAAAGGAACTTTGTTTTCAAAAGGGCTTAGAATTATGTTGCAAGGGTTCCCCCTGCTGGACGATTGTTACTACTACATTATAGATAAGAGCAGGAAAAGCTTGCTGATAAGAATGCGTAGTATTGCCCTGTGTTGCTGAGAAATTTTCTGTTTTCCACGGTTTCTTGTAGGACTCAGTAGATTACAACAACATTCAGGAGATGAAGTATTTAGACATGGTGGTGTGTGAGACTCTGAGACTATATCCACCTGCATTTAAGTATGAGGACTATCCGTATCCTTTTCCCTTTTTAAGATTTTCTTTAAAATGTATTCACTGTAATGTTAAGTTTGTGTGCTAGTGCCTCTGTTTTGTTGCACTGCAGACCTATGCGCAATGTTGAGCATGAATGTGTGGTGAATGGACAGACACTGCCTAAAGGAGCTACAGTGGAGATCGCAACAGGCTTTTTACATTCTGACCCTGAGTACTGGGACGAGCCGGAGAAGTTCATACCTGAAAGGTACAAGGTTTTTAACTCGTATAAATACGTCAGTAGGCATGACAGGGCATGTGTATTTTTTTTTTTTACTACATGATTGTTAAAAAAAATAAATTTCATTAATTGGTAGTTCCTGCAAAAACAATCGATCATGAAAAATCAAGGAAAAGGGCAAAATATGTCTTTCTTTTTATTTATTTATTTATTTATTTATTTATTTATCTTTAACAAATTGCTTGTTCATGGTCAGGGTTGTGGTGGATCCTGTGTCTAGCACGGTAGCACTGGGCAAGAGGTGGGAATAAACCCTGGACTGTACAGATAATCTCACACCCACTTGCTCCTAACAAACAAACATCTACTTACTTTATGTGCATGTTTTTGTGAGACAGAAGAAAACCAGATAACCCTGGGAAACCTCACACAGACACAGGGAAAATTTGAGAATCTCCAAGAAAGATAACTCAAGCTCAGGATACTGTATGTAAGGTAGCAAAAATACTGCATTGTGGCCACAGTGAACCCAAACTAGATTCAGTTACAGAAAAATAATTCAAATCTAAATAGTTAATCCAAAAGTGCAATGATTTGGAAACCTGCCCAGGGTGTACCCCGCTTCCTGGGATAGGCTCCAGGCTTTCCTGTACAGGATTGGCGATATAGAGAACGAGTTAGTGAGAGAGTAGTACAGCCATCTTTGGTTAAAGACCTAATCTTTTTCTAAACTTTATGTTTTTTCAAGCATCTCTGCCTGCAACTTCATCATCCCTCAGTACAGAGCCCTTACCTATTTTTATTCTCAAAAGAGCAGGTCTTGTAAAACTGATGACCTTAGTCTCTGGCTATCCAACCAATCCCTATTCACTACAGAACGCAATTATTTTGCTGGATAAATCTGTCTCTCTCAAGGGCATCTCCAGATGGCTAGAAGGCTAAAAGGGCTAGAACACTTCTTATGGATAAGATACAGAACTAAGACATGGTGAGGATCTATTTTTGACCAACTTGAGATAGGTCTCATGAATTCTGCAGTCATTATGCAGAACATAATTGTGCATAATAATAACAACACTTGATTAGTAGTAATTGCAAACAAAGTCTTATTCACATACAGTAAATCATGCTAGGAAATGAAAATTTGTATTGAAATAAATCCAAAGCTGTCAATTATATAACATCTTTAAAAATCCTGAAAAAAATGTATTGCATAAGCTCATTGGTTTTTATGATTAGACAGGAAGCACTAGTGGTTTTTGTAGTTGATACAGTATATGAGATGCATGAAAAACAGGCCAATATGACAACCTAAGCATCTTGCATCATGCATCTTAAGTCTAAAAGAAACATGATTTGTGTATAATTATTACATCTCATTGTGTACCTCACACTATATATATTATGTTGATCTTCTTGACTTGTTGTGGCTTTGACATGCGGAAATCTTTTATAGCCAGACAGCGTATTTGGAGGATCTCAGATATACAGTACAATACAGTAGCAGGCCAGGAACCTGGTAAGAAAGTGTTGTGTCTCCAAGGTTCACTTAATCACGAGGGCAACAAAAAAAAAAGCTTTAAAAAGAAATAAAGAAAGATACTTATTTATACTTATATTAGATTATTACTCATGAGTCTTTAAATAAAATTGTAAGCGATGGACAACGCTGAGTCCTGGCATTTGTTTAATACAGTTAAACCCAGTGTGTGGCAACCATGTGTTTAAATCATGTTTCCTTGTTCCAAACTATTTGGAACACGTCAAAATGTATAAAGGATGCTACACACTACAGTATATATGCATTGAAGTTAAAATATGAGTATGCAGACTGTAACAAAACCAGCAGGAATGGCAAATGTAATTAACACTCTCTTCCCAAATTGTTGCGTACAGTACATTGGCACTTTTGTTGTGCACAGTTGTGCGTTTATCATTTTTCATTGGAGCAGTCAACAGTATTGTAATAAACATCTTCACAAAACTTAACACAATCTATTATTTTGGATAAAATAATATCTGCCTTTTTTACCTCCTCATTGAGCTTCTTCACCGCAATCCAGTTGTGACAGTCATCCAGTTGTGTGGCGATGTTCAAGTTTTCCAAATGTGGCCCCGTGTTCTAATTTTTCCGTAATTAATTGACAGGTGCTTCCTATTCCTCACTCTTGTAACTGTCCATTCAGGGGAAAAATAATTAATGACCGTGACTGGACATCCCTTAAACACTTGGTGAAGTTCATTGCCAAAAACGTCAATGAATCACAGCTGTAGTTAATAGTGAAAGAGTATTTTCACAGGGTTGGGTCTAAACAGCTGTATGGCCATAACCACTTCTTCTGGAGACTAATTGGAATAAAAAAACCCTCAGTTTCCTAGGGAGCATAAAGATTGGATTTTGGAGCAGTGGAAAAGGTTATGTAGTCTGTCGAGTCCAGATTGACCCTGTTCAAGTCAGATGACTACCTGAATGTGCCAAATGACCAGGGAATCACATCAGTGGATTTTTTCCCCTTCCCTAATGGCATGGGAATCCCAGGACACAAATTGTGAAAGAGTGGTTCTGGGAGCATGAGGAATCATTTTCACACATGAAATGGCCACCACATTGCATGCTGTAATCAAAGCTAAAGGCAGCCAATATTATTAGACTGTGAATTTGTGTGCAAGTGCCTGTGGTATCTGACTAAAGACGTCCACTATAAATCACCTTGGAACCAGTGTATTTTGAAAAATTATAGTATGTGAGCTATTTATGTTCCTTCACTATATTTACTGTATACTGTATGTTTTGTATGTATGGATGATACATGGTGTATATACTGTATGGTATATATAGTACATCATTATATACCCACATTGGTTCCAAATGTTTATTTTCATGCATACTTCTAACATACTGTGTAATATATACATACTGTATAAGTAAACAGTTTTTGGGTATTAGGACATATAGTATATATATCATATATATCATCTATAAGATTTCTGTATTTCCCCCCAAGCATTCTTTTTTGTGCATATTTTAGCTCATTATGCTTTTGGGACTGAAATGTTCCCCCTAAATGCAGACATCTGGCTGACTGGAAAAAAGATTTTTTGCTTACCGTTGCTTGTATAGCTTCTTTCTTTCTTTTTTTTTTTTGTAAAGCTACTTTGCGACAATGACCATTGTTAAGTGCTAGACAATAAAAGATACAGTATTTGAACTGGATTTCAGTACACACTAACACTGAATTGCATAGTACTTAGAGCATTTTGGAGACTTTGACTGTTTCACTTTCTTGTGTTTTTGCAGGTAAAATATGACAAACTCTGCCTGAAAAGTATTATTATGTAATATGTTACCTGCTTTTTGAACTTTAAGAATGAATTAGCGGTCATGTCTGCAAGATGCTAATGCTTTCATCCTGTCTCAGGTTTACCCCTGAAGCCAAGGCCGGTCGACACCCTTTCGTCTACATGCCATTTGGAGCAGGGCCTCGCAGCTGTGTGGGCATGAGAATAGCCCAGCTGGAGATTAGGATGGCATTGACCAACATCTTCCAAAAATTTAATGTGGTGGCGTGTAAGGACACAGAGGTGTGTTTATTTCACAATGTTACTATAGTACAAGGGGCGGTCAAGTCAAAGCAGGACTAATGAAATATCCCTTGAATGAAGGTGTAACAAAACAGTACAGTGATAAGACTTTTAGCTGCAGTAAAACATTTAAATGGTGCAATCATTTTAAAGAAGGCTGTATGTCTGTGAATGCCCTGGCCGAGGTGGCTCAGAGTCCACTGTATTCGTTCCTGTGAACATTCAGAGAGTGGAATGTCTGATCCTTGAAAATTAAAGGATAACTTGTCACCAGTTTGTAGAAGAGACTGTGGGAACTATACAAACAGTAATTAACGAGTTTAAGAATTATGATTTTCCACTGCAAACTCCTGACCTCGCTCCAGCCATTTCCACATATTTGGGCCATTAAAGGAGTTCCTGGGAGGCCAGCGTTTTGGACGTGAAGCACGCAGTCCGATCATGGCTCCAGTGTACTAACAAAACGTTCTATCTTGATGGTATCCAAGTAGTAC
The DNA here is from genome assembly GCA_030068275.1 of Clarias platycephalus. Taxonomy (NCBI): domain Eukaryota; kingdom Metazoa; phylum Chordata; class Actinopteri; order Siluriformes; family Clariidae; genus Clarias; species Clarias platycephalus. The sequence goes on along the minus strand of JAQQZT010000038.1, from coordinate 10,278,453 downwards.
ACTAGTGAAACACTGGGAAAAGTGCATTAGTGTAGCAGGAGATTATATAGAGAATTAGTAGATTAATAGATGAAGTAGATTTTATTCAAGAATCCCAGTTTGACTTGAACGACCCTTGTAGTATTAAAAAAAATTGTGTCTAAACATAACCTACGTACAGCTAATACATGTATATATCGGATTTTTAAAGGCATTCTCTTTGTTCTTAATGAAATCTTCTCTAAGATACCAGTTATTATTTCTTACAGGTTCCTGTAACATTGAAGTCATATTCTACACTGGGACCCAAGAATGGCATCTTTGTCCAAATTACCAAGAGAGAGAATTGTGGTGATGCATAAAAAGAGTGATTCCCGAGAGTCTGATTTTAAGAGAAAAAGGAAGAAACCTTCTAGAACTATGTGATTAGTAAGGGAATAGCAAAGAATAGTACTGATAGAATTTTGTAAACATACTTTGTGAGATCATTCATCAACATTATATAAAATTAAAATGCCAAAATTCTTTTACATTAATTTCTGGTAAATTTGAAATTGCTTTCCTCATTGTTAAACCACTCAGAATGACAAACTGTTATCATGTTAGGATTGATACTGAGGAAAAACAGCAGAAGGAACAAAGGGTGGAATTAATCAGACTGATGTTTAACATAAAAATGGTTTTTAAAAGGCTGGAGATTGCACCGACATGCCTCTTGTGTATTTATGGGCATATTGTTGTGGAAATTACCATAAATTACCCTGTGTGAGCTAGATATGTTCCTTCACTATATTTACAATGTATTCTATGTATGGGTGGATGCAGTGCCGGTCCCAAGCCCGGATAAAATGGGAGGGTTGCATCAGGAAGGGCATCCGGCGTAAAACCTGTGCCAAGTTGTAGTGCGGACTGGATATTCCGCTGTGGCGACCCCTTGTCGGGAGCAGCCGAAAGACCAACAACATTCTATGTATGGGTGAAACATGCTTTTGATATACAGTACAGGGGGCAGGCGTAGTACATCATATATCCACATTGGTTCTATGTGTTTTGATCATATCTGACTAATACATGTAACTTACTATAAATATAAATAGTTCTTGAGTAATAGGACATTTATATATTCATTTATCAGATTTCTGTTCGGGAAAACAAAAAGCTTCTTTTTGTATTTTTTGTGCTCCTTTTTAGCTCATTATCCTTTTGGTTATGGAGATGTTTCCGCCCTAAATGTACAGTAGGCATCTGCCTGACTGGAACAATTTTTTGTTTGTCTTTGCTTGGATATAGATCAACTTTCTGTACTTTTTTAATTCTGTAAAGCTGCTTTTTAACAATGACCACTTTTAAAAGTGCTATAAAATTAAATGTGAACTGAACTGTGACACACACACACACACACACACACACACACACACTGCATGTAAAATTTGCAGTACTGAGCAAAATCTTAGGTGCATTATAATGACAAATGTTCTCTCCATAAAAATAATACAAAATGCAATTTGGAGAATCTGCAGATTGTTGTAGAAATATATATCTTCCATTAAAAATCACAATTGTTTCAAAATTATTATTATCATTATTTTTATTATTATTATTACCACAAGGTGGTGGTGGTGTAGCACACGCTGTTTTTTGTGTGGAGTATGGCTGTTCCAGGAGCTTCAAAGTGATGACATTTCCTTTAGTTTAGCATTTTGTTTCTGTAATTTTTCATTTCCTCAACTTTGCCTTATATATTAATATACTCTTATCTCCATCTTTGTAATCAATGACCGTAGTACAGTAAATCTATAAGAATTGATTCTTGCTGTTTTGCCTGACTCTTTAGAAAATTTGCTGCTTTCAAACACATCAGAAGAAGGCAGTAAAAAAAAGACAGAAACAATTTAGAGGATTAAATGTATTCATGAAGCTTAGTGAATCTCACAACAAGTCTTCATAACACAATTCAGTGTTCTGAATATAACCTTACTCTTTGTCTTTAACACAGACTCTACAACCTTGTTAAAAATATAACCTCCGTCACACAGCCGTGTCCCCGCTACTACTATGTGCTATGTCCACAAAAACGCAATTGAAACGGTATGGATGTAGTATTGTCTCCTTTGATGTGGCGCTGCCTTTTTTTTCTTATGTTTAAAAAAGCCTGGTTAAAGCAAGGTGCAAGAAGAACTTGATAAAGATGGACCAACATCAGCTTAACTAAGAGCACTCAGAGAGAGAGAGTCAGGCTAGTAATGCCAGTTAAAATGATTCTATGAAAAAACAAATTCTTTCAGCAATTTATCCGACCAAATAGCTTTAAATTTGGATTTAACTTGCATTAATTCTGCTTAAATAAATTGTATTTAAGCAGAAAAAATGTAAAGAGAAGAGGAATAGACTTATACAATATGAAAGGTGACTGGCGATGCATCAATAAACCACAGACCTATTTTGATTTATAACTACTTTAAATAATTACTCTGTGTAGCAATAAGTGACCACATTACAAACTATAAGCGCATCAAGTGAAAATGTGCAGTATTACGATACCATTAAGCCTTTTTTGTTTATGGGATTAAACCTAAAAAGAAAAATGGAAATACCAACCACATTCATCAGCCTGGATCTTTAAGAGTATTCAATGATGTACTCTGGATAGATCTGATACTTCTCAAAGATGACAAAAATCGCTGGGCTGCTTGTATTGTCCACACAGCTATCATAAAACCCTCCACTGGAACTCTTCTGTGGAGGTCGGACCAAACTGCTGGATCCTTTGGTAAATTCTCCAACAAGGACAAGTGCAACAAACATCATTTTATAGCCGGCTTTGGATTTGGCGAATCTATCCGCGTACTTGGCATCTCTAGCGAAGTAACTTCCTATAAAGAAGATTAAAATAAATATATATATCCTTAGTATGATGGGGAAGAATTTTTTTTTTTTTGTTTCAAATGAATAATTAAATGTGTTTATCAGTTTGTTGCCACACACACTGACAGAAACAAATGTGGAAAAAATAATTAGAAGACGTGTCTAAAACGTTTACTTGGTAAATATATACTGTATGGACAAAAGTATTTGGACAAACCTGTTAATTATTTAATTCGGATGTTGTAATCAGGCCCCTTATCCCCAGTGAAGGTCAATCCTAACGCTTCAGAATATCAAGACAATGCTATGCTAAGACAATGGTCCAACTTTGTGGCACCAGTTTGGGGAAGGCCCTTTTAAATCCCAACATGACTGTGCCCCAGTGCACAAAGTCAGGCCATGGTTTGATGAGTTTGTTGTGGAAGAACTTGACTGGCCTCAACCCCATCGAGCACCTTTGGGATGCACTGGAATGAATATTCCGACCCAGGCCTTCTCATCCAACATCAATGCCTGACCTCAGAAATGCTCTACAGAATGAATGGGCACCAATTTCCACAGAAACATTCCAAAATCTTGTGGACATCCTCCCAAGAAGAGTGAAAGTTGTTATAGCTGCAAAACGGGGACTAACTCCATCTTGAAGTACTGCATACATATGTATTGGGTTTAGCCAAATACTTTTGTCCTTATAGTGTATATACCACTCAGTTTTGAAGCACATTTCCTATTACAACAGTCAGCTACCTTTGCCATAAAGTGATCCATGAACACCACAAATTCTCCAGTCAAAATTCTGTTCACAGATGGCCTCTATTAGAGATTTATCTGTGCCATGGAAGAGGTAACGCTCATCTATCTCCCTCCCTCCATTCCTCTCCTTCATCTGTTCTTTCTGCCTGGAACGAAAAAATTAAATTAAATTAAATTAAATTAAATTAAATGTTTAAAACTAATGTCCAGTACAAATGTTTTATACCCAAGTGTAAGTAGTAGCAGGGTCAAAATTGTACATACCAGTGAAAAACTCTCCAGACTGATGGATTTTGCACTCTCTTGATGCTGTATATGGTGCTTGACGACATTGTCCGTTTGAACAATGAGGTTACTGCATTGTAATCAGGTGCAGAGCTTGACAGAGGAACAATCTAACAGGATAAGCTTTGTTAATTAACATTCTGATTGATAACGTGAAACAGGGGCATTATTGGGGGGGGAAAATGTCACAGTAGGCAATTATTTCCATAACTGACCGGTTAGAGCCGGTTCTTTAGCAAGTATTGGTGTATATTCCCCATTTTATTAGCCAATGTTCAGACTGTACCAGCGAAATTAATATACCTGGCAGGCAGGCACAAAATTTCTAAATTAATTCCTCTATGCATTTTTCTACTCTTCGAAATGTATTTAGTTTTTAATTGTGTTTAATTTATGTACAGTGTATAGTAATCTGTAGATTAAAAAGTCGCGTACCCTGTAGGAGAAGCTGGGCAGAGCAGTTTTATCCCAGTGACCAGGAAATTCCACTGAGGAGGAGCATGTTGTGTCTTGAGCATCACTAAAGATAAAGAATTACCCATCAGCTTCATAATGTAGTACTGCATAACAGTATTAACTATGCAACACAAATAATTCACAATTCATTTAATACATGCATATAGTATATTTTTGCTTTTTTTTTTAAATTAAGGATAAATACATTTTAAATAATTTAAGTTCTAACCAAAGGAATCAAATTTTAGTGAAAGAAGGAAGACATATACAGTATATACTGTAATCCCCTTATAAACGAACATACCCAGTGTTTCACTAGTGCTAGGATTGCATCAAGTTAGAAAGATTTTTCAGAAACACTACCTGCTTCACATCTAAATTGCTGCATCTTGTTTTGAATGCCCCTTGTTCTTTATTCAATACATTATCCTCTCATTGCAATTAAATTTAAAGAAAAGAAACTTAAAATAGTGTATATACTGTATATCAGATTTAATGTCATAGGCTACATGTAGGCTACTCCTACGCGTACAAAAAAAACAAACAAACAAAGATTGACATTTACGGCCTTTTTAATATACAGATCAACATTCCACATGCTAAATCAGTTATTTGACCTGATGGAAGTTCAAAATTTAAAGTTCAGCTTTGGCAACATTAGCGAACTAGCTGTAATGTGATGGCCAAAGTGTTGGCACACGATCTAAGTCTTACAGTATCTTAGAAGTCTGCCAATTGTAAGGTTTGAATTTAGAGTAGATCAATCAATCGATCAATAAAACCAATCAATCAATAACCAAACAATGTGACATCTTATGACATACTCCAGTTTAAATGCCCCAAACCACACAGCCCATTATCTAAGCTGATCTAAAGACCGTACCTTTTTGATTTCCCCTTAACATCTTGAGCTGAAATGAATCGAGGCCTCCGTCGCACCTCTCGTTTTGTTTTGTACTTTAAGTTTTGCTGATACATTTCTAAAAAAGGAAAATGTTAAAATAATGAATTCTATGAAAACACATTGTTTTAAAATATATACATATAAGTCTAAAACTAGTCTTGAAAGCATACCTTTTATGTGGAGCACATAATCATTCCTACCCACACTGAAAGGAATTTCTTCAATTTCAGAGAGGTAAACGTTCTCTAAGGATTTTGATGTGATAAGTTTTTCATCTTCCTGGAAAAAAAAATGTGTTTAAATGTGTAATAAATTATAAATTATTTGTAATGATATAAATGGGATATAGTATTAAACTTTACTTACCCCCTGGCCGTATTCAATCCATTGCCCTTCTTCATTCTTCCAGTACCAAAGCCACTCAGTGGTCAGGATGAAGTGAGGGGGTTTGGTAACAGAGGATGCCGTGGATAGACGACGAATTCGTTTCCCCCCACACCGCATTAAAGTGAAGTCCACAGGCACAGGCCCAATGCTGCAGTCCAGAAAAACAATATAGCGGAAACACATTTTTATGTCATGCTGTAAGAAGAAACCTGGCTCATGTTTTTGTTTTAGCTGATTAGAATATTTATGAGTCTCAATGCTGATCATAACTTTCTGGTCTGGAAAGGACCAAAAATGTGCTCCTTATCACTGCCACATATCTGGCATATTACTGTAACATAGTGCATTTTTTTCACTACTACATGGCCAAAAGTATGTGGGCATGTCTATTTCTGACACAAACAGTTACCTCAATATTGAGAAAACTATTTTATATAATGACTTTGTATACTGTAGGTTTAGTTAAATTGCATTGTATTCATATAGCACTTTTAGCAATGGTCACTGTTGCAAAGCATCATTACAGAATCAAAAGAAAATTAGGGAAATGAGAATGAAATGTGTGAGAGAATATGTATACATAAAAATGATCAGATTGTCCCTGATGAGCAAGCCGAGGGTGACGGTGGCAGGGAAAACCTCCCTGAGATAGCAATAGGAAGAAACCTTGAGAGGAGTCAGACTCACCATGGAACCCATCCTCACTTGGGTGAATTAAGATTTACATTTATTAAAACTAAAGGGTACCGACCCTGTTTAAGCATGATATCATTGTGCACAAAATGGGAACATAGAGCACATGGATTGTCAAGAATGATGTGGGAGAACTTAAGTGACCTGCACAGAGCCCCGACCTCAACTCCACTACCTACACTACTTATGAGGAAGACTTTTCAGCCCCATAATGGGTACTGTATAAAAGTAAAATTTATCTAATTAAATTAAAATCCTTCAAGCCTATCCAGTCCATTACAGTATGTGTCATCATACACACATTCACACACTCATTCAGACCTAGGGTCAATGTAGCAGAGCTGATCCACATGCTGCCATTTTGACAGGTGGAAAGAAATCAGAAGATGCACCAGCTCCACACATACAGGAAGTTAAGCTCGGGATTAAACCCTGGAGTTGTGGAACACCACCATGTCGTAGCTGAATTTGATTGCTGTCAAAAACCTGTGATGTTGATATGAATCTGCAGTGCACTCATATTAGCTTTATTTTCTTTCTTGCTTTCTTATTTGCTTTCGCCACCTGGTGGGGAAGAGCCATTACTGACTTTGAAAGATGTCCAGTAACAAATTTTCAGGTGAGATAAGCAGACCTGCAGAGCCTCAGCAGTCATGTGGTACGAAAAAAATAATAATATTCATACCAGAATCTGAGACTAATGAACTGAGCACATGGATTCCCAAACCGTGAACTATGCTGGATTTACTGTATCAATCTGTGCCTTCAGTCTTTGTCAATTATATTTTTATTTCATTACACATCTAACCAGTTGAGAGTTAAGGGCCTTGCTCAAGGGCCCAACAGTGGCAACTTGGTGGTTGTGGGGTTTGAACCTTGGACCTTCTGAACCTTAGTCCAATGTCTTAACCACTGAGCTACCACTGCCCGCTATACTCTTAATTTTGTATATTTTTCTCTTATTTCATATTTCTGTATTTGAATACTCTATTTTCTTTTTGAAAATTTTAGGTCATGGGGGGTCATATAAGCATTTCACTGCATATCATACTGTGTATGGCTGTGTACACTATGTGACATAAAAATTTAATTTAAATTTGCATTATTATTTACAAAACCATTCACTTTTTTTTTCGAAAAAAACACAACATTACAGAGAAATAAATAACATTACAGAGGAATATTGACATGCCTATAAAGAAAGATATTACATACAGTTTTCAGATGGAAAAACTAACTTCATGTAGGCTCCTGGGTTTTGCATGAAAATAGAAAGTAGCAAATGACCCCTGGGGACTCAATGCAAATATTCATTGCAAACGTGACATGAGGCACTTATATGGAATACCTTTTGTCATTAGCTGGATTACAGTAGGCCCTCTCAACATCCTCTTCATTGGGAAAGTGTTTCCATGTGCTTCCATCATTATCCAGAATCTCCCATTTATAAGGTAGAGCATGATGAACTCGGATGCATTTCTCTAATGGAGAATTCAAGAGATTCGTCCCATGATCATTAAAAACAAGATTAGTTTATAGGGGCATTTAGCTCATTTCTAGATAATGGTCAAATTTTCTATAAAGTATACGAATTAAAGAAGAATGAACTGGTAAAAATTATTTTACCTTTGAAACTACATCCCTTGCGCACGAAAAAGAGGCAGATTTCGTTGCGGTCCGCCTCACTCACCGAGCTGCTGGAGTGCTGCCTGTTCACTTGTTTGTCTGATGAAGAAGAGACCCGGGTAAAATCTAAGGAGTAAAAATGCTTTGAATATTTTGTCTTGCGGTACTCGGAGAGTGACCTTGTACTCTGTACTTCGTATTATCCTAGACTTACAAAATAAGTCTTAGTCACATGGTGCAATATCACATGTTTCTGGCATGAAAAAGTGTAATATGTAGTTTGTGGGAGAATCTTACAGTACTGTACTGTAGATACAGTTTGTGATTCCTTGAGTAGAATCTGGTCATTTAGTGGACTAATATACTCTACTACAGCACTGTTTAGGTTTTGTATAACAAATGTTAAATAGGAACTACACAGACAGCATTCCTGGCTATATGTTCAATCACAGTTTTGGTTAATTCACTTATTCCATATTCAATTTATAAACTTGTGCATTTTCAGGCCAAAGTTAGCAGCATATAATGTAGAAAAGAAGAAGTTTCATTTCTTTGTTATTGTCCCTGTGTGATACTGTATAACCAGCATAAATCAACATGATAACAATAATGATAAAATCCCATCAAACATTGCCAAACCTTTCTCCGCTCCTTTGGGGACAGGTTTCTCAGTTTGATCGGTGAGAAGAAACCTAGCTTTGTATGTTTTCTGAAGGTTGCGAATATTTTCTGGACCGAAACCTCTGCCATTCAGAATTTTCAATGCAGTTGAATCAAAATTATGAGCTCGTTTGCAGGCAGCTCCAAATTTACAGTCATCCTGTAGGAAGTGCTGGCAGACATGCAGGTTGGTGCAGGAAGTCTGGTATTTACAGCTTCCATGTTCTCCATTCCCCTTATTATAATGGGAACATACCTGACAAATAAAAAAAATAGTCATAAAAGTGTATGCAAAGTTACACTGTGAGAATGTGATGTTAACTTTATTTATGTTAAATGAATGAGCTATAGCTAACCTCTGGAACAAGAGAAGGATCGTTCAATAGCAGAAGTTGAAACAATTGTGCTTCTTCAAGGAACTGAAGATTCTTGTTTATCAGGACAGCAGCATTGTGTGGAGATTTTAGATCATGGGGTTTTTTGCATTTATTCCTGGGGTTGATAGAGAAGAGATTATGTTCAGTAACCATCAAACACAGAGTTGAGGTAAACACACACACACACACACACACACACACATTTGTTTCGTTTCAATATATACTCCACATAAGCTTTCTCATCATGAGCTGAGGCTGTTTGAAATCCAGAGATAAGTTATATACAGCAACTGAGTTTGCTATCAGCATTGACTGAAGGCTTTCAGGAAGTTTCTGAAAGTATGGCAGTGAGTAATCTTGCAAGTACACCCAGCAAACAGGCTGGTCTGACGGCTCTGATTGCAATTTCAGCATTTTAGAGACAACCAAAATATCTTAATACTCATTACAAATTTCCTGACTTCATATAAATGCCATACACCAAATCACAGCCTTCGGTCTCCCAACTAAATGGCAATTCAGCAGTCAGCTAGTGCTAATTTAACATAGCCAGTATTTCACAATGCTGTAATGCCAGTAATGTGTAAATACTAAGGCTCTTTTTCTTCCTGAATGTTTCGATATTAAGGACTGTACTTTATATTTAACTTTACATTTACGTTCCATGACCTACCCAGGACTAGTGTAATTGAAACCACAATATATGTAACTAAGTGGGTTAAGTAAATAAACACTATTAAGTATATTACTATTTTGTACACAATGTGGACAAAAGTATTTGGCGAAACCTGCAACGACATTGTATCAAATACTTCAACATGGAGTTGGTCCATCTTTTGTAGCTGTAACAGCTTCCACTTTTCTTGGAAGGCTGACCATAAGATGTTGGAGTGTTACTGGGGAAATCAAGCTCCTTCATTCTATAAAGCATTAATGAGGTCACAGGCGCTGATGTTGGACGAGAAGGTCTGGCTTACAATCTATGTTCCAGTTTATCCCAAAAGTGCTAAATATTGTTGAGGTCACGGCTCTGTGTGGGCCAGTCAAGTTCTTCCGCAACAAACTCACCAAATCATGTCTTTATCATCTTCTTCTTTGTCTTTCGGCTGTTCCCTTTCAGGGGTGGCAACAGTGAATCGTCTGCCTCCATTTAACCCTATCTTCTGCATCCTCCTCTCTCACACCAATTAACTTCATCTCCTCTCTCACTGCATCCATAAATCTCCTCTTTGGTCTTCCTCACCAAACCATGTCTTTATAGTCCTTGCTTTGATTTGCTGTCATGTAGGAATAGAAAGGGGCCTTCACCAAACTATTGGCACAAAGTTGGAAGCATAACACTGTCCAAGATGTCATGGTATGCTGAAGCATTAAGATTGCCCTTCACTGAGGGAAGGGGCCTGATTGAAACACCTGCACTGAATAATTAACAGGTTTGGCCAAATACTTTTGTCCGTATAGTGTATAAAGTTTCATCATGCAACAATGTAAGAGGACTGACCTGACACTTCACTTTAATAGGTTCACCATCCCTTTTAATAAGACACATGCTGATGCTTGTGGGGAGATTTTCCAAAATTCAGTAACCAGGTCTACAACTATGTCACAGTTAAATTCATACAATTTCATGACTGTGTAAAGATTAATTGAAGTTGTAGCTGCATTACATTTGTGCATTGTGCTGCTGCCACTTGATTGGCTTCTTAGTCAGGTGCCTACGTGAGCAGGTGCATAAGCCTACATGATCAGGTGCAAAGGTGTTTAAACTAAATTAGACGACGTTTGAATCAGCTGTTAAGCCTTGATTGGCTTGATGCATTTTCATGGATGTTCATTTTAGTCAACTGGACCAGAATAAAGGCAGTAAATAAGTGTGCACTTCTGAGTGTTAATTCAGTTCTAATGACTCTGCTGAGGTTATGAAGACTTTATTATAAGCTGTAATTACACTCTTACCCGTATCTGCATTTCCCACACACTAGATATCGGCACAGGTGCAGCTCCTCGCAGCGCGCGCATTTCTCCGGGTCTTTACACACGCGCAGCGCAGTTCGCGCAATAATTAAAGCCCCGGGACTGAGCGCGCGCCCGGTCGATTTCTCGTCCACAACACGGAAGCTCTCGCCGGTAAGGAGCGCGCGCCGCAGTAACTGCTCATCCACCGTGAAAGTCTGCCGTAAACAAACGTCGAGCTGCTGGAACTCCAAACAGCACTGGTTATTACAGAGAACTTTCAGGATGTGGTTCGATACCAGACTCGCCATTTTCTAACCGATGAACGTTTCCTTGATTGTTTCAGTCTCGGTTTGAAGAAAACGAAAGCAAGAGTGCCGATGCTGTTGTTTTGGTTGCTTTCCTGTCAAGAGCACAGTCCCAAACTGTGTCGTCTAGTCTCTATAGAAGTGCACTAGTTTCATCCAGACTGTAGGTTGTGAATGAGCGTGTGAGTGTATGTACTGTATGTGTGTGTGTGTGCGTGCGTGCGTGCCCTGGGATGCACTGGCACCTACAGTTGTGACGTTCACGAACGAACCGATTCTTTTGAACGGCTCATAAACATGAACGATGGGAACCGAGTCGCGGCTGGGGGGGGAGCCGTTCCTTCTGTCGTTCTTTCTTTCCAGTGCGTGTTTCACACAGATGCACACAAATTAGGTCCTCCGCGAGACAGAACAGATATAGGGGAGGGGCGCACGCAGCGTAGGGCTGCTACTGCCTAACTATGGCGTTATATTCCTGCCACAATTCTGAGCGCGTGGTTTGACATTTTGAGAGCAGACAAAGGACTCTATGCGCGTGCAATGTCTCCCCTGCGCGCTCAACAGCTCGATTCTGCGCGTGCAGTGTCTTCCCTGCTCGCTC
>JAQQZT010000038.1:10243844-10254689 GCA_030068275.1 Clarias platycephalus | reverse complement strand
TCATTCAGGGACACATTGTGAAACATTTTTAGTTTATGTCTTATGGTGTTGACTCTTTTAGTGTTCATACAAACATTCATTACACATTAAGTTTACTGAAAGTAAAAACAGTTGAAAGTCAGAGGACGTTTCTTTTTTTGTTGAGTATATATAAAGCCCCTTACAGGACAGCCTCTGGACAATTAAAATTACCTACCAGGTTTAGGACACAAGCCAGTGTTTTTTATGCTAATTAAAAAAAAAAAAAAACACAAGTATTCCCTATCTACACCAGTTATCTTTTTTTATCTTCATAACACAAATGCATCAGCATAGATAGTCAGGCCCATGCTGTTTGGAACAATGATATATATATATATATATATTTTTTTGGCCTCTGTACACAACCATGAATTTGAATTTGAAATGAATAAATAATGGGACCAATGGCTGATAAGCAGTTTCATGGCTTGGTGTTCTGAGTGTTACATTTGGTAGCTATTCGCTCATACTCTCAACATAAGGTCCAAATAGGTTTGTACTCTATGCAATGAAGGAGGCCATCATTAGGCTGAAAAAAAAACCCATCAGAGAAAATAGGCATTGGGTGTGGCCAATGTTTGGAACATTCCTAACACATAATAATTAACTTGAAGACAACCACGAAAAGCAACTAATGTGGATGACCACAGAATCCTGTCCATGGTGAAGAAGAACCCTTTCATGTTTAGCAAGTCAAGAACACTCTTGAGGAGGTTGATGTGTCATTGTTAAAGTCAAGAGGAGGCTTCATGAAGTAAATAATGCTCAAGAACAAAACAGCCAGATAAGACTTTGCCGGAAAACTTGTACCAATAAATAAATAAATAACTGTAACTTAACTTAAAAGAAAAAGAATTACAGAAAAAGTAACCAGAATGATGAAAAGGAAAAAAGTATTCTGAAGGATAAGAACAGCTCATGATCCAAAGCATACTACATCATCGTCAAACATGGTGGAGGCAGTGTTATGGCATAAGCATAAGAATGTAACTGGGTCACAGATGATCTGACTGCTGATAAAAGTAGGTCAAATGCTGCAAAACTGATAGAATACTGCTTGATACTGCAAATTGATAATGACCCAAAACATACAGTGAAAGCTACCTGAGACTCTCAAGGCAAAGAAATTCTCAACCCTTTTTACTTACTGAAGTCACGACTGAAGGCAGGACCCATTAACAAGCAGCAGCTAAAGTAAACTGCAGTAAACTACTGCCACAGCATCTCAAGGAACTTCACTCATGTCATGTTTAATTTCAAATTTTGTGTGGTGGTGTACTGAGGCCAAGTGGCTTTGTTTCAAAATGTGTGGACTTTATGCTTTTAAATTGTATGCCCATATCATTGGTTGCCAGCACTCATGGACCCTCTAAGGTACCCTCATAGTGTAGCAAACAAAATAAAGTGCCTTGTAAGGTGCCCCAAAAACAGAGCAACCATGAGAAAGTGCCTCAAAGTACCCTCGAAGCTGTCCACACAAAGGAGAAACAATATCAAAGTTCTGTAATTACTGACTTACTGAAAGTAATTCTATGATGAATTCAGGGTAAATCTGGCACTTATTAAAGATGACAAAAATGTTTGGATTAGTGCAGTTATTCACACAGCTGTCATAGAAGCCTTTGCTTTTACGAGGAGGATGGACAAGGCTGCTGTTGCCTTTTGTGTAATGACCCACCAGAACCCGTGCCACAAACATCTTTTTGCTGATGCCTGTAGATTTGGCGTAGTGATTAGAGTGGGAGGCATCTCTGGCAAAATAACTTCCTGAGAGAGAAACAAAGAAAACACCAACTACAGTAAAGGTGAGAATAAAACTTTTGTAAAGTTTATTTTAAACTGCCTTGAAAAATGTGATTTGAAATGGTTCTGCCACCAAATCTATTTATTTCTGCTACGTACTACAAACTGACCTATAATATAAAAGCATTTAAAAATATTAATCATGTTTTATAAGGAACGTTGTTTATTTTCCATAAAATGTGCCATTTACCCCACAAAGCCTCCAGTCAAAGTTCTGCTCACAGGTGCAATCTATTAGAGGTTGCTTTGTGCCGTGAAACAAGAGTCTCTCGTGCACTTTTCTTCCTCCACTCCGTTCCTTCATCTGTCTTTTCTGCCTGAAATTTCATAATATGCAGTTTCATTATGCATGTATTTCCATAGGAAAAAAAATTAAAACGGAGCTTGAGAACACATTTGACTTTATATTGGCTTAAAGCAGAGATTCCCAAACAGCACGCCATCTGGCACTAGACTTCAGCAAAGGAGTGGTGAAGAAGTTAGGTATTCTACATTGGGCATGCTCTCACCCATATACACAGCCATATTCTACTAAATACAAAGTACAAATTTAGCCAAAGGCTGATAGATCATGAAGACCGACAGATAAAAAGTTTCAAATTTTACTGGTCCATTAAAATATGGTGGAAAGCCCGCAAACTCTGGTAATATACTGTAAAACCTGGGCATTAGGCAGGCTTTGATCTTACTGTACCACTGGAAAGCCTTCCACAGAGAGCTGTTCTGTTTCCTGCTGATTTTGTACTCCGGCATGGTCTTTTTAAAGAGTGTCTTTAGAATGAGGAATTCAGCATCTGTCCTAGACAGGGGAACCAACTGGCAACCAATGTTCAAGTTACAGTTGTTTTACTAACACATTACTACAGTAGGTATAGCTTACTAAATATTTTATGCATAACAGACAAGCACAGTTATACCTGTAAGAATAACAAAGTAGTATGGATATACCAAAAACAGAAAGTTTGGGATTATAGAATAGCCAGAAAGGAACAACACAAGATGTGTACCCTGTATGAGAGGTTGGGTAAAGCTCCTTTAACCCAATGAGCAGGAACTGCTACAGAGGAGCTGAAGCTTTCACTATGAAGAAAACAGACACAAAGAAAGATCTGTGTTTATATCACAGTGTTTACTTACTTACTCGCTCACTCACTAATATTCTATACTACTTTATTCTGTATTCATTGTTGCGGGGACCTGGACCCTATCCCAGGAGACTTAGGGCATGAGGCAGGGTACACCCTGCTCTACGGGTGTATTTAATTGTTTTATTAACTAGAATTTTTACTTGTATAGAACTTTTAACAATAGGAATAATTTACAAATTAGATTACGGAAACACGGATGTAGATTCAAACGCCTAATAAACAAATCAGCAGTGACAGTGGTATTAAAAACTCCCTAAAATGACACTTGAGAGGAACGGACTGATTAATGCATAAATGCATTTTTTTTAAATCACAACTGAAGTAACCAGTTTGGATAGTGTTCATTACAATGCTTTTAAACAATGTTTACGATTAAAATGTCTCAGCTCTGCTAAAGAAACTAGAAGATATGGTATTGATGAACCGATTTTTGCTAAAATTGAAAACTGGAGACCCCATCATGCACTCTTTTGACCATAGTGAAAAATTAACCAGCATGACTTAATACCTGACTTGATATGACAGGGCACATTTATTGACTTATGCGTTGAACTGATTTATTCAGCAGCAGCAGGACAGTGAATCCAGGTTCCAGGATGGTCTGACCAGGATAAAATGGCTACTAAAGATGAATGATTTACTCCAGTTTTTTTGGGTCCTTTTCCTAAGGCAAATGCAAACTGCTCAAAAACTTTAAAATTGTTCCAAAGTTGATTAAGCCTTCTTCGTGTTATATTGCATCATATTATTGCATCTAGGCTAAAATTGAGCATCTGTGAATAAGACTCAACACTACAGTCATTTGGTCATTGGCCTGATACCTTTTAAGCTGGCTCTCAACATCTAGAGCAGAGACAAACCGGGGCCTTCTTCGAATCTCTCTATTTCTTTGGAACCGAACGTTTTTCTGATACATGTCTGCAAATAAAATACATCACAACAAAAAACTAAACATACGGTATATGCATTTCATGCACATGTCCATCTGAGTGTATATTGTTTGGGTTACCCTTCAAGTACAGCATGTATGAATGTTTCCTAGAACTGACAGAAATTTCACTCTGCAGATTCGACTGGTAAATGTTCTCCAGTGTCTGAAAGGTGAGAGGAGTGGCCAGCTTTACATCCTCCTGTGGATAATAATGTCATGTCTTGTTAAGATTTAATATTTAATGATGTAATACTATGTAGTCCCAGCTTAGATTGGAAGGAAAATTTCTGACCCCTTTTCCATATTCACTCCATTCTTCTCTTTCATTTTTCCAGTACCAGAGCCACTCAGTGGTCAGAATGAGATCAGGGGGATTGGTAATGGATGATGCTGTGGACAGGCGATGAACTTTGCTCCCTTCACATGTCATGGAGATAAGTTGGAGAAGTTAACAGTCTCACGCCTTCATCATTTGATTTTGATATTGTTACACATAAATTTCACAAAATAAAAAAGATCAGATACCTCATGTCATTAGCTGGATTACAGAAGGCTTCCTCAATTGCTTCTCCATTTGTTAAGTCTTTCCATGTCTGTCCATTCTTATGTAAAACCTGCCATCTACAGTATATGGCAATTGGTGATGAATAAGGGTACACTTATCTAAAAAAAATAAATAAAATAAAATTCAACAATATAATATAAGGTTACTGAGGCAGAAAGTGGATCTTGCAGTATCTATTAGACAACATGCTCTGTGCAATACCTTCAGATCTGCAACTTCTGCGAATGAACAAAAGGCAAATCTCATTTGGGTCAGGTTCAATTTCAGGCTCTGGATTAACTTTAGCAACTAAAGATAGTGAATATGCAAAGGATTATAATGGAACTTTAGAAAAATTTTTTTAGTAATCAGTCAAGCTAAAGCCCAGGACCATTTAGTTCTTACCTGTTCTGGGACTCACTGTTTTAGCCGGAAAATTAGGACTAGGTGGTTTTTCCTCATGAGAATGGATCATAAACCTGTTTTTGGGAATTTTTCTGAATGTTGCTGATGTTTTCTGGACTGAGTCCTCTACTGATAAGGATTTTCTGATCAGTGTCGTCAAAGGAATGAGCTCTTTTGCAGTCAGTTTATAGTCCGAGTTTATAGTCATCCTGTAGGAAGTGTTGGCAGACGTGGAGGTTGGTGCAGGACGTCTGATACTTACAGCCTCCGTGCTCTCCATTCTCCTTGTTATATTGGGTGCAAACCTAAATCCATGCACAATGAGTTAAAAAATTATGACTATTTGATCAGACAAATACAAAGTCAAAAATTATCAGCACTGCGGATGTGGAATTTGTTTTAATTAACTTTTAGAAAAGACAAATCCATCATTTTTTACACAATTGCCTACTTTTTAATACACATTGTCCATCTGTGAATAAAACTTGCTGAGCTGTGAGATGTTTTAGGCGGTTCTCATTCTCGCCTTGGCCTCTGTGTGCTTGCAGTATGTAAGTTCTCCTCATGCTTGGTGGGTTTCCTCCCACAGCCAAATACACTTCTGTACAGTAATCAGAGAGTGAATCACAGATGAGAAATTGAAAATTAGATCAGATGAAAATTAAGTTGTGTCTTGAAACATCTCCAGTGTGTTAAAATTCACTTATACCACTTCAGCGCTTTTATGTCAGCGGTGAAAATATTAACTTATCTTTAATATATATTATTAACTTATAACTTTTTTATATAAAAAAAAAATCTGTTTAGATTTTCTAATTAATATCTGTTAGTGCAGGTGTTTGTTTACATTAAACAAGTAGCTTATTTTATAATCGATTCTTAAATCCGGCACATGACTATCCACAACATTGCTTTTTTACTCAACATTTTGATTTCAATTACGTGCTGGTTAAACTTCGGGCAGATTTCTAAGTACTGCAAAAGTTTCATCAATTTCTGTCCAGCCAGTTTTGTGTGTTGCTGTGACAGTATCTGGCTGGACAGACATACAGACATACAGACAGACAGAACATTTCCAGAGACTGATTTCAGGTCCTCCAGTGTACGAAACGTAAAGATATAATAAAAAGAGCGAGATGTGACCGATGTACAGACAGAACCCTTCTTTTATTTCTCAAGATACTTACTGGAAAAGGGTGGATTCAGAAAAACGGAGGAACGCACCGTGGACTCAGTAATATGTCTTAAGCACGAAGTAAGTAAAGCTAAAATATATAAAGAGACAATGACTGTGGTATTTTTTTGATGTGGAAAAAGCCTATGATGTGTTGAGGAAATAGGGACTGTTAATCAAAATCCACATGTAGTTCAGTATATTTTTATCTTTATTCATCCATCTAGGAACGTCTGTAGTCTAACTAGGGACCGTTCACATTTACACACTACAGGCAATTTGTGAATTCCATTTTAACAAATCTGCATGCCTTTGGACTCTGGGAGGAAACTGAAGTACTCGGCCAAATTAATTCTTGTCATATGCATTAGTTGCTGTATTGACAGAATGCAAAATTGCAGAAACATTTTGCAACTGACGGCTAGTGCTACAGGACCACCTTGTGGTGGTAATAATAATAATAATTATTATTTAGTTAGCACTGTTACCTCACATCCTGGGGTTCAACCAACTCTGGTCTGTTTGTGCAGAGTTTGCATGTTCTCACCGTGCTTGGTGGCTTTCCTCCTGGTAATCTTGTTTCCTCCCACTGTTCAAATATATATGGTGTAGGCTGACTGGAGTCATGACCCTACACAAGAATACACGGTAAAGATAATATACAGATATATAATAATACATATTTATATAACAATCTGCCTATTAATTAAAATTGGTTTACACTTGTGGCATCTCTAATCCTCTGAAATAATTTGACAAACGTTAGTCTGATCAGTAATACAGTACCATTTGTTTCTTCTGTTGTTATTCCTTGGTATGAATTATATCATTAATCAGGGCTCAATCCGGGAGTCCACAGTTCAACACCTTAACCACTGAGCCACCCCTGCCAAAAATAAAAAATAAAATTCCCAACAGTGTTGACTGATGGTACTTGGTTAGTAACATAGTAACCCAGTGGAAGGATCTATCCAATGACGGAAACAGGAGCACGTTTGTAAGTCGCTCTGGATAAGAGCGTCTGGCAAATGCATAAATGTAAAATGTTAATTTATTTATTTATTATCAAATAGGAATTAAATACCAATAAGACATAATGCCCATGCCTTTCCATTCCAAGCCCACAGAAAAGAACTTACCAATTATTGAAAAACAAGTTTATAATATTAAACAAAATTATAATTCCTCCTTCCCTAGCTTGTTTTTCTTTTTTCTGCTTACATTTAACCGCTTCACTTAGTATCAGAAACTCTGATCTTATGCATTTTTTCTCATTCTAACTGGTCTACTGAGCAGGCAAGAACCACAGGACAACAACATGCTGATCAAACTATGTTCTTTATTAGAAAGACAGGATCCAGAGCAGCACTCTGCCCAAATAAAATAAAACAAAATAAGAATAAAAAAGGTCTATAACATGTTAGGATGTTGCATGCCATATATACAGTCTTGTACATAAAAGTGCAATGTCACAATGAATAAGCAGTATATGGTATTGGATTGCTTCTACTGATCAATAATGCATTCACTGTCTTTTCCTGTGTACTGTGCACATATGAACGATGAGCATGACAGCACAGAGGACATTGGCTTGAAGCTCCTCTAAAACGGCATTTAAAGGCACTTTCACAAGTCCATACTACAGATGAACACGCCACATTGATATAACAGCAGTCGGCTACTGTACACCTGTGGAGGCATAGAACCAGGAATACACCCTGAAACGAATACACTCTCTAATAAAGCATGTTCTGTCTGAAATGCACTGTACACCTTATTACAAAAAAATAAAAAAAAAACTACATTAAAGTGTTACAGCATAATTACAATTTAATAGTTAGTCATTCGAAAGGCAAAATAATTAGAATTATGTTTAAAATACATTATGAAATATTAGCAAGAGTTGTTACTTATTTCTTGACAACACTGGTTCAACACATGGGCCATTGCTATGTATTAAAATTCAGTATGATTTATGATTAATAATATGAATAACACACACATACACGCACTCCATTCTGTCCCATTGTCTGCCTACATTGTTTAATGAACTCACTATATGTACTGTAAAATATGCTCAGTTTGCAAACGGTTTTGTTATGTGCAACTTTTTCTCAGTGGTCACTCTGTGTGTGTTTAACTGTACAGTTGGGACGCATTTCATAGATTAAAATAATCGAGCTTTTAATTGTTATGCAAGTATTAGGTTAGGCAGTTCATCGATCTAGAGCACGGATTCAGGCCCCACACTTGAACACCACATGTAGCAATAAGAATAACATGACATGACATTTTACAATAACAGTCAAAGAGTCCATGGCTATCGGCTTCATGCCTTTGTTTGGTGAAATTTACAGAAATATTGCCTTGAGTCATTTAAAAGCTCTTTGCATATCATAACTATAAAGTGTCGTACTTCATAATCGCTCTACAGGTAGAAATCTGACAGATTAGCCATGACGTTCTGTACCGTCTGTAAGAGCCGGGGTGGAGATTAACGCATAGTGGAGTTTATTCAGGCAGCTAAACTGGACAGATTATATCCGTATCATAACGGCTTAAGATTTGATTTGGAATACAGAAGGGGTTTTTTCTATTAATAACAAAAAAAAAAATATATATATATATATATAACTTTAATCACTCCTCATTCTATTGTTTTTTTTTTATTGTAGTCATGGTGATAGTAATATTATAGGATGTACTAAACTAAAATATTAAAAAAAAACTATCAAAAAACACTTTTATTAATCGAATCATGTTATTTTCATTGGTGTATATACATATTACTACTGTTACTATAAAAAATATAAGATTCAAAGGAAAGCCTTGCATACACTACTTTTTGTTAAAAAAAAACAAAAAAAAAAACAACAACTATAACTTGCAACTGCTTACCAGAACAAGGAATTAGCAGCTTTTTGTTTGAGACACCACCAAAGACAGGATTAGTTTTTCATGCGGCAGTGCTGCTTTGTTACAGGTAAACCACATTCATTCATTCATCCATCCATCCATCCATCCATTCATTCATTCATTCATTCATTCATTCATCCATCCATTGCTTAGTAACTGATCAGCTGTAGGCTCAGGTCCATAGGAGACAAAAGAAAATCAAATTCCACACAATCCTGAGGCTGTAAACAAAGAAACGATAAACCCTGCTTTGTTCCTGTATTATTCACATTTAGCATTTTTCTACTAGATGTAAACTATGAACGAGTTAGTCTAACCACGCAGGAAGCCTTTGTGATTTGTTGCTTTCGTTTATAATACAGTTGCTTGACCTAGTCATAGTTTCCTTATCTACTCATACTAAAAATTACATCACGGATTAACCTGGTCTATATACATGCAAGAAATGATCAGACGCACATCACGTCACTGCCACGTGATTGGGTTTCTACACGCTGTGACTGATTCGTGTTTCGCACAAAAATCGGATCGTAGAGTGGCTTTTAATGCAGACCACATACTAGGAAGGTTCACATTTCTATGCAGGAAGAAGGATTAGGCAGGTAAACATGTTTAAACAAAAAGTCCTGGCATTTATTATTGACCTGTGTAATTATTAGTAGTACATGTCCCGAGGCTTAAACAACACACCAGGCTGATGCTCGGTCAGTTCTGTTTATAGCAACTGTGGGTTCTTCAGTCCACTTCCAGGTGCAGAATATTGAGATGTAACTGTTAAAAATCGATGAAAAACTCCCAGTGCCGAGCTGCGGTTGGCTCACATGGTGCAGGACTTGTCGAGAGCATCCTGGGGCGGTGGCGCCGAACCTTGAGCTGCACCACCCTTAGGCAGTGCCACCGTAGGCTTAGGACGGAGTGCAGGGGGTTTGAGCTGCACGCCCATTCGCGGGGCTACGGCGGGTTTGAAGGTGCTCATGGCATCGCTGGTGGAGCTGGTGCTACGACGAAGCGGGTGACGGCTCAGCGACTCGGCAGAGCTGCTCGCCGTAGTCGGAGAGTTCTTCATCTGCTCCAGCGTGTCCAGCACCACGTCAGGGGCGTGCTTCACCGAGCTCTGTCTCTCCAGCTCACGCAGCTCGTTCAGAGCCGTGTTCATTGTCTCCTCTATGTCCTAGAGTGAAATACGGAGAGAAAAAAGACTGAGATAAATGGTGCACAATACACTATAATAAATTATGTACAGTTACAATGACTACACTATTGTTTTGCAAAACACTGCAATATATAGAGATTATACAGTACATAGTCAAATGTCATACATCTATCAAAACACACATTATCTTAATGATTTGGCTACATGATCCTCATTCCAACATTATATAGTATTTTATAGTATCGGTTTTTATTTATAAACCCCCATTTTTTTTAATTAATAACAAAAATGCAAGTATAGTGTGATACTGAAAAACCCATGTGTACTATAATACTGTAGGATATAAATACAAATAAACCTTAAAACCCAAAACATTGTGTAGGTTCCCCCAGCTCTGACCCCTTGGGGCATGACTTGTTTGTCTGGTGCGTTTCATGGATGTTCGGTCGGACTGAGATCTGGGGTATTCAGAGGCCGGATCAACCACCTTGAACTCTTTGCCTGTTGAGCCCCATATACAGCAGGCTGTGATGCACTGGGTGTTCTGATACCTTTCTATCATGGCCAGAATGGACTTTTTTCATCAATTTGTTCTATATTGGCTTTTCTGTGGGATAGCACCAGATGGACAGGCCTTTGGTCCCTGCGGGCATAAATGAGCCTTGGGTGCTGATGACCATTTTGATTCATACACATTCACATTCCATACAAACTTAAATAATTCTTTTGATTGTGTAAAGCTGCTTTGCG
>JAQQZT010000038.1:10229042-10241005 GCA_030068275.1 Clarias platycephalus | reverse complement strand
AAAAAAAAAACACCTGTTTTAGGGTTCACTGGGTCTGTATCATCATTTCAGCCAAAGGAGATAGATTTCCTATTAGGATAAGGTGGTCTGGGTTTTCCAGGGTTAAGCATTTTCTGTCTAAAAGTTAAGACAGTTACTAAACCCCCCGCCTTTTTTTTTTTTTTTTTTTACCAAGGGTGCTAATAAATATGCACCTGATTACAAATTCAGTGCCAGGCTTGCAAACTCTTGTTGATGCACAATATAACCAGCAGAGGGTGCTGTACACTCAACAAAGAAGCTCACACACTCTACGACACACAGGCCAATGATCTCAAATCGTCGAAAGCCTGTTACTGATATGCGTTCTAACTGACGTTACCAGAAATCACTGGGTTAAATAAAAATATGTTATGATTTGATTGATCGCTCTGATTCCGTGCGGTTTGGTGTGACGAGTTCTCGTTTTTTAGAAGGAAGTACAGGATGTACTTGTACTTTACTGCGGAAGGATGAGAAAGTCTAAATAAAGACAAATGCAATGAATGATTTAGAGGTGAGGAGACATCGTTGCAGGGGAAAGAGAAAGAAAATGAGGGAAAAGAATAGACAGAAAATAAAACGGTGAAACCTAAACTAAGAGGGCTATAAAACAACCAGATACTAACTGATCATTACACGCTTGTCTCATTGTTTGAGATTTTAGAGTATATTGGACATCGCTCCATTTATTGTTGGTGCATAATGATTTTTTTTAAAAATAAATTGTTAAAAAATAAATATTGTATTAGATTAGGGTCTTGTTGAGAACTTTAGGGGCTTTTTAAAATTGATTATCTGTATAAATATTGTATAAGGAGCTTTAGAGTGAGAGATGGAGATACATCGTTCCATCGGTAGCTGCTGTATTTAAGTATTCCATTATTGTGTGAAGGGTTTTAGCGTCTCACCTGCTGATGTATGCGTCAGGTCTGTCGGCAGGGGAGGTCAGATCTCTGCTGGAGCACTTCTCGTCTCCTCCGTGTCCGCTGCCTCCCTCGCTGTCTGCCTTCTGACTCAGCGTGTCCGAGAAGGTATCGTCCCTGAGACACAACACCACAGGAGGACAATTAAACCTTTGCTTTATCATGATCATGACAGACAGACAGACAGACAGACAGACACGCACACAGACACGAAGCCAGCCACCTCATGTTTTTTTTACTGCTGCTTATTTTGTGTCACATGGCACAATAAGACATGAGGGAAGTGCTATCTGCCCTCTTTCACATACATCACAAACATTGACAGGAGTAAAAGTAAAGTCATCGCTCATACTCAGGTCCCAACCATGCGTTAAAAAAAAACTAAACAGATTTTATGTTTGGATTGAGTTATAGATGAAAGAAAAAGTGGTTTATCTGTATGAGCTCATGTACAGTAAGCCATACTCACATATCCTGCACTACGATGTACTGGTGAGGCACCAAGCCGTCAATACCGTTGTGTCTCCCCTCCCACCAGTCTTCAGAAGCACGCTGGTACAGCAGTAGGGATGCCCCCTTCTTGAAGGACAGCTCACGTGAAGAGCGTCCCACGTAGTCGAACTTGGCGATGGCTTCGATTGGTTCGCCCTCTGCATAGACGATACAAGGCGCTTAATTTCGAACGTGGAAAGTACAGTACGCATTAAAATGAAATAGAGAATATCAAAGTTGTGTATCTGTATTTTATTGATAAACCATTAAACCATTTAGGGAGAGAATACGGACCTCACAGAACATATCTGAACAGTTAAAATGTCATTCAACATAAGCCCTGCATTGGCAGAACTGTTTGAACGCAGTAAGATGAGAGATCCTGCTCTGACCCTTTATGTAAGGACTCAATGGAGCATGGAAGCCTTCGATGCATGTAAAGTAGCAACGGTCCTGGCAGGACTGCCTGTTCCCATCCTAAGCTGTTGCTTTAGCAACATGTCCAGGCTGTGATCAGGGCCCATTTTAGGTGCTGCTTAAACCTAATACATCAGAAGAACATCTAGCGCGTGAGTGGAATATCATTATGATTGTTGATGATGAATAATTACGATCTAATAATCAACTAAAATCCTGCGAGCAACCACACAGAATTAATTCAGTTAGAATAAATCATGAAAAGAACCAACGACAAGCATAAAAATATCAGAAATAACCATGAAATATTCAAACCCAGAAGTCTAACATAGATGTACAGCAGTGGAGCAGTGAAGCAGCTCAGCCAGCAAGTGAAATGCAGGGCTAAAAATAGCCTCTGCTCCTTTATCTCCCAAACCCCATTAAGTCAGACAGGGGGTCCCTGAGCGCCAGCACCACTGCTGCTACGTACAGGACGTGCAACACACCTTCACTAGGAGATATGTGCTTTGTAAGTCCAATCTGAACAAACCACTTTTTTTCTTCTTCTCCCCACTGCACTTTCAAAACTGTGGCACATAAATCTGGATCATCATATTTCTGGATCATTCTGCACTCATGTACGGTAAGGGATGACTGATGATGACAATGATCAGTAAAGAGACAGAGACATCATTATGGAACATCAGGACCACACGGCCATTTGGTTTCACAAAAGAGTCAAAAGAGTTTTTGCCAGCAATGGGATGACGGAATAAAAAGAAAAAGAAAAGAAGAATTATTTCACTCCTGACTACAAACCACTTGCTCTATTAATGCTCTTGATATAGTTTCTATAGTAACAACTTAACTGTGATTTGATGTGAGATGTGGAATTTAAATGCGCTTTTTAAGACAGAAAGATGTCAGGATGAAGAGTTCTGTGTTTTTATGTAGAAATCAGATTTTTTAAATTTTATTTAAGAGGTTGCTGGTGAGGTTGCAGGAACAGATATGTCTTACAAACATTCCACATTATTAATTATACAGCATGGTTACTACAGTATGCTGTCACTTGTGATGTATTCATAAAGCATAGTTTCAGTTTTGTAGTGGCTAAACCATGAAATAGATAAGTTGTCTCACGTAAGGAAAAAAACAACAACACCTCGTCTCGTTTTCAGTGACTATCAATAGGATGTGACAGGCATGAATTTGCTCAGTCTGAATTAATAGGCTTTGTCTGGGGCTGACAGTCGGTTAATAAAGATGACGGCAGGGAGATCAATATGTTCATGGACATATGTTCCCTTTTCTGTTACTACTCGGTATCGTCTAAGTCTGATAGACGGCATGATTCGGTGAGCGTCATCAGGAGCCATCAGGGCCGAGTACACATACACAGTGCCAAAATCATCGCTGCAGGTGGAGGCTAACCTTCAATATCAGTGAGGACACCAAAACAAAGACATGGCACAAAAGAATCCATTCTTGAGGCTACGACACAAACAATCAAACTGCCAGTCCTAGTGTTCATCCTACCAAACACTATACAGTCACCAAATATAAAGATTAACAATCTGAAAAGAATATATATTGAGTAAATTGTTGTCATGGATAAAAATCCACAACTCAGCAGTTTCCACCAACTAAATATAACATGCTCCACTGCACTCACCACAGCCTCCAGCCTCCAGATGGACTAGCGGGTGACCGAGGGGGAACTAATGACCCGTGCGGAGTCGTCCAAATAAGACGCACAGCTCTAACTGTGACTCCAAACAGCACTTGCATTGTGTCCACTTACTGGAAATCAACACCAAGGACTATTGACCTCTCACCCGGAGACATATTACTAACAGATGGAATATTGATGTATTGACACTAGCGTCATGCTGTGTCTAGAATGACTGCTGTATTGCATGTCATCCGCGTATTCGGTGGACATGAAGGACATATTCCAGCATACGAGGATACGGTTTTTGTTTCATCATACAATATAATATATTATTTTAAAGACGATCAAACAGTTGTTTAGACAAGAGTATATAACACACTGCTAGCATTTCAAACATAATTGAGCCTAAGGGATTTCTGTCAGGGTGAAGGTTACAGTTTGGTCTGACACGCAATGAGGACTCCTTCGGCGGTCAGTTCTGGAAAGAAACCCCCATCACAGCACTCCATCAGAGCAAAAACATTCGGAGCAAGACCGTGGCAGCTGACACTAATGAACCAGGACCTGCAAGTATAAGCTTACATCTGTGGGAGCTGATGGGATAAAAACTCAACAGCTTATAACAAACACAATCAGGAGTCTATGTGGATTCAGGTGGCTGAATGAATTAATACATATGACTCATATTATGGTCTGAACAGGCAAAAAATAATCCACGGCACCGTGAAATGCTGTTTAAGTTTTTGAAAAGCTTGTAAAGGCTAATAAAGCTTTGGGTGCTGTTACAGTTGCCATAGAAATGAGATCCGTCTTTCTGGCAGTGTTTGGAGGAACCCTGATAGGACCCATGAAAAATGTGGCGTGTTGGGAATGGACACAGGCGCCTGAGCTGGATGACGTTTACCAGATCGAGTGTGGACTTCCTGTAATTCCTTATTAATGCTCCTACATGTCTGCTTTTTTCGCTAGTGAATATGATTAGAGAGAATACTATTTAAAGAAAAAAAGTGAAATGAAACTTGGTTATAAAGAACTGAAGGTACACGCATTACGAGACGCTTACGATCTGTCTGGAAATAAGGCATTAATATGAATCTCACTTTGCATGAGAAATCGACATTCAAACAACCCTCCAATGATTCGTAGAGTGGTCCAATAATAAATCAGTGCGACAGGTGATGTCATTGTTGCTCCCGCAAATGATGGAAGCACGAGTAGACCTGCAGCGCTATACGGAAAGACAGGAAACATGACTGTTTTCAAGAGAATTGTTTTGAGGTTTGTTGCTCTTACAGCTGTTTCCTCTACGGTTCTTTGAAACGCTATACAAATGAGCAGGATAAAGGATTATAAAGTGGAGATTTTGATTCTCAAACCTGTTCCTCCCAACAAAACTTGTCCATATACAGTGTTGTCCGGCTCGGTGAAACTATGGATATTATCAAACCTTTCCAGGAACACTGTATTGTTGGAGTTCTTGGCAGTGTCCTTTATAACCTTTGTGGCTGGGTTGCATCATGGTGGAAATCTACAGTACATTTGCCGCACCACAAGCGTTTCAATAAACATGTCAAACATGTTATTAAAAAAAAAAACTGTCAACATAATCATGCAACAGTAAGTTCCGACCAAACAATTGGATTGGACGAGAGGTATTGCATGAGTGATGATCTACTGTAGATGATGCATAATAGCACAGGGACCTGATACAGAACTGATCACCCCTGAACACAGGCACTAAGCAAGCTAGCCTTTTGTTTATGTTTTTTGGGATTCAACCCTGGAAGAGTTAGTTAGCAGATCTGGTTATTTTTTCCTCACCATCTGGCTTGAAAGTCTGTTAATTATGCTGTCAGTCGCTAACTTTCGGTCACCAGATCCACCATTGGAGGTTAGTTAGTTCTACTAGGTGAGGAAGGATATGTGCTGTCAAAGTCTAATAACTGTTTAAATACAAACCCAAACTGATAATAAATGGTGTTTGTAGAACTGGTATATAAAAGCCATATCACAGCCAAGATTGTGCTGTTGTGCTGAATATCAGCACGGCTGTGATATCTTCAGTACAACAGAACTCCCTTTCATGTGATAATGCTTAATTATTGTAAAACTTTGACTAAATTGGAATCTTTTTGTACACTACAGTACACACCTTTCATGGAGGAACTGAGCTTTAAGAAGGAACTCATAGATAAATAGATACGCTCCTACTGTTTGTGACCAAAGCAATCCTCTGCTCACATTACACAGATCAAGAAACCGTTCACTCGATTAGTAAAAGATACTGACTGAATATATGCTTGCATAAGGACTTGTTATCGATTCAGCTTAATTTCTTAAAGGAAATGTTAAACCCAGGTCATGCAAAATTCATCTTTGGTAAGGAGGTGTGGTGGTAGATTCAGATCACATCCAAGAACACTGGACAGGAGGCTGGAATACTCCTTGGAAATATCGCATCATGACACCAATTACACACATACATACACACGGGGGCAATTTAGAGGCACAAATCTACCAATTAGCATGTTTTTGTAAAATCGGAAAGAACCCTCAGGACACCGCATGGAACCGGGTCACGTGGAGCATATTAAGTAACGCTCACGCAAATCCCAGCACTAAATTAAAGCCACACTTACCATCCTCGCTGGTGTGTGTCTCAGCACCTCCATCCTGATCCACATCCTCCAGGACTCCGTGCTCACTAAAAGGACTTTCACTGCAAAGGGAACAGCAGCAGGGAGAGAAAAGTCATGACACTACAGTATTACACACGTGACATTTTCAGTAATAGCTAAGAGAGTAACTAAAACAATTTGCTTTTAAACAGACCAGGTCCCAAAACAAGCACCAGGGGGCGCTGGAGCAAAGAGCCCTGCATTTTTAAATACGACACGAAATCCCTTATTTTTGTTACTTTTTCTATGAACATCTTTGTCAGAGTCAGTGTCGATAATGATTACATTCATTTAAAATGCAGCACACAACTGACAATAGGTGAACCTAGTTAAACAGAGAGAAGTGAAATAATGTGCATCCCCCGTGGTTTCTGACATTTAAAAAAAAAAAAAAATGATGTACCTCTATTTAACACTATTTTTATAAAACATGTACACCCCCCAAAAATGTGGCTATACCCGGCAACAAAACAAAACAAAACATAAAATGTGCCAATTTAAAAGGATAGTTCAGGATTTTTCAATCAGAGTTGAGGTGCATACAAGTAGATTATTCCAGCTTTTAATTGGTCATTTTCCTGCTCTACGCATACAATCATGAAGTTTTGTACAATGTAAGTAATCAGGGCCAAATTCCACAAGCCTGATTCTGTGCGAAAATGCATTCCAGAGTTCAGCTGAGACTCGTATGAAGCTTCTGCAGTCCCAACTGAGCTAAATTGGTATCTTTCAAAGTTATGGTGCATTTAGCACAAATGTAACCCTTTCCTTTTCCCAGACATGTCAAGCTGGATGTGCAAAGAACTACTGAAATGTTCTAAATCAGATATTTCTAATTACTTTGATCCTATTGGTAATCTACCTAATCTAGTTGATCTATTTTAGGTCAAATCTCCTCCAGTCTATATAAAGTGCCACATACAGTATACTGTACTGTATACTGTAAAGCGCAGGAAGTTTTCCAAGACTCTGGACATCATTAGCATTCGGGTGACTGCTGTCATCGTGATCGGCATGTTCACCAAGGTGCAGTGTGTGTCAGTGTGTGTTTAAATTGGAACCAACAGTCATAATATTAGATACACCGCATCATACAGTAGACTGTGACCTATACACCCTGTAATCAGAGGGTAATCAAAGGGACAGAGACGGAGAGAGATAGAGATAGAGAGAGGAAGTTTTAGTCTGTGTCTGTAAGGGAGAGACCTAAACAACTCAAGGACAGATGCAAAGAGCTACATTTGAGCTGCTTCAGCCGTTCTCTAGAGAGAGAGAGAGAGAGAGAGAGAGAGAGAGAGAGTTGTTTTTGAAACCATTCTCGAGAGAGAGAGAGAGAGCAGTGCTTTTGGTTTAAGACGACTGAAGGATACGCTTCCCTCCCTTCTCATACACTCTCTCCTACACACACACAGACCTGTGGGATCTCACAAAGGGCATTATATCTTTCCTCTCCTCCTCCTTAAGGCATGGAGGATTTACCGTCTTTATTGTTTTTTTTAAGTCTTCCTTACTTTAATGACTGTAATTTTCAGGAAGACTTTGGCTGAAGCAGCCACGTGAACCGCTCATAACAAAAGGATGCCGTCCCGTCGAAAGCTCTTACTACAGACACCTCATCATTTCATCTAATTACCCACACACAGTCTCTGGAGCACATGGATTCTCTCTCTCTCTCTTTCTCTCTCTGTCTCTCACACACACACACTCTTCAACCTAGGTCTTTCAAAGACCTCTTGACTGTGGACCCGTTTCCACCTCCAGCAACCCTAGAAACACACTTAAAACATCTGTTGAAGCTGAACGCAGCACTATGGTTCACACCTTATCCACACTCCAAAAAAAAAAAAAAATCTCTAAGCCTCTAAGCCATGCTGCTGTCTATCAGCAGCGCCCGTCCAAGCTTTCCAGTGCCAAGCTAACAGATGTATTAAGCCCACGTCTCTCACCAGTAGTCTCCTCCGGCCATGCATTTCTCATACACGGGACCGTCTAGCTCCTTGGTGTCAGGAAAGATGGTCTCGTAGTGGATGATGATAGTCTTGATGACCTCGTTGACGTGGGCTTGGCAAGACACCTGGTCCTGCGTGTCAGGGGTGGGCATGAGGGTGGGCCCGAAACAAATGGCCAGGTTGTAGGGGTCCATCATGTTCTCATCACTGTACTGGGACAAACTGCAAACACACAGTGGGAAGTAATGAGGATTACTGTTATACAAGTCATCAAAAGTAAAGTATTAATGATTTCAAATAATGATCTCGATCATGTAATGCTTTTTCTATGAGATGTCTCCTTGTGGGTTCACATCCGTCTTCTACGTGGCTGCAGTACAAGTAAATGTAGGTTATGTATGTGTGTGTATATTATATAAGCAGTTTGTGCTGGGTGTGAAGCCATGAATGTGTGTATTCAGACTTACTGGTTGAGGAAAGCAAACAGGTAGCGCATGACGATGAGGACAGATCTGGGGACTGTGAGGAGGATTTTACGCAAGTACAGAGCCCTCTCATACAGGTTCTCTATTCCTGAGAGAGAGAGAGAGAGAGAGAGAGAGAGAGAGAGAGAGAGAGAGAGAGAGAGAGATCAAATATAGATCAGTCAATGCAAACTCAGATGAGAAGCTGAGAAAAATTAAGCACGATTTCCCAGTGAAAAAGTCAAGTGTCTGGTTTTAAACCCATTTAAATACATTAAAAAGAAAAACATCTGCATCGCCTTTGGATTTTAGTCACTGTGACACATCAAATGCAAGGCATGTGGCATCTCAGCGGCTCTTTACGTTTCTAATCTGATGTTTAAGTGTTAGCTGAATCATCAGCACTGACATGTCCATTGTTTGATGAAATGTCCCAATTGAAGATAAAAATCCCACACATTTCAGCACATCAATTGTCTGTTGTCCTCAGATATTGAGGAAGTATTATCTTAATTTCATACCACAGCCACCTACCGGCATCTACAGTTAGTTTTGGGGATGATAACTAAAGTAGCAGTCACAGGTTTGGACACAGGTTTGGACACAGGTTTGGACACAGGTTTGGACACAGGTTTGGACACAGGTTTGGATTTTTTCAAAACTGTGGCATTAAGTAATTAAATAACAAAAACAGTCAGGAGATGTTTAAAGACATGGAGGTCAGCTGTTCTGGAACAGTATTGTCAAGTGCATTTGCAAAACCCATCATGACCACCAGGATGAAACTGGCTCTCGTGAAGACCATCCCAGGAAAGCAAGACCATAACTCACCTCATCTACCTTATAAATATCAGGACCATACAATCATGTCCAAACTTTTGACTGGTAGTGTATATACAGTAGAATAACTAGTTTAATATAATGTACAGTATAATTATAACTTTCGTACATCTGTACATCCACAGCAGATTAAAACGGATGTTAAAGGTCCCTTATTTTACTTTATTTCAACAAGTTAACATTCCAACTGAAGTACCAATCAGCAAATGCATCTCTTTTTTTTGCATCTTAAATTCCCTTTATTTCACTCCTTCTCCAAAAGTGCAAAAGAGCTGAGCCAGAGAACAAGATGAATAATAGAAATAATGTGAAGTGAATCTTCATATATATGAGGTCACAATAGGGGAAAAATCTAATTGGCTTGTTCAAGCCCTGGCCAATACAAAACATGCATTCTGGAGAGCCATTTGGGTGTGTCGTCGTCCCCCCCACAAAAAAAAGAAGTGGATTTTGCATAATAAAAGTCAATTGAATTTATGTTTCTTTTTCATCAATTGCATAATGCATTAACAAAGAAAATAGATTTAGCCTAAACTTGTTAGGTTTCTTACAGCTTCTTGCCATGGATACACAAGAGATAGTCAAAAGCATTAAAGACACCTTCATCATGTACACATTTAACAGAAGCACATTTAATGCTTTTGACAGCAAAGTGTTTTCTTTGCATATTCCAGCTTGTTAGGTCGTTGGGGTCAGATACACGATACAGTGCCCCTGGAGCAGCTGTACTCAGGAGCCCAACAACCGTCGACCTTCTGATCAGTAGCCCAGAGCTATAACCATTGAGCTACTACGACCCTAGTGGTTTAGAACAGTGGTTACATTTTTTTAACTGATTAACTTTAAAGGTGTCCAGATTTAAGGACTTAGTATGTAGTAACAGTCAGCCAATCAAAATTGGTGTCAATTGTTGAGCTAAAAAATCTCCATTAGATCATTCATTTTATGGAAGGAGTCTCCAGTGTCAGAGGAGTGAGGAATGAAAAGTCTTCAGGAGGTATTTGGGTTTTCTGGATTTCTTGGTACTTTTTTTTAGAGGAAAAAAATTGACTGGCTGGTGAGCAAAAGACTGCTTCGAGCTTGAGCTGTTGTTACTGTCGTAGCGATAAGAAATAGTTTACCTCACAAATGTTCCACTGCATGTAACAAAAAAGTGATAAAAAGCTAGAAAAACTATAAAAGTGCATTATGTTCCCATAACAGCATGTCCTGATGTGTGCTATAAAAGACATAACTGCGATAAGATGCACTTTTATAAGATAGTAAAACTTGGTATGGATTATTTTCCTATAAGGTTTTCCTGTAATGTACCTAATATTTTAATATAGTAATATAGTATGAAACCATGGAACCATTCGGTTACACCAAACCCAGCCTAATAAAACCTAGAAAACCATAAAATTTAAAATCAGTCGTAAATTATTCACTATGATGCACGTCTCCCTCTGCCTGCAGCATTATAAGCAGGGTACAGCCATCTGTTCTTCTTTCATTCTTGTTTTAAAGGTATTAAACAAAAGGAAAACACTCAAGAACTCAAGCCTTATTTTCAGAAGTATAGTCACAGCATTCACACTGAAACTTCTCATTACTGAAGACCATATGACACTTTTAATAGAATAAATAATATCTGAACAAGTGAGAAGGACAGAGCCATGCTCAATCAAACCTGCAACTCTCAACCCATTCAGTTACGGTAAACGGCACGACATTGGCCGATAATTATTCAGTCCTGTCCTTGTGGGAAAAATGTGTCAGGCACGGCACATCAGCAGCTCTGCATGTCTAATGCCACCTCTCTATCTGAACGAGCCCACTCATACCTGCTGTAAATAAACTGGAATTAGATTTATGATAAGGTTCTCATGCTACCTAGGGTAAGCTAGCCCCAACTGTGTTATGTATATTATATTATATTATATTATATTATATTATGTAATATGTGCATAACGCACCGACTTTGGTGTAAAGCAGTCCAGATGAATTTTTCTTAATTCTAGCTGAGTTAGAAAAAAAGCCTGCTGCAATTTCACTGTGGGATCGAGTTCGATGGAATCTGACTGGTTTCAATTAGCACACATGCGGAACGCTATTCAAATGCACTTGGCTGACAGTGACTTAATTCCACGTCCAGCTCAGCATGCCTGGATTTTTCACCCGTCGCACTCTTTCCTCCCAAGAGCAGATGCGGAGTTTTAACTCTGTGACAAAATGAACACTGGTGAAGAAATGCTATTTTAGAGATCATGTTTGCTTTTAGACAATCTGAAAAGTATTAAATTTGTTCGTGCTGAAGATCAACACAATGCATCACTGTTTATTATTATTTTTTTTTTAACCCTTTCATGCATGAATTATGAAAACCTCAGTCAAGATTTTTTTCCCTAAGTGTTTTTATTCCTCTCTAGGCTTACAAACAAAATGCAACTGAAATTTTTTTCATAGACCTATTTTTCATGGAGTTACAAATATGTCCACTCAGGTGGACACCATGCGTTTGAATCAAAGAAATATGCATTTAA
>JAQQZT010000038.1:10208299-10219317 GCA_030068275.1 Clarias platycephalus | reverse complement strand
CAGCTTTAATCTAATATACTACAACCTTAAAGATTATTTTCTGACAGTGAAAACGTGAAAATACTCAAAGTGTGTGTTTTTTAAAAAAAAATGGAAGGTCTTATATAAGATTCTGCTTTTTTTATTTATTTATTATTTATTAAGAAAAGCCCCTGTGGTGAGATTGGTGGGAAGAAAAAAAAATGTTGTGGCAATGACTTACTAAGGTGTGGGAATGAGATACAATGTTGTAGCCACGACTTACAGTACTAAGGCATGTGAACAAAATAGCATCATGCATGGCCATGAGATACTATGTTGTGGCTACAACTTACAAAAGTCGCGGGAATGAGATACTATGTTGTGGCCACAACTTACTAAGGTGTGGGAATGAGATACTATGTTGAAGCCATGACTTAAACTATCTCATCTCCATGCATTATGGCCCAGGGCCAAGCATTATACTATTTTGTTCCCACGCCTTAGTAAGTTATTGCCATAGCATAGTACCTCGTTCCCACACCTTGCTAAGTTGTGGCCAGGGAATATATATTTTTTCCCACCAATGGGGCTCCGTATAAAAACACTTTGCGTTGTGTTACCCCCCCGCCCACACACACCTATAATAAATAAAACATATTTATCCATTCAAACGCGTGTTGTAAATACAACATTTAATTCCTTTAAAAAAATAATATCTATAATTACCCGGGATGTGCATTTTGACATTGCTCAAAAAATCTGATAAGATGATCTCAGAATGACTATGAGAGTATATAGACGGTCTATTGTTTGTCGTTTCCGTTGTTTATATTGCTCAGCGTGCTTAAATTGTGCTATTGTGTAACACTGTAGCTCACAAGTTAGTCTCAGAATAAAGGGACTCAGATACAGTATATTATCCCCTATACAAGTATAGTACTGTAGCCATGTCTATTGATTAGGCATATTAGGTATAAAAGTCAGTATTTGTATGAGGTACCTTCTCCCAGTGCTCTCTTCACCAGGTCATGCTTGGCCTGGAGTTTGGCGATCAGATTGCTGCCCTCCAGAAACTCACGGAATTTCTGACAAGAAACCACAGCAGCATAACATCAGGAGGGTTAGAGTTAAACTCGATGACTGACAGGGATTTACTTAATGCACTTTCTAGCTGCACTTTCACAGCTAAACGTCTATGTGCACTCACCATGAAGTAGAACTGCTCGGTCTCCTGTTGGTTGGCACGTCTCTTGGCGATGCTGGGTTTGCTGAGGTACGTCTCAGACACCGTGGACTTGACGGACTCTGTGGAGCGGCTGTGGTGGAAACACTCCGAGACGTCGTAGTCCTCGATTGTCACCATGTCCTGGATGGTGGTCACCGTGGCCTCAGAGGTCTTCTTAATCTGTTAGGGGAAAAAAAGCAAAGATTTAGATATTAGGAACAAAAAACAATAAAATAAAATAGAAAATTTGGTACCAGGGTCCAGTACCAGTAGTTTGGTACTAGTGTATGGTTTTCTGTACCTGATCATTTGGAAATAGTCATACAAAGACAAGGTAAATAACAAAACAAGAACTTAAATTAAAATGTTTATTATAAGGCTTATTTTAAAGAAAGAGAACTGCAAAGGAAAGCTGTCTGCCGTGTACAAATTCACCTTGAACGTGACACCAGACCAAAGCAATCACTTTACAAAGATCAGAAAGCATGAGAGGGAATTATTCACTCAAGCTTTTAGAATTCATTTAGCTACTTCCCCAGCAGCCTCCCTGCATTTCCAGAATGTCCAGAATGCAGGGACCGGGAAATGTTTAATTCCTTAATCCACTTTTAACCATAAACCTTGCGTTACTTGAAATCCAGATCAGACAGTGAGTTGTATTAAAATGTACCAATATATAATTATAACAATAATATAAAAGTATTCAAAATATAAATGTAATAATCTTTTTTAATGATACATTTGAGAAAGGAACAAAAAATGGAGGTTGTAGAATTATTCAAAGTCTCTCTCTCAGACGATCAAGCATATCTAACTTGTGAATAATCATTTATACCCTTTGGGGGACACACTGAGGACACAAATAAAACCAAGCTTTCAAGCAAGTGCAAACAAACCTCCCTGACTATCAGCCTCAGGTTTCTCTTGGGCAGTAAAAAAATATTGTCAGCACTAAAACACACACAGCAAAGTTCATCCTCCTCATTAACCCTGAGGGTGAAACAGAGTTGCACCCAATTCCAACCAAACTAATGGAAAATGACTTCAGGTAATAGAGACTAATAGTCTTGTCCCTACATCAATTTAAGAAATTGACATAGTTTGTTTCTGCCACCAACATTGACAGACAGAACAAGAAGACAAGAACAAGAAAATTTCCACTCTGCATATAAATATATAAGCGTCAGGTAGAGTTGCATCATTCCCTTACATCTCCAGGAACACTGGTTCAATCTGGATTCTTGTCTTTGTAAGTTATGCTGCTTGTCCATGTGGGTTTTCTTTTCTCCTTAGGTGTGAATGTGAGTTTCCAGGGTGTTTTTCCATTTTGCATCTAATCTGGCCTGGATAGGCTCAGGACCCTTCTTAAACCTGACCTGTTACTTAAGATTAATAAATGAGTACGTAAACTATCAGCCATAACATTAACATATTAAGACTGATTATCAATTATATATATATACATCAGTAAACTGGTGACAGTATCATGGGCATCCAAGGCTTACCCATGCCTTTTGGGATCCAAAGCCTGTCTAGTTCGATCCCACAGAAAAGTCAATGCATCACAAAGCGCCCAAAAAACTCAATGCTCATCATCACAATAGAAAGGCACCAGGACACCCAGTGCACCACAGCACACCAGACATGGGACCCAGCAGGCAAAGAGTCCAAGACTCCAGATCCGATCTCAACACTCCCCAGATTCCAATCCCATTGAGCACCCACGAGATACGTTGGATAAACAAGTCCGATCCCACCCTGTAACCAATGGCACCCAAAGAACTTGCTACCAATGTCCTAGTGCAGGAGGCCACAGCACACCTCTAGTCTGATCTCCCCTAGAGATTATATGGAGTTATACACTGAAGGGCCAGAGCTGCCCAGGTGGCACAAGGGGAACATTCATAATACTTAATGTTTTGCGTTGTTATGTTGTGGCTGACATATATTTTTGTATATTTTTGACGCCATCAAGATACTGATCACTGGATTGAGACTGAATTTGGCTTGCTAGGGAGCAGTATTAAATAATAAGTTGATGTAAAGGAACACTTTTGGCCTTGTATCATTCTCAACTGGGAAACCGTTCCAATTTCCCGCATTACACAAGAAATTATATAGCAGCACATTGAAATAAGTCTTGATTTCTTTTGACATTTTCTATATTTAAGCTTAGTGAGTAGAATGCTTGAATGCTAAAACTACTGGAGTTTAAAGCCTGAGGGGAAACAAACCCTGATGTCTCTTTACTACCTGTCTTTGACCTTGATGATTCATTGGCTTTGTTCTGTCCTACGTTTAAGACTCTTCTGCTTTTCAGCTCTTTGGCACCGAGTTTCCGTGACGGTTTGTTTTCCAGAAAGCCACCACGCCTGCTTGTGTGCACTTTATTTATGCATGTAGTCATGCGAATGGATATGCATGCTTAAAGTACATGCTTATTTAAGGACAGCTTTTAAACAAGAAGCCAAAATGGAGAGCAAATCTAAACAGAAAAATACCCAAATATCTCACAAACCAGCTTTAAAAAATGAAAGGACTCGTTAAAATGTATCAGTCACATCTTTGAACTGAGCTCTGATGAACGTCCTGCCTCAAGCACTTCTTCTTATGAGACAGACGAACCCAAATATGGACTTGAAAGGTTTTGTGGACGTGTGTGTATACTGTAGTATCAGATAAATGATTAATCGCAACTGTCAGTTTTGCAAAGATCTTGACCTAATGTGTTCCTATTCAACAGACAACGTATTATTGATTAAAATACCAGACACCTTTTTAAACGCTTCATTTAAAAATTTTCCACATTTGTTCAAAGTGAGAACTAAAGCCTGTAGAACAAGCACTTCTCTAGCACTTGTGTTGTCCTTGCTGGCGTGAATGGACATGGCAGGTTGTTAAACAGCAGATGCGTGCTGTTATACAAGATATCAGCAAACCGTGACTTCACACTGCAGTGGGT
This sequence comes from Clarias platycephalus, assembly GCA_030068275.1. Classification (NCBI taxonomy): domain Eukaryota; kingdom Metazoa; phylum Chordata; class Actinopteri; order Siluriformes; family Clariidae; genus Clarias; species Clarias platycephalus. The sequence goes on along the minus strand of JAQQZT010000038.1, from coordinate 10,215,169 downwards.
GCAGAGAGCGCAGCGTTCTGGCTTTGATCTGCCTCGCTGAGCTTCATCTCCAGCAAAGCCAACAGATTCTTCCTGCAGAGGCCAGAGAATCAAGCGAGTATAGATTCAGTGGAAACCTCTTAGGGAACATCTATTGAATAATGAAAATATCAAGTCAGTAAGAGATGGAAGAGAAGGGACATCATTCTGACTAAAGTCTCAGTTCGAAAAAGAAAGAAAGGAAAAAAAGAATAAAAAACCTCAGTGGGCATTAGAAGATTAGGCACTAAGCTGAGATGAAGTGTTCAGTGACAAGAATAGGAGGAGGTTTCTACATCTCCATGTAGCCAGGCACTTCAGGAAATTAGCAATAAATAATCAACAAGGAGCTAGGTGTCAAAAAATGAAGGACGACTGTTGCACTAGGCATTATTCCAGGGATATCAAGAGGTCTCGTGTGAACAGAAGCCACTCCAAAACTGAGAATGAAGACGACAGCTTGATGACAGTTTTATCCTAAAACCCTAACTCAGTTTGAGTAATTAAAAAAATCAACACGAAGAAAGAAAAAGAATTGGAGACATGCCTAAAAATCTGACTGATTTATATGTATGAAAGATAAAAAAAATCATTAGAGTAAATAATATATGTGTGAAAAATCACTTTGAATTCTTGGTCCTGAAGGTGCTTTTTAAGACTCTCAAATAGCAGTTCTGGGTGTAAATCAAATGTAATAAATATACAGAGTCAAACTTGGACTTTAGACTGTGTAGAATAACAGAACACAGTTACTAAAGTAAAAACTACCGTTATTTCTCTACATAATCCCCTGCTACACTAATGCATTGATCCCAGTGTTTCACTAGTGCTTAGTTACCATCCAGACGGAAAGTTCTTTCAGTACGGCATGAGTGGACCGAATGCTTCCCATTTGAAACGTTGGCCTCCCAGGAACTCCTTTAATGGCCCAAACATGAGAAAATTGCTTGGAAAGAGGTCAAGACCGTACGGCGGGCGTTCCTGTAATGTGTGAAGTATGAACCTGTGCATTGCTCTGCTAAAACAGAACACTTTTAGTATCATACAGTAACCTTGCTGTTTTTTTCCTAACAGCGTTCCACTCTCTGAATGTTAATAGGAGTCATATTGCATATCTGGGATGTACAGCCTTCTCCATTCAAATGATTTATTATGGCTTTTATAATGATTTATTTATGCCTTTGTTCAGAAGAAATCCCAAGTCACGGTTTGACTTCAACACCCCATGTATATAGTATTGCTGTAGAAAAAAAAACAAATTCCTAGGGATTTGTATGGGTTCACAAGTCTAATAATAAACAGATTAAGAATATTGCAATTTAACAAATAAAAGATAGAAGATTGTTGGTATAGTGTAAAGTTTTCTGTAAAGTGATATTAAAAAGATAAAGTGTTTCTGCATAGTTGTGTCCTGTACATTAGCACACAGCTGCACCAGAACTCAAAAGGAAAGTAACAAGGTTATGGCCTGGAAAAAAACCCTTGCGTTGCATCCGGGATATATACTGTAGCACGCGCTTTTCCTAACTGCTGCCACTTTTTTATTAACAGGATGACATTACTGTTGTCAGTAGACAGGAAAGCTCAAATTTCTTCCCATTGAAAATCTAATCTTAGTCAGCAGTCTAGGAAATATTCCTAACCTCATATCATTTTATGATGTGTTTCAAATTTTAGGACCAAAAACTCATCCGTAGTGACATGTTATCCTGGACGGATCTTAAGTCACAGCGCAAGGAACTTTCAAGCGTCTACCAGCTGGACCCAAATCTTCAGTATTATCAACCCTTATGTGGTCACAGTACATGCAAGAATGACAATATAAATAATCCTTGAGCTAAACAATAGAAAGGGTACTGATCTTGTCTCTCTACCAACCAATGGCTAAATCTCAGTCACAGTCCCTATCAAAGTCATCTTCTACACTACATCTCTTCTACAAAAGCCCACTATCCTGCCTGCATGGCTTGTTTCAGAGCTGGAAAAAAAAAGAAAATATGAGAATGTGGAATGAAGATACAAGAGAAAAAAGACGGAAGATAAAAAGCAGGTTGATGTCTTTCCTAATGAGCCTCTTTCTTAACCATTTGCACGCACACAGAATTGTACCAGCCCCATGATAATTTAGGAAAACTGGAAGAACTGGATAAAGCTAAAAATAAAAAAAAAGTGGGGAAATAAAGATGAGATCAGCTACTTGGATCATCAAGATCATTAGAAAAATGTCACGTCTCAGTGTTTAAGGGGTTAAACCTCAGTCTCAGACTACAGAGCATCTGATATGCCTTTAGATGTCTTTTAACAAAAGTGATTTCAGAAGTAAAGGTGAAGTCTACTTCAGATCTGTCGATCCTTGAAACAATCCATTTTTCATATATTGACTGTGAAATATAAAAGCATGGACTGCAACAATACTGCAGAATGAGAATGCTATAGTGTTTTAAAACATAGATAATGGAAAAATTCATATTGCCGACCTCCTCGTTCTCAATCTTGAGTGTGGCCAGGCGTGACTGGAGCTGCTGAAACCTTAGAATCAGCTCGGCCTGGACTGGAGGTTGTGCCGTGATCTGGCACACCTGAAAGACAGAAAACACTCGTGAAAAGGACAGAACAACCGTATAACCATAAGCTTAACGTTCAATCCAATCTGGTTTTATTGACTAAGACCATAAAGCGACTAGGTGCACAATAGGCCTGGACATGATGTCAGTGACAAGCATTGCAAATTTTTAGAGCAAAATTCAATAACGGTGCAATAAACACCTCCAGTAAGTGAGAACAGTAATGTGATTTGTCCTAGTCTCTCCGTTTAAATGCCTCTCTAGCAGCTGAGCCACATTAAAGCTGGGAAGAGAAACCACTATAACCGCACTGAAACCAGCTTCTCATTTGCATGCCTTTTCTAATTAACACTACCACAAAACGGAACTCTTAAATGCACAGCACAGATAATAATATATAAACTACTAGAAGTACCATTTTCAAGATCCTATATCGTATAATATAATTTTAAATCTGCTTGAAAAGTTTATTGATTCTCAATGTCAATACTGGTCAATGTTTATCAACCGAAATCTATCATGCAACAGTACAGTACTCTGATGCACAGCAATAAAAACCTTAATTTCATATAATGTTCTGGAGAGAGACAGAAATAAAGCTTTTATAACCTCATCTCCCATGTGTGGCTGGAATTCAAACTTGACCGGAGGACAGAAAGCAGTGGGATACATCTCCATCAGGCGCTGACGGTCACTACGAGGGTCCAGATTGTCCACGGCGTTCTCTATGATGTCAAGCCCCTCGTGACGAGAAGTCTCCAGGTTGTACTCAGCCGAGAGGTAGGTGCGCAAAGCCCGGTTTAGAGACGCGTGGTAGCCCAGATCACAACACTGCTCAGGAAGAGTGCACAGAAAGAAAGAGGGAGGAGATGTTTCCCAATCAGTTCACCAGTAATCAAGTGCATACATGTATACTGTATATACAGTACACACACAATGCCCTCATTATCTGTTCAGTTTTGTTCCTCTCTAACATTTGGTGTGGCATTTTGGGAAAACAAATGGCTGAGATCTGGCTTTGAGCAAAATGTCTGAAGATATACTCAATTTATGGACACCTTACCATATTTTACCATATTTGTTTAGTTAATGTCTGGCCTTGCCTTGGCTTCCTGAAAACCAAACTGTGCTTGCAATATCCAGTTTAACAGACGCCATGGTACGCACAGTAGTTCCACCTAAAGATGTCTAAAACCTAGCTAAGTGTGCTTCCCTCAAAATTTGATTAAGTTTGTGAATAGTCACACGTCACAGCAAAACCTAATCAATTCAGTTCAAATCGAATAACAGCTGTCAAAATGTCTGTAATGCTGCTGCACCATCATGTCATCGTCTTAAAAAAGAAAGAAAGAAAGAAAGAAAGAAAGAAAAGCTCTTTAGCTCTTATTTCAGAATTAACTGAATTCAGTGTTTAGTTTTTTTTCCCGCACCCAGTGACGTTATTATGAACAGAGATGAGTTGTTGTATGTAAGTTGACTTACATTTACTGTACGCATCTCATTTTAAATTTGAGCAGGTGAGGGGTGAAGGCGTTATGGCAACTGCAGTGGCGGCTTGGTGTTGCTGGGGTATGAAATGGTGACCTTCTGTTCAATAGTCCAATGTCTTAACCACTGTTAAGTCAGTTTAATGACTTTTAGGTCAGCTGAAGAGACAGAGGCTGATTGGGGGTGATGACGGCAATCAAAGTAAGAACTTTCAAAAAGGATGGATGGGTGGATGGATGGATGGATGGATGGATGGATGGATGGTCCAAAGTTTGGACACACCTTCCATTTCAGTTGTTTTTGTTTTGTGATTCTTTTTCAATATTCAAGACCAATACAGAAGATTTCAAAATTATGAAAGAATCTATATGGCATTAGGTAATTTAAGGTCAGTTGTTATTTTAAGACATGAAGCTCAGCTGTTCTTGCAAGAACAGTATTGTCAAGTGCATTTGCAAAACCCATCAAGCACCATGATGAAACTGGCTCTCATGAAGACCATCCCAGGAAAACCAAATAATTCCTCTGCTGCAGTTCATTTAGAGTAACCAGCCTCAGAAATCACCAATTAACAAACAGCACCTCAGATTAGCGCCGTTATAAAGGCTTTACAGAGCGTAAGTAGCAGACGCATCTTAATATCAACTGTTCAAAGAAAATGATTGCATATTTTGGATGCCTACAGCATTGTTTTACAATGTACACAGAAATAAAAATCAGGAAAGACCATGGAATTAGAAGGTGTGCCCAAACTTTAGAGTACAATAGATTCATACATACTGTACATTTACAGAGCGTACATTTACTGTACATTTACACACTCTTAGAATTGTTAGAAATTTTTGATCATACTTATTCATTTACAAATTTCCAGTGCTTACTTATGATCATTGCTTAAAAATAAGCATTAGCTCATTTCAACATCATCATGTCTTATGTTAAGTTAAAGTCAAGATTTTGGAAATGCCAAGATAGGACATTCTTCAAGCATTAGGCTTGAACATACTGGGCCACTACAACACACTCACTCCTATCAGTCTCTGTAGGCACGACACTAATCATGACCTTGATTCTGACCAGCCTCCGATGACCTAATCTGTAATGTTTCCTCACTGCACATGGTGTCCTTATTTGGCCTTCAATACTGATTATACCACAGATCCAGACTGCTAGCAAAATCAAAACCCTGATGACCTTGGAGACAAATTTCACATTTCATCTCCGATTCGGGATAAAACACACTGAGGATAAGTCACGCTCACCTGTGAAGAAATAATCGTAGGACAGCGGACTGTAATACGTCTTTTAATACCATGCACTTGTATTTCAGACCACAATAAGTGGACCATTACAAAGTACCACGCCCATATGGAAACTGAGGGCATTTGACATGAAACCTGTCATTATGCTGTGACTAAGAATACCGGCTCATAGTGTGCCTCTGCCTACTCTTTCTGCAGACTGTTTAGATGATTACATGTTCAGCTCAAACAGAAGCAGACAAGTGTGGAAGACATGTGGAACCAGCCTCCTGATTGTGATCGTGTAGTAGTACACTGCGACAGATACTTTCCCCTCGGGCTCGATGGTGAATTTAATCGAAACGCGACTTTAAGCATTTTCTCTCTCTCTCTCGGCTGAGACGGCACGTCTCCGAGGCGTCTGAAGTAAACACCCCGATCAGAGATTGATGCTCACTGCTAGACGGCTTCTGACAGCGTGGCCCCGAGGCAAGGTCATCGTGCCCGTTTCCTTTCCTGAGGCACGTGGAACGTTGACACATTACCCGTATAGTTGATCTTTCCCGTGCAGGGACATTTCCGTTTTGTAGGTGAAAATAAAACTGCCAGGAGGATGAATTAAATATAACCAAATTTGAATGGCTCGGAATTAGGCTACAGTATTGGGAACAGAGAGAGGTTCTTCTGGGAGGACAGAGAACATACTGGATATGAGGTGACCTAAAAGGGACACTCATAGAAACTGGGTTTTAAGTGCAGATACTTTTATCCATCTCAGAAATAATCATACATACTGTACAGAAATAGAAGCATGCATACTGTAGTGTGGATGAAATCATGAAAGTGGAACAGTGCTCTCACTTAAATTTGGAGGCATTTTATGACACAAAATGGCACACAACATATATATATATATATATATAAACATCTGCGTATTTTCTTGTTCAACTAAAAGAAAGTGGACCTAAAAGAAAGAGTGATTCTTGGGACTATCGATTTACAAGACCACAAGAACCGCAGTTCCTCATTTTTTGTGTTCCTGTGATTCTAAGAATTCTATTCTTCTTTTTTTATTTTTAAGTACACTGTCTTTTTCTCGTCTGCTCACTTCTCTCTTTCATTCTCCTCAGACAAATGTTTTGAGTATGATATTAACTCCTTATCAAACACTTCAGGGAGCACTTCCCTATTAGCGGCTTTGCTGTGCGGTTTGGAGAAGTGAGGCTAAAAACCAAAATGCAATTACAGTACGTGCATGGTTTAAACGCTCCTGGATTTGAAGTCTTAAGAGCTTCCACTTAAGCACAATCTGACACATTTGATGCACAGCTTCTGCTCAACGTACGAATGTTCGAAAATCAAACAGGATTAGAAAAAAGAAAGATAAACGCAGAAGTTATTCATAACTGTCTCTCCTGTGTGTGTGTGTGTGTGTGTGTGTGTGTGTGTGTGTGTGTGTGTGTGTGTGTGTGTGTGTGTATGTATGTATATACACTACCGTTCAAAAGTTTGGGGTCACTTGCAAATTTCTTTGTTTTTGTTTAGTGATTTATTTTCTA
>JAQQZT010000038.1:10162766-10202602 GCA_030068275.1 Clarias platycephalus | reverse complement strand
CGGGAATCGAGCCTGGCCGGGGAATCGAACCCGGACCCTGGAGGTGCAAGGGGACAGTGCTAACCACTACACCACCGCGCCGCCTTGATCAGACTAGATTTTTTTAAATTTTATTTCTACTGTCTTGTTAGATACTCTAAGAGATTGTAAAAAAAAAATAAAAATAAAAATAAAAATAAATAAAACACAAATGAACAAAGAAGCATGCATTTACTCTCCGTTACCTGATTGCAGTCTATGGCACTAATTAGAAAAGTACAATATGATCAGTTAGCTTTCAGACTTAATGACAATCAATCAAACACTCTACAGAGGATGAATATCAGCCATATATGGCTTTAAATCAATGGTAATACATTTGTACAGTGTAAAAACAATTATAAGAAAAGTAGCTGCATGCTGAAGAACATTTTCTCTCCTTAGGGGTCATGAAGTGCGTTTATCTTGCCGACAGATGTTGGGGAATTTGCACTCAGTAGCTTGTTGAACATCGGTTTAAATACAAACCAAAACCATATGGAATTTAATTCAAGATTAATGATTAAGCATTTCATTGTTACAAGTTGTCATGATTCAGTCTTGTTAATTGCTTATCTGGGTGACCGTATATACCATAACTACTTATACACCGTTACAATTTTTTGTTAGAAAGAAAATCATCTAACTTTTGTATATCCTTCAGGCAGTGTATCCCTCATACAGACAGTCGACATGCTTATCAGTACACGCATGTTACTCTACAATCCCAAACACGCCAAATGATATGACTTGCTAAACCAAAGGTCGAACAAGGCACTCACACCCCTGTAATGCATTCTAGCCTCAACGTAATTCAACCACAGTGTTAGTGAGCAGAGCAGCCCTGTGGGACGGAGCCTGGAGTCTCTTAGACTGGAAAAAAAAAACAACAACGCTCGTCCATGAGGAAGGGGATATCTCCTGTGAGTACACAGAAAGGCCGCTGAAGGACTAATGAGCAGCGCGAATGGCTGTAACGCTACAGGAAGCATTTTATCAATACTGCTCATCAGCCGTGTCATTTCCTGTCGAGAGTGTGTCTGTAATTCTCAGCTGCCTCTTACGCTGCTGGGGTCAAGTGTTATCAGAATATTTTGATAAATCACTGGGTCATTCCTTAAAGCCCATTCATCAGAAACATGTTCAGCGATGGCGCGCAGAGAAAGAGATGAACATCTGGATAATAATGCCATTTAATACGATACTAACAGTATGCGAGTGCCTCAAGCAAGAAGTTATATATCACGATGTAGTTATGGCTTGACAGATATAAACAACACATCACGCCTAATGTCCACAATTAAAGCATTTATCGATGGTTTAAAATGCCAGAAAAGGCAAAAGATTCAAAGCCGTAGCGTCCGGCAAACAGACTTCAGAGGATCCGTCATGCTTGCCAGCTGGGTGCGCTTATTAATGCATGTGTGGTGCGGTGTGTAACCTGAGGCTAGAGCTGGTTGGAAGATAAGGTTATGAATTCCTAAGACCACACCAGCTCTGTGGAAAGGGGCAGTTTATTACTGCAGTACTCACCGTGTAGAGCTCGTTAAGGACTTTCATCAGATCCTCTTGCAGCTGAAATGCTATTTCTTTACTCTAGAGAAAGAAAGAAAAAAGCAAGGAGGGAGGAGTAGGGGGAGAGGAAATGGAGAGAGAGAGAGAGAGAGAGAGAGAGAGATCAGGTATCTGCACCTTTCACACTTAATACTTATTGACAATCAAACAACCTACAGAGCACGATTATCAGCCACATATGGATTTAATACATTTGTATAGTTTTTAACAATAAGCAAGTTATGCAGAAGTGTTCATTTCAGAAGCAGTTGTTCATTTTTATTTCCTATTTAGGCTTCATAAGGACATTTATCTTGCTGCCAGATGTTGGAGCTTGCTGCAAATTAAAAATCAGGGATAATTCAGTGATGTCTATTTTGGCTCAACTGAAGCATTACTCAGCAAGAAGAGCAATGAAAGTAATACAAATCAAAAGCTTAGCCACGCCCATATCCTGGAATTCAGGGAGGAAAATGAAACAAGCAAAGAAAAAAAAAAGGAAAAAAAAAATATGAAAATTAATTTGATACATTCCGAAAGACCAACAACATTTCTAAAAGATTTAATTTTTTGTTAACAAACCTGACCGTTTGGAGGTCTGTTCCACAGTCCTATACGTCATGTGAATAAGCAGGATTAGAGTAATGGCTTCCTGTCTTACAAGCTGCTCCAGTCTTTCAGTAATTCAATCAGATTTTTACTAATCTCATTGTGAAGAGCTTTCTGAGGAGCAATACCTCAGTCAAGGAGTGAGAAAATCAATATCATGGCGATATAACCGTAAAACTGCGGTTAAAAAGGAGCAAAAATAACTAGAGAACATCACGAGTGTTCTTCAGTGTTTCAGCACTGATATTAATGAACAGCTGCTCCTGAACTCACCAACCTGGATGCAGAGCTGATTGACATTTGACACTTATTATCCTTTCTAATTCTGATTATTCCAATTTTTATTGGGCTGCAATTTGTTGTACCACATTGCTATTGAAATCATAATGTGAGAATATGATGTCATTTCATGTACAGAGATGATTGGGATAAAAAAACATTTCAATTGTAAGCATGATGATGTTCTCTGTTAGGGGATGTTTCCATCTTGGAAAGGAGATTTCAGTGTCACCACTTTGCAACGATCATAAAGAAATAAGGAGGTAAAATCATTCCCCAAAAATGCATTTTGTTTATCATTATTTATGTCTCTGGCTTTTTCCATGATTGCGGGTTATTTTAAGGAAGCAGTGGTCTGATGGGAAGTGAAGGTCTGATTCTGCAGTCCAGGAAACTCAATTAAAAAAGCACATGTGTATAAACTAGAAATTTGACACCAAGTAAAAAAAAAAAAAAAAGGGGGGGGGAATTTTGTCTTTATAACTTAAAGAGAGAAGAAGAAGCTGGTGATTAAAACGTTGTTTGCGGCTACTATAAGGTAAGTGTTAAAAAAAAACAAAAAAGTTTGGAAGACATTATATCTCAGTAAATATATATTAAAAAACATCCAATACGTTATGATGTAATAAATATGAAATTGTTAAAATTGCAAATAAATGCAGCAAACAGGAAAAAGAACACTAAAGTTTTTTTTTTTCCCCCAGATTTTCTCCCTAATTTAATCGTGTCCAATTCCTCCCCGTCACTAGGGGGCTCCCACATTAAGGCTACTGCTATCACTCAGCCGGGAGGGCCGAAGACTATCACGTGTTTCCTCCGAACCATGTGACGCCAGCCGACCGCATCTTTTTCGAACTGCTCGTCACGCACCGTTGGGGGCGGCGTAACACACTCGCAAGCGGAAGGAGCGGATAGCGCTGTCCTCCGTGAGCTCTCAGACGCCCCTGATTGGTTGTAGAGCCGTGATTAATGTGATTAACAGCATCACCCGGGAAACGAACCGGCGATCTCTGGATGACAGGGCGAGCACTTTACCACTGCACCACTCGGAGGCCCAAAGAACACTAAAGTTGTAACCACGCCATGGTTGATTATTTTCCTATTACTGTCGAGCTCTTAAAGCCCATTCATCACTGCAGACCTCCGTAATGCTTTACTCTTTGAATCTATGTTTTATCAATATCATTTTTCAACTGGAAACCAAACTGGGATGATGTATAAAATTTGCCATCACAACACTGCATGCCACAGCTAAATGTAAGCTTATTATCTTTGTAAACGCAGATGTGGTTCAAGGATTTAAGTTTGTATCATGTAATTACCTGTACAATCCAAAGCTGTGGTTTGAAATCATTGTGCGCTGCTGGCACTCAGGGTCAAGAGCCACAGTAATCCAACCTAATACTCGCACATCTCCACAATGCAAACAGGTGTGACTACGTGTGATCCCTCTGATGGATCAAAACACATTTTCTTTGTGATGCCATGTGACCCCAAACAGGCACTGATGGATAAATCCCAGATCCATGCCAACCGTGTTTTAGTCATCAGTAAAGCCCTCGGGCTATGAGATCAAGTGTCTATTCACCCCTACCTGCAGTTAATGGCAGACAGACTGACAGCCACAGGTTAAAGTGATTAAGGCAGAGGGTTCTGGGTGTTCACTGACTTCAGAAACTGAGGCATATCAGTCTTCAATATACTGCAGCTTCTAAGCTATATTATTTACACTGATAACACATCATCATGAATTATTTAGCTTGACAAAGTTTTACAAAAACTCAAATATTATGGTGGGTGGAATGATACAATATAGAATAAGTAACTAAATCATAATAGAAATCATAATATATGCTTGTTAACCATAAAAATTGATTTAATAAGTAATTTTAAACAACATTTAAACTGCAATTAAAATCCTACTTAATCTATAATTTAATCTGCTTTCTAAATGTAAAGACAAAATCAATGAATTACATTTTTATTACTTATTCAATGGCATCTTTATTTAATATCGTCACCTTGTAACCTAAATAAATTATTCAGGTTTAGTATATTTTATCAGATTATTTTCAAATACTGAGAATTTTATAAAAATCATTTAATGACTTCTTGATCAAGAAAATAAATGTTTGATGGACGGTTTTAATTCTCTCTCAATACATAACTGTGAATAAACTAGACAATATTGCCCCAATGCATTATTAAATTTAAGTTAATTATTATGGATGAAATCCATAATATAAAGATATTTCTTTGCATATCCCAGTTTGTTAGGAATCAGATGTGATGGTGCAGTGGTGCCATAGGGAAACAATCAACAACAGGATACCAACAGGTATCCAAATATTACATTACTGTTAATAGCCAAAGTTGACTAATTACAGGGCATGGTAAAAACCGGGGTATGGACTATTAACAACAACATAGAATAAAGTGCTTTATGCGGCTTATGCTACTGTCAGAGCTCCTTTTTAACCATTTTATTTAATCCATCTGATCAGAATGAAGAATTCAAAAGCTCTGTGGTATAATTTCATTTAGCTGGTTGCACCCTTTCTATCGTCAAACAATTTATGGTGAAATGACCTTCAGTACAGATGTTTATAAAGATCCAAAAGAGAACAGTAGCATATGGAACACCCCATGGAGCTGGAGAAACAACATACAGAACAGTATAAAGCCTCTGCTTCTCACCACATTAATCACTGTGAAATATGAATACGCCGAGTGTGACCGAGCACAGCACACCAAGAGGCTAAAAATTAGATGACAATCAAGCAGACGCCATGACCTAGCATTATCTAGCACTGTCTTAAACAAAACGCAGAAATTATGAGGATTTGCAACCCAGACATAAATTGGTGCTGGTGAAATACGCTGCCATACGGGAGCTGACCGAGGGTTCACGATGGCAGCAGGTTATAAAGCGTAAAGCCTTACTGCAAATGAGGAAACACTGAGCTCGCTTGTTTTACTTGGTGTCAAATTTCTAGTTTATACACATTTGCTCTTTTCATTGAGTTTCCAGGACTGCAGAAATTCACCTTCACTTCCCATCAGACCACTGCTTCCTTAAAATAACCCGCAATCATGGAAAAAGCCAGAGACATAAATAATGTAAACAAAATGCATGTTTTAAAGCCCGACCATCCGTGAAGGAACTTCACGCTGGAAATAGTTTGTAGCAGTTTGATGCCAAACTCCATTTAAGGTTGAATTAAATAAAAGCTGCTTTAACATTTAAAAGAATGCAATCATTTTCTTCCACAGGAATCACAGCGACTTTATAGTGCACACTATCAAGATAGATAATCATTATTTTTAATAAGAAGCAGCACTGTGTATAAGTGGAAAAGCTAAGGGTTTTTTTTTTTTCAAATACGTCAGAATAATAAATAATATAAAATAAAATGGTAAAATTCAAGAAAGATTAAATGTTTTTAATTGCTTCAGGGTACACCGACCTTAAAACAAGTTATATAATCACCTAATGTACTGTACATGACAATAGTGTAAAAAATAGCAGATTGAATGTGTTTACAATGATACGAAATTTTTATTGCTAATAAAAAAAAATGTCTGATGCAATTTACTATTGTGCTACAAGCATACAGTTTTTAAAGAGGAAAAATATTCTTCATTGAGAAAAAATTAAAACAGAGCTTGATTTTACCATTTTTTATTTTTCTAACACAATTGTAATAAAATAATCATATTTTTAGTCAATCCATGGACAACTGAATTCAGTTTTCTGGCTACTCATGAGTGGCTTTTCAATTCCTTTTCTCATGAGACTGAATATTGTTTCCTTGCATATCACGACACAAAATACTGGCAAGAATAATTTTTTGCTCGTATAACAACAAAGTGCAGCTATTGTGCAAAATGTATGTAAAAATACATTTAAAAATCCACTCCTTTTTTCTGTCTCCATTTTCAACACACCTTTCAAACTTCCTGTCTGGTGTGATGTCATTCAAGGCAAAAAGGAGAAACTATTTGCATAGCCCTTCTTCGGACTACTATTTTCAGCGCCATCTCATTTCCTGCACTCTGATTGTCTAGAAAAATGCATTTCCACAGAGGGATCGAATTTATTAGGCACAAATTCAAATGATTTGTTATAATTTCTTCATAATATTTTATCATTATCTGGTTACTGCTTGCTAAACTTTTATTCTAATAAAACCAGCTAAATCAGAAAGAGATCACCTTTTCACCCTGTAACAGAGACCAACAGTGTGTGCTGTAAGTGAGCCATGTGTACAGTGTGTGGGGATCATTACTGAAACTATGTTGTGGTCAAAGCCAGCCGAGAGCGCTGATTACAGGGTGCAGATACTTTTAACCCGGCATGACACATGAGACTCGAGGCAATTTAGAAGTACAACCCACTGACTCTGCCCTACAAGTGAACCGTCACAACACCTAGAGAGACAAATGACGACAGAGCTTGAGACTATGAGATAAGAGATCGAGAAGGAACGAGAATAAAGAAGGACAACACTTCGGGACTGTGAACTTGCTACACAAGGATTCTCTAGTACAGTACATTTATGACTCATGATTCTTCAATCTCTGTTATTATGCTCTATAATAGGCCAGTCATATTGCTGAAAGCAGCTGTGTGCACACACGGCACATCTGTTCTTTTATCACCTCAACATCCCACGCAATAATAAGTACCTTTGAATCACAACATGGAAACAGTAAGAGCGGATCGGCTCACATCAAGAGAAGGCTCGTAGTTTGTATTTTCCCAGCTTTGGAAAGGACCCTCTGGCTTTCCCCACCTCAAACCCGTACAGCCCAGCTCTCAAGTTCCCTTAACTGACTCCAGCCATCTCTCTGCAATGTTTAAACCTTGTAATTTAGTCCTGTGGTGGACTTAAAGTGATACAGGAGCGCAGGATAGTTAAAGACGCTGTCCTCCCTGAAGAAAGGCCCACAGATGTCGAGCAGTCAGAGGGAACCATGATTAAAGGTTCTCCTAAAGAGAAGAGTGGAACCACAGCTGGACGTATGGTCAGACCCACCTCGCGACTCTGGCAGGGGAATATTGGCACTGCTGAAAAGAAAGGCAAAAACCACAAAAAGCAGAGGCACGAGATCCTGCTTCACAAAGGGCTAGCTGCAGAGAGGGCAGTCGTGTCTCGAGTGGGTGGTATCTTGCGCTCGACTCCTGTGAATATAACAGCGCAGAACAGATGTCTGGTGCACATAAGGGACCATGGTGAGAGTAAGTTGAAAGGAACACAACCAGAACAAAGGGGCGAACCTTAAAGCGACCAAATGGCGGATGTGATTCCACATGGGAGCCTCGGGAGCTCAGTTAACCAGCAGGAAACAGAATGAATGTAAAGAAGCATACTGCTTTTATGTGTTCTTTTATGTCATGGTTTGTTTGCTTTCTGGTCTGTCTACTGAGGAAGCAGGAAAGCAGCTGCTCTAACCTTCTTCATAAGGCGCGTGGAGTCCTCGCTGATCTGCATGAAGCGCATAATGACGTTGTTCAGGTAGATGTCACTCAGCGTGGCGTGGTCTTTACTCTCTCGCCTCACCTGGTTCAGCAACAGATACCAACAGTTCACTGGGGAAAGGAGGTTCTGGTCTTTTCTGCAAACAGGAAAAGAGGAATAAAGAGTCAGAATACTGACAAGCTACAGGACATATAATGGCTAGAAACAAAACTTATGGTCAATAACATTATTCAGAAACAAGACTGGCACTTTTACTCAACTGTATTACTCGTGATAACTTACAGACAAAATGGCCTTTTTCTCTCCATGTTTTACTTCATATGCAATAAAATTATTCGTCACATTAAATTTAAATCATCATCAACAGCAGCAGGTAGTGTTGCACCCGCACAAATCCAGGCACAAGCTCGGTTTCTGTGAATATTCTCTGGTTTTCTCTCGCCCTCCAAAACCATTGTTAAAAACCTCTAGATTCTATGTTTAGGTGGGGGGAGGGGGGGGGGGGGTTGTTAAAATGTGGGGAGCAATAAGTAATTAAGCAATAAGTAAAAGTACTGAAAAAATATTTTTTAAATGAAATTTATCAAATATTTATCAAATCCTTAGTTAAAATGTTTTGAATTCAGATGATTTCACAATTTAAGATTTCGATGACACATGAGCAACAATGGGGGCAAAACAGTTTTCATTTGATCTAGATTTTGTTTTTGTTTATCTGTAGCATAAATTATATTGCGAGGTGGCACAGAAAAAAACTCGATAGAAACCAAGGTAACACCAGCCAATCAAAATTTGTCCATTCCATTAAAGGACATAAATAAAGTCCTGTGAAACTCAAGGAAGTTTATTCTGTGAATGGAATGTTTGGGGCAGTGTGGAAATATAAAGCTAAAGTTTTATAAAGCTGTTGAATCCGGTTTAGTTTAGAGAACGCTTCAGATGTGGGCACAACATGTTCTGTATATACCGAGTACTTCCTCAACATAACCCTAAATCACTGTTTATTAATCAATTAATGTATCAATTTATCAGGCTAATCCCCCCCCCCCCTTAAAAAAAAAAACAGGCTGGAGGTGATGGTGGCAAGGAACGAAACTTTGACATGAACCAGACACGACTTCTGCAAATCTTTCCAGACCTTTTGCTCATCATTATGAGCAAATCCTGTTTGTAGCATGCTGCTGAGCCAGCCCTCTCTGCTCACCGATACCAGATGTTTCTATGCAATTTACATGAATTTGATTATATGTAGAATTAAAAGACCTGATGCCCTTGGCCGACTGGCTGGTCGTAACAACAGCCACCGCTCTGATTTGAGTTCATTTGAGATTCACTGAACATTTTATGTCACAGTGGAAGCCTGGACAGAGATATGGATATCTTCCAAGTACTGTATGTTAGGTAACCAGAAAGCATCCGGACAGATGTTCTCTAAAAGTTATGATTTAAGGAAAAGAAATGTTGGCTGATAATGGTGTGGTTGTTTTTAATGCTACACCATTAAAGCAGAATACACCAACCACAGTAGAGACGTCAGCCTTCCAGCACACCTCTAAAGTTAACATGATGCAAGAGGCAGTAGCGTCGTTTCTGAGGGCAATAGACGTGCACATAAACCATGTATGCATTAAAGTAAATGAAAGTGACTTTTGCATTCAAAGGTATTTCTATGACCTCACACTGTTCATAATTCTCACAACGGGATGTATGCTAAAATAACTTTGGTCCAAAGCCCAGTCCTGCAAAACAGGCAGCATGTGTCAACACAACACGTGGGTCAACACATCCCAGCCCTGAACCATATGACACGGACATCCACGTGCTGCACAGACAGGCCAGAGAGAGAGAGAGAGAGAGAGAGAGAGAGTGTGTGTGAGAAGGCGAGAAACTAGAGATAGCTGAGCTGACATTTTCATAGGACACCACAGGATTTAAACCAGAAACAGGAAGTGAATCTTTCGAATGGAATGACAGAATGCATAAGGTGATAAGAAACAATCCTCAAAGTTAAGCGAGGCCGATCAGTCACGTCAGACTGAATGAAATGGATAATCTAATTGAACTAAAAGCCTGGAGACACACACTTTGCAGGAAAAGATTTCAGACTGTGAGAGTTATGGCAGCATGAGCAGGCTTGGTCAGATGGTAATTAACATAAAACCTTTCAAGAGTATCCTGAGTAGGCAGGTGCTGGGGACGTTTCTTTCATACTGAAAAACATATGGAAAGCATGTGACTAAGATGAATGGGGAAGTGAAATCCTGCTTAACTTGTGGTTTAAGCTGTATGGAACATAAATTTGGCACACATAAGTCAAAGAAATGGAAACCGGCACAATCATAAACTGCCTATAGATAATAATATTTATTTAGGACTGAATTTAGTACAGGCAAAGGACAAGGAGTCTGCTTATTCACTACGTCCAAGGATAAACTGAACAGAGACTAAATGTATGACCAAATATTCAAAGGCGCATCCACAAGGGACAAAACCGCAACCCACAACATTCAGGCTATTGAATGTAAACCGTGAGCAGGCCAGCCTATAGGGTTCTCACTACCATCCCCCAGGACAGCTCAAGTAAACAGTGGAATTGTTATATAGAGATATTCAGGCTGATTACCTAAAAGAAATGTATTGTTCAAACTATTTTCATTAGACTGTCTGAGGTGCCAGCTTTTAAACCAGACTGCGACTTTCTGCTCTTTTGTTGAGCCTTGTACGTTTTTACGAGGTAATAACAGTTAACAGTTCACCAGATACTGTAGCAGCCTACTATATGTTATACATGCTTGAGTTTACTTTTGTAATATTGTCCTGCACCACCAAAATATCTCCGCTTCCAAGCTCTACTCTTGAGAGCATTATGGTACTTGGTGATGCAGTGAGGCGAGTAATCCATAAACCGAACTCTGAATGAATAGAAATGACCGTTCCTCTGTGTGCTCTCTCTGACAAAGCAGTGGTTGCTTTGTTCCATAATGAGATGACCTTTTGACCTGGCCATGCAATTTTGCTGCGACCACCAATGACTTCCAGGAGTCTTATACCACACACACTCAAGAGGAACACAACACACTAACACTCCAAACTAACCCTCCAACGCAAAGCCTGGCCATGTCCTAGATCATGGAATTCAAATACTAGTCCTGAATTTGCCATGTTCTGCACATTTCTCCTTTTTTTTTTTTTTTTTTTTCTTTCATACGTCCATGCTGACCAAATCTAACCCCCCGTACTTTTATTTAGAATCAGTTAATGGCACATACTGTATTGTACTGTATTGTAATGTTGCTGTTATTTAATTACCTAATGCCATATGTGTTATTTCATATTTTCGAAAAACTTCAGTTTTGTTCTAGAATGTAACAAAAAACATTGATTTAAAAAGGTGTGTCCAAATTTTGACTGGCGCTGTAAATGATGAAGATCATGTGTCACTGGGCTAAGGGCAAGCGATTGGGTGTCTACATCGTCAGACAAATGGCGTCTTCATGGTGAATATGGAATTCTTTGAACATGATAGTTATTGACGTAACAGAAATATCTAGTGAAAGCTATTATGTCTGAATTATGAGACTACAGTTCATTATCAGATTAGTTGCCTCAGGTGCATTAGAGAGAAGAAAGCAAAGCATGCAAGGCAAAGGTACACAAAAACACGGTTGGGAACTACTGTTCCAGGTCAGGAATTTCAGAACATGCTTTTCACATGTTCTGGCACAACAACTGCAAGAACAGGTCAAGAGGATGCAAGGTAAACAGAAAGGGTGGGGGTATCCCAGCAGAACAAAATCCAAACTTATATCTCACAGATAAACTATTGTCCAGTCAATAATAGCTGAACCTATGCACTGTACAAATTTGTGCAAAACCTATCTAATATACAGTACAGTGAGAAAGTATTGACCCTCCCTAATTCCTTCATATTAAATTAAATTATGTAGTTTAAATGAAATAAACTGGAACAATGTTGTACTGTATCAGGCTGAAAAGTGCCTTAGAATACAATTTAAAATTGAGTTAAGCAGTAACCTCATTTCCCCTCTCATCTGTTCCAAGCACTCAGAATTCAGCATCACCAGTATACTGTACTAATCATAGGCCTGATCATCGGTCATCTACACCTAGTTCTCACTGGTTCCTTCCTTAAATTAAATGTTTTTTAATGCTTTAAAAGATTCACAAGTCACAAAAAAAAACATTCCGCTGAAACTGGTTAGGTACAGGGACTGGACTGAAAATGAGAGTCAAACAAGTCCTTCAAGAAGCCTGGAGAACAACTCCTCAATGAGAAGAGTCTGGCTCTTTGGAAGCAAAATATGAAATGAGGGGTAGCTCAAGAAGTTTGGACATTGCTATACTGTGAATAGTTGGCATAGTGACTAAACCGACAATAATACCGGCTCATATTTTTTTGGAAGTTAAGAACAGGGTCTTGGTGGCACAGATGCCCTTATCCAGAGCGAATTTGCATCTTTTTAGTCTCATTATACATCTGAGCAGTTGAGGGTTAAGGGCCTTGCTCAAGGGCCCAACAGGGACAACTTAGTGGTTAACTTAGTTTTCTACAGCTAGTCTTAAAGACTAAAAAACTTAAAGAACTACTAACAATGCCAAATGTACACAACAAAAAAAAAGAGCCGATGAGGTGATTTCGCCAACCTAGTCTTGGTCCTCAGTTGGTCCAAAAGCTTTTGTACACTTCGCCGGCCATAAGCTTCGAAGTCTTAAAGGTACTTTTAAACTGATTTCCAATGGGCTTCTAGTAATGACAGAGACAATCAGTGGATTTAATAAAAGAATGTGTAAAACTGTCAGTCAAATGACCTCCTGCTGTGAAAGCTGACATAACATTGGGTAATTAAAAACTAAGTAAAACTTATCTGATTGCAACTGATAGGATCTTTCATTAGCAAGATGTTTCCCCTACTCTAACCAGCAAACTTCAAAAGCTCCATTGTTGCTGACTCTACAAATCAGTCAGAGCTCAGGTGAAAAATGAAGATATCAGTAAATTACTTTCACTTTTTACCTACAGGAAATGAAACCCGTTCAACAGGCAGACAGCCAGAGCCAATAGACGCACTAATGGCAGCTAATTGGTCCTCAGAGGCCAAGTATGGAGTGCTTAGTGGAGGAATTAGCAAACTAGAGTGACAGCTTGTTCAAGAGAACTCGTACTGATGAACTGCCTGTGTGAAGTGCTTTTACTGTACCACAGAATGATCCATAATGATGATACAGACAATAATATGTGCAATCTGACTAACACCAAAGCAACATGTCCAACACAGAATCCCCTAAATGGACAGAACTGGTGAGCCACATGTTCTGTATCTTTATAAAGTCTCAAGGAGGAGGAGGAGGACTTTGAATGTAATCAGATCGTTGCCATCCTCATCCCAGTACGCCTCCCTGAACAAACAGAGCCGGATGTGTTAGTTCAGCAAACAGCTGCGCTCTCCCTCTGTGGATGGGGCCACCACATGGCTATAGAAGAACACTAACCGTTGAAAACCAAAAGCTCTGCTGATCCAGCTGCCTGTTTTTTTTTTCTCCCTGTTTGTGCATGTACAGTATGTGTATGTGTTTTGAGGATCATCACAAACGTGAGGAAGTGTGTTCACATGAGACAACGTACGCTTTCCTAAAACAGCACAAAGCTGTCAGTGGGATACTAGACGACTACGTCGTTTGAACTCCTCAAATGGATTTCCTCACATCTAACCTCGTGAGTCATTCAGTTGGGCTGCAACAGACAACAGGGATGACCTTTAAATAAAAAAAGCACAGCTGGAACTTTACTTTAACTTGGTACCAGGCAATACTGTTATCACAAGAGATTAGGATTTGTCTTTTATTACAATATCATAATTTTTCAATAGTCCTGGATTTTGTAAGTAAGACACTTTCCAGATGTTAATCATTATTGCAGTATTAAGCACTACAACTACTAAGCACTTTTTATTGTGTTTAAAGAGGACCCCTGCAGCCTCACGGGTTTCCTTTGGTTGCAATCACATTATCGACGAGATCCTTTATAGCTGGACAAATAAGCAGCGTGGGTGCCTGAGTCATGCAGGTCTCACATCTGGGCTTTTAGACTTGCCTTGTTGCCGAGTGGTTTCAACAGCAAGAAATGGAAAATACCCTTGAAGCTAAACTAAATTTATATATTAAAAATTAAGTGGCAGAGATATTGCACGTGCCAGCACCAAAGCATAGGTCAATGACGATTAATGTATTTATTTATTTATTTATTATTAAGTGCTTGTCTTGAAGTCTTGCTGGCGTGTTAACGAGGAGGCTTCAAACATTAAACTGTGCATTTTGAGTTTCCAGATATGTCAGGAAAATTATCATTACATTTATAAAGAGTACATTTTTACCCCTATAAGGGAATAAGGGAATGATGTCGCAAAAACAACAAACACATGATCATGTGTATCTGTATTATTTCTTTGCCTATGTGAACCTTTTTTTTTTTTTTTTTTTGCTTAGTCATGTATAAAATATTATATTGGTGGAAATGAACTGCAATGCAAAGTCATATAACCCCTCTCCTGAAATTAACTATAACAAGAGATGATTCCAGCCTCCTACACACAGTATGACTGCAGATCAATCCCTGCTATCCGTTATCATCCACATGAGGATGGGTTCCCTGTTGAGTCCGGTTCCTCTCAAGGTTTCGTCCTATTGCCATCTCAGGGAGTTTTTCCTTGACACTGTCGCCGTCGTCCTCGGCTTGCTCATGAGGGACAATCTCATCATTTTGATTCATCCACATTCACATTTCATACAAACTTAAATAGTTCTTTGGATTGTTGAAAGCTGCTTTGCGACAATGACAGTTGTGAAAAGTGCTGTACAAATAAAATGTAATTGAATTATTACGACAAAAGCAAGACACAAAGGATTTTGGGGGGGATTTAATAACATTGGACACTGAAAGACAACACCTACACCTTGGTCCCAATGTTTTCTTTATCATATACCTATGGCCTGAGGCAAAACTAGGAGGGTTTCCCGTTTCTAGGAGTTTCACACATATTCAAATGGCATGCACAAGTATTTAGACTGCCTCCACTCTGACAAGCCAGTATATCACAGAGTGAAAACGGAGACTCGTGGCCGTTACAGTCAGACTCACAGCTGCTGGACTCATTCGGGTCGGCAGCAAGCCGTCTGCTCTATTTACAAAGGCCTAAGGCAAACAGCCGTTGGATATTTCCTCCCCAACCAGTTTAAACCTCATGCAAACGTGGGCCTGTCTTGTTGAAAATAGTGAACTCTGACAGGACAAGAAAGACCACAGGCTTGTTTTAAAAGCATTTCATCATTCTTGCAGCTTTACTGTACTGCCATGTAGCTCGGCGTCATCACTCATGGAAAACTTTCAAGAGATATAGGACTCCTGGTGCTTCTAGTAGTGCTGGACATTTTGTATGTACCACAATATTTCATTTTCACTGTAAGCAAAGTGTTTACAGATGGTTCCAAAGCTAGATTTATAGTTTATTGATTTTCACTCAGATAAAGTAGTCAAGCTGAATTTTTAATGATTCCTGCACAGTAATGCTACAAGGAAATAAAAGACTATAATTATTTCATTAAATATCAATATGCAGTAGTCGTGCTCATGTGAATAACTGACACACAGAGAACGCACCTTTACCACCCTTAAATCAGTCTTTTATTGACTGTGTTCACAAAGTGTTAGTTTCTGAGACTCCACCTATTGGATGCAGATGTTCAGAAAGTAAGCCACAAGGTCTCATAAGTAAAAACTGCAATCAGTCAGTTAACTACATATCAGTTTTCTTGTTCATGTTGTGTGTCACAGAACTTACTTGTATTGTTGGTGGTCCTTGGTGCTTCTAGTCTTGGCCATGAAGCGCTCAGCCAGCTTCTCCAGGTTGCGGGAATACTCCATCTCGATCTCAGCCTTCTTTCGGAAGAAGTCCTGGAGGTCCTGCAGGAGCTGGACCCTCATCTCCGTCTGCTGCTCCAGACATTTCTGCTGCTCCACCAGTTGAGCTCGAATCTCTGCACACAAACAAGGAAGAATGTTCAGACCCAGACAAGTGAAAGCCCCAGAGGGCTTGTCTAAAAACTTAATTCACTTGGCTATAAAGTGGAAGTAGCTAAGAAATTATTAATGCATGACAAGTAAATTTGATAGTTAAGTGCATTGATGCTGATGAATATGAATGAACAAGTTTATGGAGCACATTGTGCTTGAGATCTTTATAAAAGGGATAAACTGTTTACCAACTTTCAGGTGCTGCTTTTCTTAAAATGCAAGAAATAAAAAAATAATAAATGAGGCTAATGTCTGGATTTTCTCTCACGTTTGTATATAAGTAGCAAATGAAAACTTTAAAGTCAATAATAAAGTATGGGTTTTGTTTTCTGGTTGTTAAACTTATTCATCCGAATTAAAAAAATAAAAATAAAATAAAAACATCTTGTTTTATGACTATGGGCTAGCGAAATCAACACTAAAAATATTGCACAATAATTTAACAGTTCAGCTAAGATTGTGTGCGTTTGTGTCTTTAAGAATAACCAAGAGTCACGATCTGACGTCACTCCACTTAACGGAAGCTTTTTTTAACCAAACCATGTCCCACTTCCTCAGTTAACATCTCACCTGCCATTACGAATATAAAGAACGGAGTTCATTAACGCTGCGGCTCCCAGAAGCCCTGCTGCTCTGCACTCCACTAAACACAGTAAGTGCAGTTGCTCTCGTATTTCCCCTGAGAGGCCTGCCATGTTTAATGGACTTCACATAACCTGCCATATCAGACCCTGACGTTTCCAGTACAGCAAGAAACAAATTAATGAGGTGATCTTTAAGTGTATGTGCTTAAATTAAAGGTGGCGGTAAAGAATGAATGCGAAAAAAAAATTACTGTTAGAAGATGCTCTTTACATGATTTTTTACATTGACCTCTTGGGTGTGCTGTGGTGTTTGCCTGATCCTTTGGGTGTGTGGGTTGCAGGTCGAGCTTCGGTGAATCTGACTCGTTTGTCCGGTGCATTCCATGCATGATCAATCAGATTGAGATCTGGGGAATTTGGAAGCCGGATTGACTACCTTGGACTCTTTGCCACATAAGCAGCAGACTGTGATGCACTGGGTGTCCTTCTATTGTGGCCAGCATTGACTGTTGACAGCATCAACAGTGACTTTTTCCAGCACTCTGTGCTACTTTGGCTTTTCTGTGGGATCGGACCAGATGGGCTAGTCTTTGGTCCCGACAGGCATAGATAAGCCTTGGGTGGCCCACATCCTGTCATCAGTTTACTGGTACGTAATTGATAATGTTATTTAATGTACCTGGCAGTCGTGTTAGCGTTGTGGGTGATCAGTGTATATATATATATATATATATATATATATATATATATACACATTGTGATGTCATGAAGGTGACGTCCACAGTTTGTGGTAATGAAACCTACGGGATTCTAACCGCCAGTAAACAAAAAAAAAGGAAGAAAAAAAAAAGACAAAGAAGAAAGAAGATGATATCAGACATCATGGTATAATAATTTCATCATGTGAACACTAGTCCAACTGAGAAGCAGGGACCTGGAATGGAAAAGTATCCAATTCCTTGACTCACTCAAGAAAATCATGGAAATTAAGATAAACCTAATTCCACTACATTCGATATTAAACCTGAACCATAACCTTTTAGCCTTTAAGCATAAACTCTGCACACTACTACCATTTAAATGAATGAAATGAAAGATGAAAACATGGTGGATATAATTTAATGTATAATGTAAATATAAGTAGCACACTATTGAAGAAAACAGTGATGAAAAAAAAAAAAAGAAGATATTTCTAAACAGACAAATCTGGCACTTCAAAGCCCTGGTTTAAAGTTTACTCTGCCTGTCTTGTCCTTCATCACCTCTTGGTATCAAATAGCCCTTAGAGACAAAGAAAATTCCTCAACCCATGAGGTCACCTGTATAGTAAACATCTGTGCGGCATCATAGTGCCTGGTGTGTGTGTGTGTGTGTACATGATCAAAGCCCCTGTGATCTACTTCAAACACAGACAGTTGAGGACACCTGTGCACCCATCTAATCCTACACAAACAAAAAGTGTAAGTAAGACTGAAATGTAGCGCAGAAAAAAAGTCAAGAAAATGAGAGCAAGAAGGAGAAAACAATATGGGGCATGATTGGGTGGTGGAAGTGAACCTGTGAGTGGTTTAAACGGTGTGTGTTAAACAGAAACACAGGGCTGTAGTGGTTTAAAAAAAAAAAGGGGGTATACTATAAATTGTGGTCAAGTTACCTTAGGAATATTTCTTGGGAAAAACTTGTAGCTGAAATTCTTTGTTGAATAAGAGCATGAAAGGAATAAACATAGCTAAAGTACATGAAATGTATTATTTACCATAATTTTTTTTTTAACATCAGATGCATTTTAACGCTCAATGAACTGAACAATCCATCATGAATTTCAATCTCTACCTGGTCTATAATAATATACAGTTAATGACTATTTCACAACAATTTTTTTTTTGTTTGTGTGTTAGCGAACCATGTCCTCAAACTTTAACTTGTGAACTGGACGACACAAGAGACAACGTGATTAGTCACAGTACACAGTCGAGGTACCGTAAATGCGAATTATATACTGTAGAATACAGTATGGTTTGATCGGGCAAAACAATATGAATAAGAAGCCATTCAAAGAATAACTTCAGCAAATTTTAAAGCTCTGTTAACGCTAGTCAGAGATTTAGGAGACGCATAAATGCCATTTATGTGCGTTTAGCCTCCACTACAGCTCTGCAGAAAGTGTAACGAGGTGTCTGCCCAGTGGACATGATTGTAGCACCTGATTCTTAAACAAAAAGTCTCTTTGTTGCTGCGAATAGTATCTGATGTATCCCCTTTGAGGGCCTTCCTAAACAAAGGGAAACTAGCTACCACCTCTTTCATCATGGGAAATAGGTTGTGAGTGGACACTCGACTATTCCTCTGATGGCCGATGTGGCGGATAATAAAAAAGGTTTTCTGTTACAAAAAGTAAAGCTGCACATTAATTGCACCAAAGGAAAAAATCGTTTAACATAGATTTTTTCAGTTCAAATTTGATTCTGTTTGTATAGACGTCGTCACAAGCTGCTTTACAAAATTCCAAACGTACAGTAGATTTAGATCAGGCTCCTTTTACTCTTCATCCAATATCTGGAAGTTGAGTCATGTCAAACAGACTACTTCTTAGTTCAGTAGAAACATTTTACTACTCCATCCATTTTACTACTACTATCCATTGAACTTCCTCAGTCTAAGCTAAGGTGAAAAGTTCATCGTATTTAAGCATTTAACTCCTTATTTAATACTATAAGACTAAACATTTCTACAGGTTAAAAGGATTTTGAACAGACTGTTGGTAGCTTTATGTTTACATCTTTGTACAAATCCAAAACATGCACTTGAGATTATTCACTAAAGCAAGGATACATCATGGGCATTTTGGGAAAGGCAACTTTTAGACTAAACCAAGAGCCTTATAATAAACCTGAATTTTTGTTTAAGCTCTTGGTCTATAGTAAAGATCTCAGTGAAGTGCTTCTTCTCTGTTAACTCACTAAATGTGGCGGGCTGGGACAAGAAACACACTTTCCATAGACTCTCAGAGCCTCATACGGTTGGGTGTCAATAGTTATCTGGGCCATAAAATACCAGAATCCCTGATTGTAGGGGCTGATGATCAGTGGTACCAGAAATAGCAACAGCGGCCACAAGAGCATGCATACTGTAGAGGGCTGTCCAGCACCAGATCACCATCTGTTTTAAACCACTGCAGGGAATCACAGCCTACGCTTTCCCAAACAAAAAGATCAACATACAACCATCTAATTAACAATGTCAGACTTGGGATTTGTGTAAAAATCTGCTCACAAGGTCAAAAGCTTCGGAGTGCTAGGTCACTGTGCTGTGGATGGAAAGATACACTTCATGTATACAGTATAAATATCGGTAATGCATGAATAAAAAAAATAATAATTACGGTACAGATAAGACCAGGAAAAGTGCCATTAATTTTCTATTTATAAGCATGCATTATACGCATAAATTTATAAATGTTAAATGAGTTATTATCCTACATTTATGTGGCTTGGAAAACGCATAAGACACAAGCTGTTTTTTTCCGTTTTATTGTAGCTTTACAATACCATAAATATATTTTATCAAGACAATATAAAGAATGATTATATTAACCTGTTAATCTTGCCTTGGATTTCTAGAAAGATCAGGTTACATAGCGAGGTAGTTAGACAGGTAAGGTGCCAGTTTAACAAACATGGCCACAAAATTACTCCAGATTATGAATAATTGCAGAAATAAACATAGTGATTATTGTTTTTATACTTTGGTAATGTATACATATGTTAAAACTGTTATTAAAAAGGTGGCATGTCTATACCTTATTCGTGACAAAAATAATTTGGGAGGACGCAAAATGAGTAACAGAACAAATCAAGATGGTTTGGGAATTTTTGTCCATCTGTTTGTCTGATTGTTTGTGCACGCATCACGTAAAAACTACTGAACAAATATTAATGGGGTTCATTTGGAGTGTATTTGGGCGAGCTTGAGGTAACATATAGGCTTTGTTTCATCGCAATCGGCCCATGGGAAGAGAAGATATGCTACTTTGAAATTTTTAAGGAAATCACCCTTATCATTGGAAAAAAAAGATCTTGGAAAAATCATTAGTTCATCTCAAAATTTAACAGATGTTGCTGTACATTTTTAAAGTACGCGCTTTTGAGTATTCAATTGAAATCTACTTAATTAACATGATGGCACACCTTTATTCCGCGCATTTCATGGTAACACATGTAATTTATTTGCACATTCATAAACACATTTTATAAAATGTCATCTGTTGAATTTTGAAACTACAATTTATATGTGAACAAAGTCGCGGGTATATCTAGTTAAGTTTAATAAATGTGAATTCAATCATTAAATAGTAGCCTAGTTGTAGTCCAGTTTCCTCCCGTAATCAGAGACCTACTGTACAGTGTTGGCTGATTGGCATGTCCAAATTGCTTGTAGTGTGTGATTGTCAGCGTGTGGTTCTGCCATGCAAAGGGTTAGCATTCTATCCAGGGTGCACCATTCCTTGTGCCCTTAGATCCCCAATACGCTGTATATGTAACTAATGGATGTTTTAATATATGGAGGATTTCAGAATGATTTTCAGTGCAGTTAGAATGTAAATTTTAAATGCAACGTTTTCCTTTTCTTGTTTTTTTTGGGAAGAACATTTATAATTGTTCTAAATTGTTCTAAAACAAGTAAAACATATTTCACATACAGTATTTCACTTTTTTCCCACTTTTAATTTTAAAAACTATATATATGCAATAACAGTAAAAAAAAATCCCATTTTGTGAAAGGTATTCACAGGACCCCTGTAATACAATCCGGTTTTACTTTTCATTAGATAAGTTTATCTTCTTCTGGCTAAAGTTAGTATATATGTATGTATGTATGTATGTGTGTATGTGTGTATGTGTGTATGTGTGTGTGAGAGTGAGAGTCACCACTAACGCTTCACAGTTGAGGGAATTCCCATTAGGATTATGGCATGTGTTACGGAAGTAACAGGACACGCTTATGATCATGTTTCAGTGTAACGTTAAATCCAAACCGCCGCAAGTCACATGGGAGTCAACTACAGGTCACATGGGAGTCAACTACATTCCTTTTAAAACTATCCATGTAAAAGCCTTTTCTTATTAGGTTAATTTGTATTGTATAATGACAAATTCAACTGTGAAACAAGCAATAATAAAAGACATGTCATAGGGTGAGGCTGTTAATTATATATACTGCTTTGAATAAGTGCTATTTTCTATGAACGATTTCGCTTTATAATTCTTATTTCACTTTCCAAATCCCAAAGAGCCCTTTATGAGGTTCATAGCTCATACATGGAAACTGCTATTATCTACTTATTTTCCAGAGAGGACAAGAGATTAAAACCAAACCACAGTCCTCTCAGCACACTGGCTCTATAAATAATGCAAAACACTGAGACATTAATGTGGAGCATCGTGGACTAATGTTTATAGACTTAAACATTGAAAACTTGAAAACTTCCAATTCTTCTTTCATCACTATCATTAATGTTTGAGTTAGATTTGTTAAAACTAGGTAAATGACAAATTTTCATTTAGTACGATAATTTACACTGTAGCTCAGACATTTGACTTTTGGCATGAGAGCTATTTTTTTAATCAGATAGCTAATGGACTAGCTAATATAGTTAGTTAATATCTTAGCTCTCTAGCCAATTTAGCTAATGCTAATGAATGCTGTCAAAGTACTGTATATTTTCATGATTTTCAGTTTTTCAGTTAAAACAGGTTAAGATTATGTTGCAAATCAAGCCTCGGATACTGACATACTGTATTACTCGTGTCTACATGTGATAAACAACCTCACTTTTATTAGCAGTTAGCTTGCTGACTAGCTAAGTGAGATAATGACAGCGACTGCTTACTTATAAGCTTTGGATTGACTTACAATAAACTGCTGAGAACATGATGCTGGATTTCCGTGTTTTACAAAAAGAAGAAAAAACTTATTAAACTTAATAGGCTACATGTTTTTTTAAATGGTTTAAAATTACGAAATGTACTTTTGCTTTAATCTAGACTTCCTTTCTAAGCACAAGAGGTCAGATAAAAAGCCTTGTTTGTTTGAGTGCTAGCCTACTTCACTAACAGCAGGATGGTAGGGGCTGTATTGCTATTAGCCTATTACCATTTCCCGAGACGTTTGCGGTCACTCACACACACACACACACACACAAACTGGCGCACACACACAGAGAGAATGGAAAAGTATCTTTCAGACTTCTGCTTATGTAGGCCTCAAATCTAATTGGGTTTGTGGGTTAATAACCACTAGTGCACTTCCCTTTGTTTTTAGTCTGGTGCTGGATTAGCAAGCAAAAAAAAAAAACATAAAAGAATTAGTGTATTTTGCATTTAAGCATGGATTATTTCTGTCACTTTTACCTCAAATGGGTCAAGTGTTAAGTGATGACGATAAAGCAGACAAAACAAATAAAGCCGATGTATGAGGGATCAATCATTGTGTGTGATGATGGCAACCCATCAAATCCAAGCTAAATAAAGGAGCACAGCTTTACAGGAGGAGCACAAGATATAGGAGGAACAAGCAGACTGTGAAGGAAAAGGTGTTTGCTTAGCTGCTGCGTGATATCCTGCATGTCTGTTTATGCTGGATAGGGATATGAACTCCTCATTTAAGAGAAATGTGGAGAAAGCAGAATGCATGGGGCAAAAAATATTGAACGGAGGCTAAAATTATCGCCAGATTAAGCATATGGTATACAGTAACGTCTGCTTTCATCAATAGACTGTAGACCTCCAGGGCTAAACAGTGAAAAAATGAAAACTCTTGGTTCGGAATTACATTTCCATCTGCTGCGTTGCTAAATCGGGACGAGGAAGTACCTAAGGAAGACTAGAGTGACGACGGGAGGCGAGGGAGTGGGTGAGCGATGGCGTCCTGTGCATTTGAGAAATATGCTGCAGTTGTTGTCCACGATCTCCATCCTGTTGACTTGGAATTGTGTAAAAATTCCATCATCAAACCAGAAGAACTTAGCATTTTTTAATATGTTTCTAAACACTTATCATATGTCTATACTTGCATGCATTTATCCGAATATTCACTTTAGAAAAAGGCTTTCTTTTAAACTTAAATTGCAACGCACATTCCTAAAGAGAATAGTTACTATCCATCTTTAAGGCATTAAGCCACCGCACTACAATTCTGCAGCGCAGAGCATGTTTTTCTTACTATCCTGAGCCAGTTTCGTAGGCATTCCATAGCAATCTGTGTCCAGGAGGAAATGCCGCTGGAACCGGTGCTCAACATGCTCACAGCTGCACGGTGAATAGGAGCCTGTTGAATCTCGACTTTACCTGAACTCACAGTGTCAGTCTGACTCCTAACTCAGACCTACTCTAACATTTGCAGATGAAATCCAGTGGTAGGTTGAGGATCTAAAGATAGATATGATTTTTATTTTAAATAATGAAATAAATAGCAGGGCAAACACAACGCTAAACAAAACTGACAAAATGTGAGCTACTTTTTTTTTACGCTCACTCACGGGGCGTAACACACTCTGAGGACAGCGCTATCCGCTCCTTCCAGATGCGTGAGCTCACAGACGCCCCTAATTGGCTGAAGAGCCGTGATTAATGTGGGAGCACTAAGTACCTCTCATCCCTCCCCTCTGAGAGAGCTTGGCCAATCAGCTCTCTCTAGACCTCTGGCTGCGAGAGGTTACAGCATCACCGGGGTATCAAACTCGTGACCTGCAGATGATAGGGCGAGTACTTTAAAGATAGTTAAAGTGCCTTGCAGTTTTCAATTCCATTTTTTCAATTTTGGTGAAACTGAAAAGCATGTCATGGTAATTTTCTTTTCCCCATTAAATTTGCACAATATGTCTAACATCTAAAAAGGTCCAAAATATTGTTCGATGGTGACACAAAAGTTAATTAACCTTACCAGCCCAGAAAAAAAAATAGTATACCCGTTGCAGAACTGGTTGCAATACATAGTATAGCTGTATATATTATAGAGGGGGGGAACGGATTCAGAAGTCACAGAACAAATGACTTCAAAGGAGGAAATCGTCTCTTCTGATATGTTATGGGTTTTCACATTTTAGAGCCATGGGATTGTTTCAGAGAACACTTGTCCCACAAAGTCTGGTTAATTTTGATCATTGAGAACGCAATCGTTCCACGCGCGGGAATCGTTACTGTTGGGAAAGGTGGTCTCGAGAACGGTGTGCAAAAAAACATTGTGAACAGTCCAGTGGGGGAGTGGTGAGAGGAGAGCAACAGTTAGTGCCTAAATTTATTTTAACTTTAATTTTTATATTGTATTTTATTCTTTCCTAGTTAAATTTACCCTCTATTTAATTTTTCATATCTATTTCCTATTCATAGTCTTTGATTTTAAGGTAACGAGCAGTTGTCTAAGCATTTCACTGCATATCGTACTGTGTATGACTGTGTATGTAACAAATAAAATTTTAATTTGAATGTGAAATTCAATGGTCTTGTCTTCAGAACATACAGATGTTCCTCGATGGCCAGCAATTAAAAGACTGATACCTTAAAAAACCTTTTTGCTTATAAATCCAGACTTTTGGAGCACCCTGTATCATGTCGATTCAGGATAAGATCATGCTACAATTTTGGTAGGTACCTTGAGACAGTCAAAAACAGGTACTCATTATTCTATGCACTTTGTGTAGCAGAACTGAAGACTCATGTGCCACACAACAAAAAGGACAGAAAAAAACCCCACACTTTTTTGTGCACTGTTTGCCCATGACGACATCGTCCACTTCACTTTTGTTTGGGGAATGATGTCAGTGTAGAGAATGCTAACACAGGGCTACATATCACATTTCCACCCCCAGGAAGGTGTCTCAGCTGTGGTCAAATGGAGGACTAGACTTGCTAAGACAAGTCACAGCACAGAGAGACCGTTTCCCACGTCTTTCCCGCCCTGTGGGACATTCAGCTCATGTTATGTAGTAAACTATACTGAAGCTAAGAGCTCATGGATCTCCTGTAATTAGCTCTTTTTTTTTTTGTCATCTAGACGACACCCTAAACAAATCCCAATGTGTGCATCCATTCTTAAGTTCATGTGCCCGTCCATACTTGAGGATCAAAAGGATGTTTTGATTTTACAGGATAAAAGAAGCTCTTAAAAACAACACCGCTTCAGTAAGCATTACGATAACACTGAGCTGCTCCAAAGCTCTAGAGAGCAGGTCTAAAGTGAGGAATAGTTTCAGAAATCCCCAGCGTTCATCGCCAGAGGGATTTGAGTGAGACCTAGAAGGACTAACAGGCCACACACACGGCCATGGCCTTCAAACACACACCTGCATAGTTTCATTATTCTATATGCTCTTACACATACACACAGACACTCATACATGCCATTTCCAATACAGTTACAGCTGTGCGCAGTTCAAACACCTGCACACACACACACACAAAGCATAATACTAGCTATATTATTTCAACAGACTAAAGCTCATCAGCTTATCAACACCTGGTCATCTTTTCTAAGAGGACCAAAAGGATTATTCATATGTAAACTATATGTACAGTATATGAGAATATCATGACTAGTCACAATTATAATACTTGGCCCAAGTACAGTGCCATGAAAAAGTATTTGTCCCTTTCTGATTAAAAATTTTTTTTTGTATATTTGTCACACATTTTAATAACTGAGATAATCAAGCAAACTTTAATATTACACGAATATAACCAGAGTAAATACAAAATGCAGCTTTTAAATGATGATTCATTTATTAAGGGGGGAAAAAAGCTGTCCAGATCTGACTGGTTTTATGTGAAAAAGTAATTGCCCCCCCTTGCTTGCTAAATAATGAATGAACTGTGATTTTTTTTTTTTTTTTTAAAGCTCTGTTAAATTTTACGTGCCATGCCCAGGCCTGATTACTGTCAGACCTGTTGAATAAAGAAATCACTTAAATAGAACCTGTCTGACTAAGTGAAACATGTTAAAAGATCTTAAAAACAGCAACATGATCGCAAAGAAATTCAAGAAGAGATGAGAAACAAAATAATTGACAAATATCACCTTGGAAAGGGTTACAAAGCCATTTCTAAGGCTTTGGGGCTCCGGTAAACCATTCTGTAGTGAGTGCCATTTATACACAAAGGGATACAACTTGGGAAAGTTGTGAACCACCCCCCCCCTTCCCCCTGCCACTAGTTTTTACACAAATAATATTGTTACATGGCAGAGTACACATCTATATTTAAATGCTCGGTAGGTGTCAGTATTAAGAGAATGGTTTGTGATTCTTCAGTAAAAACAAAGAGAAGAAGAATACAAGGACATCAAGTCAAGTCAAGAGGGTTCCGCTCACATGCCTTCCTACTTTATCTCCAATTCAGAGTATAAAACTGGCAAGTGCTGATGCACATGTAGATTTCGGAGGAGACAGATGGTGTTCATGTGGTGCACTTCTGCCTTTAAGGTACAGTTGACTTTCATATTTGACTTGTCCTCCTGATGTCCAGACCTTCATGGACATGCTCTGATATCACCGTCACTGAAGCACCACTGATGAGCTCAAAACAAACCATCTGCGGTTAACATTTACACTTCACAAAGACACAAAGATCTACCTGAATAATGAAACAATGCATTGAAGGAAAGAAAGAAAAAAAAGCATGTAGCTTAGGAAGAGTGATGACTGAACCAGAAGCCTAATCATACAGTAAGTACATAGTGTTTTCATTCAGACAGGAACATGACATAGATCTGTAATATACCTGTACAGGCAGCACACAGGAAGAGATGCTGGAAAGTTTAAAATTGTGCAAAATTCTGCGTAAATTTCACTCATCATGTATCAATATCAACAATACAGATTCTCCATCTATTGAACCTGATCAAACGCTGAATGACTGTAAAATACAGTATGTGGACTTCTAGGATCATCAGTTCAGTCAAAAGGCTAAGGAGATTCTGGAGATTTAATTAATGTGATAGTGAGGAGGCAAGCTGGGTGGTCCTTTTCCGCTGAATAAAACAGAGTCGTCATTATTAAAGTCTGGTCTTCACAACACTATTTTGTTTTGATTCAAGGAGATTTCTTAGGAAAGGATTGTAAAGAGTTTGGCTCACCAGTCTACCATCGCTCGGCCAGTGTACAAATGTCCAGACTACTGCGACTAGTTCTGTGTACTTATAAGTCAAAAATAGAACTTTCCAGCTTAAGTGAAGAAAAAAAAAAAAAAAAAAACACTGTCTTTTAAACATAAGAACCTCATCCAAACAAAGGAATAAAAGGTCGCCAGTGTGTCGTGGTTTGGAGATGCTTTGGTGCAGTGGGACCAGGCGGTTTAGCATCAGTAGCCAGGTTTCCATTAATCAATCAAAAATGGGGGGAAAATAAATAATTAAAAATCACATCTCCAAGGTTAGGGGTTCGAATCTCACCTACAGTCTTATAGATCATGGATAGACGAATGATTTGAAATGTTTACAGATGTAGACAAATCAGACTGTAATATTCCTCATGTTTCGATAAAACCCATTTCTCAGTTTATCCCTTGTAAAATTTATAAATATATGTCAGGATATGTAATGTTGTACCATTTATCATGTGCCACTGCTTCGACAAAAGGGCTTTATAAATTTTAGGCTGCTCTCTCACTACTCACGAATGATTTGTAGCGTGCCAGGGTAAGATTGCTCTCCCTCCCCTTTCCTCTCCTCAACTAGCTTTCACATTAATAATATTGTTTCGTCCCAGACTACTGTATATTTACGCTCATATGCATAGTATGGTTTGTGAGCGGTCAATTAACACAAAAAAAAAAAATCCAGCTTCGTGCTATACCTGGGATTACTGATATTCTGCAATATTCTTGCTTGCCTTCCTACTTTATTAGCTATGGTTGTGTAGGGTTGTGTTGTGCACATGGAGATTACTGAAGGTGTTAAAAGGTGTTCTCGAGCATTGTTGTATGCTGATCCATGCCCAGGCACATCAAAATTTGGGATCAAGTGTACTGGAATCCGTGCCAAAGCCAAGCGTGGGAAAGGTTGATTGCATTTAACCCATGTGTTCGTTAAAGGTGCACAACTAAATCGTTGCAGGTAGACAGCAAAGGCCAGAAAGGTTAGGATGTTAAACATCGAAACAACAGCAAGAAAAACTCAATTAAGGGAAAGACATTAATCTTTTATTATATAGTCTTATAATTTATAATTTAACACACAAGTGAAACCCAACCTCGAAACACCCACACACACATCAGTTGGCCAAATAAAATGGCAAAAAAAAAGAAGAAAAGAGGAAAAACCCATTGATAAAATGATGTCGAAGGTTCACAGACATTATGTAATATTTTTATTCCCAGAAACTAAGCGCGAGCAATAAGCAACACAATATCCAGCCATTATGCTAATTGGATTTAAATACTGTTGAGCTTCTTCCTGTCTCTCACAACATTCTGAATCAGCAGCTCTGGGCCTAATAGTCCTCTTCCTGCACTAAAGCTCACTGCTCATTACAGAGGAGACGGTGTTGTGTAATATTACCGTAACATTCAGTTTAATCAGATCACATCGGACATGTTTTTTTTTTTACATTTGGATAGCGAGTTGCGTGTTGGCCAGAAGAAACATGTTCTACGCACATCTTGATAAATCACTACAGTTATTGTTTGCTCCTTGTTCAGAATGTGTATCTTATACTATCTTAGGGCTTTTCTTTAAACTGATATCGCGACCTGTCAGGCAACGGAATGCTCAGGGCTGCGGCAAACCATGATTCATAAAGGTCAAATAATGCACAAAGAAGCTACTATTATTACTTGTATGAAATCTCAGTGGATTCTGTAATTTGTCCAGACTTGACGCAATATAACATGTTATTTCTTACACCATTCAGAAGGGTTTTATATTGCAAGTTCAGTATGACTAGCTACCGACTGTTCATTCAGCTGAAAACACAGAACAAGACAGGAGCTCAAAATATAAAATAAAAAATGATAACTGATAATAAGTGAACATTTTGTACAAAAGTTTGAATTCCTGATGGGATGGTATTGTCATTAAATATTAATTAACTTCAATTATTCAACATTTCCTCTTATAAATAGCAAACTGATGCAAGAACGTACTGTACAGTAGAGATTTGTATTTGACTGCTAATTACCAACTGTTGAATCATTCAAATGTCTTCTCTTATATTCACACTTATTCAATTCACAGACAGTTTAGACAAAGAAAGGTAGAACTGTTTGTGGGATACAATGAAAGTAAAGAAGAGACAAATTGATGGCATTATTCAATTTAGATTTAACAGAATTGCACCAAGGTATCGTAATAATATCGTATCAGGAGGTGACTGGCAAATCCATCCCTACTTTTATTGTCAGCTTTTTTGGATTCACATGTAGACTTTCCTTCATCGTTATATTACTCTATTATTATCCAGAGACCGGTAGCATGAAGTGGTAAAGCAAATGAGGTATAGAACACTACAGCTACAGTTCAAAGACCTCGCACTCTTTAAGGCTTCAAGGAGAAACACTGTGTGATGTCCCGCTTTGCGACCACATGAGAATTATTATCCAGTTCTGCTGGACATTTACTGTAGATAGCCCCCATAAAAACAAACCCATTACCCTCCTGCGGTGTCCTTCTCATCTCTGCATTCTTTACCCCGTTCTGGCTCAAGAGTATAAAAAAAAAAAAAAACCTGCTTTGAACAGGAGAAGCCAAATTCAGGCCATCGTTTATATTCCAGCTCCATACCACAGTGCAAGAGTATCTGCCAGCCACGTTAGCCTGAGGGAGAAGAATTCAGGAGTAATAAAGGAACGCTGCATAAACACGAGATGGGAGAAGTCATCCCAGTCCCACGAGGATAAAGTTGAAGGGAATGGATGCATGATTAAAAAGAGGACAGCAGGCAAAAGGACAGCTTTGTATGGAAGGCAGATGAGAATTGACATGATTTTCTAATTGAATTATTTTAATCAATGATTAGGAGACTTTTAAGAATGGGTGCTGATTTCTCCATGAGCTGCTTTTGCTCCAGTGCAGGAACCTGTGGGCTTGGGGAACAAAACAGCACTTAACTTATCATGTCTGTGCACGTTGGTAGTTCTTTTGTATTGACAAAGACGAAGAAGAAGATTTTCTTCTCCACTTCAAACCCAAAAGTCATGGGTACGCATAAACAAACGATATCCCGACACCAAGACACAGAACACAGCATCAGCTTACAGTCCTGGTAAAGGCCAAGCATGTGGGAAAGAGTTGAAGTTAATGTGAATGAACGTCTTATCTCAAAGGAGCAGCTGGAAGATAAACCTCGGGCAGTTTGGAGATGGGCACATGTACACATTGCAATAAACAGATTCAATCTCTCACTTGATCTTTGAAACTTTGTACTCTTATTCATTTTTTTTTTTTTTTCAATGAATAAGATTACTAATCATATGTGGTGGTTTATTTATTTATTTTTAAAGTTCATTTATCAGAGTAATTTCCTTTAAAAATCTCGTTGCAGAAGTGGAGGAAAAGCAGCTCAGGCCTCATATCCCTGCGGTGATCAGCTAGCACTATGAAGGGTGGAAAACTCTTCCATTCATCCATCAAAAATTCAGCGAGGGAAAAGTGTAAACAAACCTTTTGCTAAGTGCGTGTAGAAATTACAACTCAGTATTTGGATAAATGATTAGATAATTATCCAAACAACTGGCTTAAAATGTTTTGCATATCATATCCAATGTTTATTTCCTTTTTTTTTTTCCACATTTTTTACAGCACTACAGCCCTGTCCCTGTGGATCACTTTAGCAACTAGCATCTACAAAACCCATAATACTGGACATGCTTGTTTGACTTCTTGCACTCGAGTCAAATCCAGGGTACTATTCAAACATAAGGCTTTAGACGTGAAAGCACCCTTAGGCTGATTCATTATACTTTCCAGTGCTTACAGAAAGACAGCTGAGAGGAATTCTCAACATTGAAGATGACAAATTGTAACTTTTAGTGAAGCCAGGACAGAGCGGTTTCAAAGCTTTAAAGAGAAGCAAGTCATAAATAAGGGTGTTGTCAGATAACATAATTTTTTGCATGTTATCTGACAGACATCTTTTTAAAAAGTTTCAGCCACAGGGTTAAACCATTCCCATGACTACTAAGATACATCTCTCTTTCTGCAAAACTACTGACTATGCCCCTTCATGGCGGTGTCAAATTCACAGATGGAACCCGAAACCACAGACAAAAGTACATGGAACAACAGGAGAAAGGCAGACTTTCCTGTAGGACACGGATGGGTTAGTGTAACTCCACCTCACCGATCCCACCAATCAGGCCCCAGCGATCTGCTCAGGCCAGGACTCAGAGTTGCCATATCTCCAGGTAATTACAGTGGAAAGTAATATTGAGGAAGTCACAGAAACCCCACATTCCTTCATCTTGAGAGACCCTGCCACCTCAGGCCAAACTTACAGCCTCTGATGTTTTTGTCCATCTTTCCCATGGTCTTCTTGGAACAATGATGAGGCTCCAGTTTTGAAGGAGCAGTTACTCAAAATCATGATAATTGAGCTTTGTCCCTTAACATATCGGCATATTTTCTCACACATTTCATACTGATTTTCCTAATTTTTTCCTTTTGATTCTGTAAACCTGCTTTGCGACATGACCATTCTTTACTAAATCACAGTTAAAAATAAATAAATAAATAAAAATAAAAAAAAACGCACACACACACACACACAACATAAATTTTTACTTCAGTTGGTTTGGTTTTCAAACTTTTTAAGGCTTATGATATCTCAACCATGCTGATATTCAATACTACAGCATGACCTATAATCAACTGTTCTATAAACAAAACAAATTATAATTTGCTTGTTTAGTTAACCAGTTATTTGGCTCCGCCAACACATATCCTTCCGCGACTGCCAGAACTAACTAGCCATGATGACCGTAGCTGCAGACCATCAGTTAGCTTACGTGGATGTTGCCAATAAAGTTTAAACAATGGAGGTGCGGGACAGTCCAGAGAAACTTTACTTTATATTTTCATTAACTTCCAAGTTTCCACTGTTAAATCCCAAATAGTGTTAAATGTAAAGCTAGTGCGCTAGGATGTACAATGGTCAGGGGTTAAAGAAGGATTCAGGATTCAGCCTTGTGTTAGTATCTATTTAGCTTTGTTGCTTGTGGTAGCCGTGAAGAAAAATACATGAACAGTTTAAAGGCAATTCAGATCGACTTTGTATCGTGTTATTATAATGTAGATGTTTTTTTCTTGCTGAAAGTGAGAAATAATTTTTTCTCCCCATCCCCCCCCTCCCTCGGTCGCATGAACTTAACGTGCGCGCAACCCCCAGGGTCGCATGATCTGAACGTGCGCACCATCCCCCCCCGTCTAAGACGACGATTCCATCGTCCATCGCGATGTTTCACTTTAGACGTCGTACGATGCCAAATTGGTCGCCATCGCCCAACCCTAGTGCTATGCTCAATATCAGCACTCGTTGAATGCC
Source organism: Clarias platycephalus (assembly GCA_030068275.1). Lineage (NCBI taxonomy): Eukaryota > Metazoa > Chordata > Actinopteri > Siluriformes > Clariidae > Clarias > Clarias platycephalus. The sequence continues at coordinate 10,169,458 of JAQQZT010000038.1, read as the reverse complement.
TCCCGTAAAATCAGGTGATACTAACTCTTGTATAATACGGTACATCATGCAAGGTACTGAACTATCTATTACAACCATTTAATTTACCAGTGTGTATATGTTGATCAAAGATTTTTTTTTTTTAATCAAACTCGGTGAAATAAGCCTAGTGTGTGCTAAGCCACTAAACGTAATTACAGCACTCCATCGTCTCACATTTAACACACATCAAGTAAAAAAATACAAATAAACTGAAATAGATACAACATGAAATGTTTTACAGGAAAACAAAAAAACTTTGAAGCATTGTTATCAACCGGCTTCGTAATGCTAAAATCCTGCCTGGTTAGCTCAACTGATTACAATTAGCCAAGCAAATAAAACCTATTTTAGCTAACTGGTTATTCTTGGCTATGAAGATTACAAAAAGGTTTATGAATTACTACCTCAAATCCCCACAGAAATCCTGTCAAGTTTAACAAGCTTAACTTTTAGACTTACAATCCTGTTAGGTTAGCTCATGTTAGCACATATGACAACTGTTAAATGGAAATGAGCTTCAGCTGAAACAGAAACAGGATGTCTTCTATAACACACTGGGGACTGTGACTGGGCGGAAACAGCAATCAAGACCGACACACGCTCATCAATTCATCTATCCAATCCATCCATCCATCCATCCATCCATCCATCCATCCATTAACACATCACTGCACTGTGGTCACACACTTGCGCCATCCAGCAATAACTCACATACATCAAGACATCCATGTATCTAGGAGAGTATAGACTCTTGATTGTCCATATCAAAGTGTCAAACAAGTTACATTCACAAAATGGAGGACTGGACAAGTTTAGCCTTGCATCAAAGCCGGTGCTGTTCTACTCCCTCTCACTCAAGAGCCTCTTCTCCAGCTAAACTGAGTGGCACTGCATTCAGGTTAGGAGTAAGAGCAAAGCACTTGGGCACAGAACGCAGTGTCAAGTGCAGTCTATTTTCAGTGCTTGCTGCTCCACCATCCTTGAATAACAGTTTCAGAGAGGCATTGTCGTTCTAGCTCCTCAAAGCCATTACGAAAATAAGCCAGGCCTTGTGGGAGCCTTCGCAGAAAGTTGGTCTAACCTGGAAAGGCATGCAGAGACAAAAGTGAAGAGAAAGCAGCAGGTACAATGCATCACTCCAATTTTCACAGCGGAAAATGAAGACTGCAGAACCAAATTAGGAAAGTCGTTTAATAATGTCATGTCTCTGGGGATGTTTTCGCAGAACACTCAAGAGAAAGACATATCTGGTACTTATAGAGTCATTTGAAGGGATGAATAATTGATGTGGACATCCACTGACCCAGCTGTCAAAGCCCAAGGCGATAGTCCCGGGTGGGGCCAAATGTTAACTCCAAAATAGGGATTTAACACTGTGTTGCATTATACAATAGGAGCAGTCTCAATGTTTGTTGCAAAAGCACACTCTTATGGTCTCCACATGGAGGTCTGGATACAAAGTAAAGTCAAATTGGATTGGACTGAAAATGGACTGGTGACTCAATAGATTGTCCAATTGTGGTGCCATTACATTAAAGCGAGTCAAAATTGCTGTCAGTCTAAATATTTTCTGCTGCTTCCTAGAAAACAAAGAAGTTCGTTCGGAACAGATACATTTTAACAAATGACTTTCCATTTCCAGCACATTGAATACTTTCAAGCGTTATTACATACAAATGTGAAATTTAAATATGAGAGTTAAGCTTAAGCAAGATTTTAAAAATATGATTATGTTGCACTTCCTTAAGGTCTATCAGCTATAAAAATTTTCTTTCTTGTAGTGACAAACCATGGAGGCCTAAACCGGCTCAGAGCAGGCACACATGACCGGAACTGTAAAGACACATCTCCAGTAGAAAAACTATGTGAATGCTGGTTAACCAACAGCTTCTCTCATCTAACAACAACATCCAAATGCAGAAACGGTCCTGTACATCCTACAGCCACAAAAAGGCAGGCTATTCATTATACGAAAGAAAGACTCCAAAAAAAGCTCCTTATGTGGAACTGCTGGAGGCTGAGGATATGAGCTTGGGGAACAGATCTATATCTGCAAATGGGCTTTTATACGTAGATATGACTGAAACCAAACCCGGCTACAGTTTTGCCCTGCGGTGTGGGCGCACCACGGTTCACCCAAAGATTGCAGCGTTCACCTCAGACCAAAAAAAAAGAAAAAAAGCAGGTTTTATTGTGGCGAGATAATCAGAAACCATGGCAAACACTCATCCATGTCACGTCAGAATGCAGGTCCATGGGACAAAGAGGGAGGGAAAAGCAGAAACCCTGGGGGATCTTCTGCTACTCTGAATTGAATGGCTAACATAAATAAAATGTGAAGCCACGCCTTTGACTGCAGTGGTAACCAGTCAGGCCTAAAACAGTCATGCTGCCATCTCAATGACCACTGGGTTGTAAAGATCAGCTACCCCACCCACTCAGTGCATCGGCGCTAGACGTCCTCTAAAAGTAGTCTTACTGAAAGGATGGCCCCTGGCTATTGATTATACAGGACCTATGCACCCTGCCCCCTTTAAGGTTCAAAAGGTCAAGGTAGGAAGAAGGACCAAGGGGTCAAAGGTGACTGGGGGTGTAGATTAATCTCCTCTCCGCCATTAGAGCAGGATTTGATGGCAAAATAATCCGGACTACCCGGTTCAGGATGATTTAAGTTTCTTGGCAAAAAAGAAAGCCTAACCACTGCACAGAAACCTAAAACTTTAATTATTTTTAATCTTATTTATGACTTTTCATTTCCCAGTCTATCTTTCTGCTACATTTTCAGCCAACTTGGGGAAAGACCAGCAGGACACACAAGCAACAAATACAATTTCCCCAGTTGTCTTTTCCTAACTAAACATAAAAACACAAAGGTTTCCATGAACACAAACACAACAGAAGGCAGAGGAAATATGAGTAATGAAGAAAATGAATCTACAAAAGGTATCGTCTGGGTATAAATATCAAACAAAGATCTTTTAAGCTACTCAACCCATGTTTCTCACAGTAGGTTTATCAGACTTCCAGGAAAGAAATGTTAGTATAATGTTTTTTGCAGATCATTTTTTAATCACAAGACAACCTCTCTAATTATTGCACATTAAAACCGAGGTCAGCTAAAGCCTATGCAAATGTTACTGCATGAGTAAATAAATAACAATGGCATATTACTAGAAATCTTTGCACATGGGTGTTGATCAGGGCCGAGAAACAGTGCAGGTGCTGCATCGAGCCATCTCTGGTTGCTTCTCCTCTGTTTCTAAACAACCGTAGGTAATCAGCACAAGTTGCCTAGGAAACATACACTCGATGTTCAGAACAACCTGCTTATCATGAACACAGCTGGGAGAGGGGCGAGAGCGTGTTTACAGAACCCAATGAAGCAACTACTCTGTGTTGTCTTGACTACTCGCTGCTTCTCACTACTCACACTCAAGAACAAATCAGCACATCGGTTATCAAAGCAAAAGGCTTATTTATATCAAATGACGAGTACAGTCTTGCAAATGTCACCTGATTATAGTGCGAGAGACTGAATCGTTCCTAATTAGAATTACGCAATCGACAAGCTCAGGGACTGATGATGAGCGCTTCCTTGTGAGATTACTCAGCATGACGTGTGATAGGGATAAAAAGAGATAATGTTTAAAAATAAATGTCATACATAACCTATAATACAGCTCATGGTGAGTTTAGGATACCGTAGAAATGATATTAAAAAATCTGGAGGTGATGGTGGTAAGAAACTTCTGTGTCAACATGAGAAAGAGACCAAGAGGGGAACCAGATTTGTAAATAAACTCATGATCATCTGATCATTAAAGGTGTACAGTAAAGTGTGTCATGCAAATTTGGCTTTACCCATCATGGCCAATGTCCGAGCCTCTGGAGAGAGTATTATGATCAGGCGTTGCTTCACTTGGTCAGGTCTAGGCTCAGCAACGTTATGTGGCAAAGAAATTAAGTCAGCTGACGACCTGAATGTGCTAAATGACCAGGTTACCCCATCCATTTATAATTTTTTTTACTTTCCTGATGTACATATTCCAGGACACAAATTGTGAAAAAGTGGTTCTGGTAGCACAAGAAATCATTTTCACACATGAACCGGCAAACGTAATCAAAGCAAGAGGGCAAACTAAATACGATTTTTTTTTTGCCCAGGTTGTGTATATTCATAATAAACTACTTATTAGTGACAACGTATCACCAATGTTTAACTACAGGAGCAAACTCGATTAAAATGGCATGAGAGGAAAATGTTTAAATACAAATCCTGTCTAAACATTTCCTTTAACCAAATCCAAAAGCAATACTATTTGTTCCTGAAGACAATAGCTGGTGTCCTACAATGATGCTACGTCATCGACCCTCTTTGTGCAGTGTGGGGATGATATGTGGGGAAGGGAAGCGGTGTTAACAGGCTGGGGAGAAAAGCTCAGCATGCGTTGAAAGGCCAGTCAGGAGCTCGGCTCAGTCTATCAAACACTAGAGAGTGAGAGTGACCACAGATGGTGCCGTCAATAACCCTCACGCCCTCCACCATACCATCAACAGGGAACCCTGATCGCTTGAATGTGGCATATGAACTAAGAGGAAACAGCAGATGGTAGGTGTGTGTGCCAGTAAAATATTGTGACCTGAAGTATCTAGAGGATGAAGTGTAGGAATTGTTAAGCTGTTCTGAGAAAGAGAGAGAGAGTAAAGATGAGGATCACCCTAGAGCTGCTAGTGAATGATGGGGACAGCTGTCAAGAAGTGACATCAGCCTAATTGCTTCTAATTGAGTTACTAAGAACTAAAATATTCAGAGCTCATCCTGTGCTTAAATTATATGAGCGGACCACGTTCAGTGTATTTTTCACTTAAAATAAATGGTGTTTGAACGCCTGCTTTCAACCCTGATCGTGCTGTTCCAAAGTCTATTTCTGGGAACAGTGGATGAAATGTGGTATTATACCCTGAATGGGATGCAAACTCTCACACACTCATTCACACACTACAGGCAATTTGGGAAGGCCAATTAACCTGATCTGCATGTCTTAACAGATTGTGGGAGGAAACCGGAGTACCCGGAGGAGAACATGCAACCCAGACCCTGGAGGTGCAAGGCGACCGTGCTGCTGCAGTCTTAACAGTGAAGAAAAAAGGTGTACTTTTTCAGCTTACAGGACACAAAGTCAGGCTGACTAAACTGGATTTCATATCTGTTTCCGACATTAGTCAAGTTCACTTTTTGACAAGAACACAAAAGAAAACATGCTTGTTTTTTTCTTTTCCTAAAGCAACACAAAAAAAATACAACGTGTAACCTTTATCTTGACCATGCTCTCTCCCACAAGCCATCACCATCCTGATCTGTAGTTCACACAATCCAGAGCTGCTATAAAGTGCACAATCAAAGAATGAGTCCAAAACCGCAATGTGTTCTCGTGCTACTCTGAGATCCTCACAGATGAAGCAGTGAAAACTTTTACGGGACTGTGAAATACGGAAAAAAACAAAAAAAAGAAAACAAATTAAAACACGGATTATAAGTATATAACAATATAAACCCTGATTTCTACCCTGTGAAGTGAATAAGCCCAAATCATAATGTCCCAATGACTAATGCTAACTAGGGAGAGCCTAAATAATCAGTTACACTGCTGTTAGTCAGATCGTAAGGCATATTTAAACACTAACGTCATATGTTAAAGCGGTTTGCGACAGAACGATAAACCACATGCGGTATGGGGCATTCTTTCAGGGATCCTGCCAAGTCTTTCCATACATGATGTCATTCGGATGTTCCTACCTCTCGAATGCACTAATTAGTTCTGCAGAAAATGCAGACAGCTTAAAAATAAATGAATAAATAAATATAATAAATAGTGTCTGCATTGTTTAAACCTATTGGAAAGCAGTGTGTATGGAGGTTGCGGGGGCAGATGTGAGCCGACGACCGGGGGAGGGGAGGGGGATCTCGGGGGCAGGATGACAGAGAGCTGACGAGTCGGGCCCACAGTCACAAATGAAATGGCGACAAGGAGTATAGCACTTCACTCAGCTAGTCCAGAGACCACATGTATGCACATGACCTCGCTTCTTCGGCACTTAAGAGAAGAAAAGTGAATCAGCTAGACAAAACCTGATCACACCATTTCGAATTATTCTGCGAGATATAAATTATTTATTACTCTGCATCGCAGAAGTTTGATTCCATCAGTACTCCTCAACTTTCTCTGTCTGTCAGTGTCGCGGTGTGAAAGGGATTTGTTTAAAAATCTGATGTAGAGCATTTACCAAGCTTCAGTCACAAACTGATTTGTGAAAATCAATAAGAGTTACCAGATGCGCATTTGTTTAAATATTACGACAGAGTTAAGACATGCTTGAAATAATGCATCATTTTTAAATGTTCTCAAACTTGCTCGTAACACATGGAGCACAACTGCAAGGCTGACGTTTGCGAACTGTTGTGTCAGCTCCCCAGACACCTTTGCCAGCTGTCAGCAAACAGTAACAAGGATACAGAGTTATATTAAAGACTAAGTTTAACTCTATTTCCTTCCTATTGTAGTCACGTACAGTACGTGTGTGATTGATATCCGCTGTGTGCTGATGAAGCATGATATAGAGTATACCGATGTTGCTAAAGCTCAGTGAGCCGGACTGACCAGACAACCTTT
>JAQQZT010000038.1:10137716-10162748 GCA_030068275.1 Clarias platycephalus | reverse complement strand
ATATTTCTCAGTTACACATTGTGCATTCTGTGCAACTTATATATTTATTACAACTTATATTTCAGGTAATTTTAATTTGAAGTATATTCTAATGTACTTTTGTAAAAATAAAAAAAAAAGAAGAAGAAGAAAAAATTACTTTTGTAATAGTTTAATAGTATTCTCTAGTGAAATCCTTCTATCCTTTCTTTTATGTCACAGACAGTCATATAAGCATGTCATACTGTGTATGGTTGTGTAGGGGAATACTAATTTTTATTTGACCTGTCCCACCTGAACGTCCCTTAGAACCCATTAGGTCACTGAACATCAGCGGTAAACACCAACGTAATACACGTCCATCATTTCAGTGTGCTAGGTGAGTTGCTCTTCGTGCGTGGTATACAGCATGTGCATACAAAAGACAAAGCACCAAGACCAAATAAAGCGTAAAAACGGATGAAATCGAGAGAAATGGGAAGTGTATGGTGACGGGCATATCCTTTTTCGAACAAATCTCAATTATGAATTCACTACAAGTTCTGGGAAATGCTGCATGACTAACAGTAATGGCCCAGCATACTTTAGGCAACAGTGTGCACAAGTTCGCATTCACTATAAGAGATACTGTAAGCCTAGAATGTTCATGTCAAAGCAACTTGAGTTTAAAGGGCACCTACAGTATTTAGGAAAATACACCTTTTAGGCAGTCAGATGGTCTCCAGTGTGTATTAAAAAAAAAAAAACATGTGGAAAAAAAAAAAAACTATGCTTTTTGTCCATTTCTAGGGAAAAAATGCCTATTGTGACCTCACATATGAATCCCCTCCCCCAGCTTGCTGTTCAGCTGTCATTTCTCTGTTTGGAAGGAGAGTTTGAGTTATATCTGAGGGGTATTAAAAAAAAAAACTAAACAAGCACACTTTAGGAGAACTCTGGGACCTGTGTTAACTTGTTAAAGAAATAGTCAAATATGGGACCTTTAAGTCAGCATTATGGTAACCATGTCAATGGGTTTGAGATCCAACCACCATCACTCTGGCCATGACTTCCCAGACACAAGCTGATAGAGACGCATTCCAGCCATCGCCTTGGCTGCCCCCATGTTGCAGGATCTCTGTTATCATATTTATTACCAAACTGTTAATGACTCACACACCAGGATCTCCCTGTGCCAATATATTCTGAGAAAAACCAGAAGGTGACACCAGATAAACAAACCACAACCAAGCAACTGGACAAAAGTTAAAGATTATTTGCAATGCAAAGATGACCGCATAGTCAAAAGTGGTGGGGGAAAAAATGACTGAAACTGAAATTATTGAATAAAAAAAAAAATCTCAGTCTCTGCCACAAGAAAGGCTTCGAATAGTGGACCTTGTGCTTCCTGGATTTTCTGTGGCATGACGCTATACTTTTTAAATGCCTAATTATTTCAAGAGATAAGAAGACTGAAGCCGATTAAGGGAATGCCTGTTTATAGCTACTAAAATGTACGTAGTAACCATTACTGTTAGTCTTAAAAGTAAATGAAGGCATTAAATGTGACTATAAATTATATGTAAAAGTATGATGTACCATTAATATAAGCAATATCACACTAACTGGGTGTCCTGTTGTGCTGATCTCTTTACATTTCCATTTATTCCGGTTTAGAACATCAACTACATTAACTTCCGGGTTCCAGGGTCAAATCCCAAATATTGTTAAATGGAAGGCTAGTGCGCAATTCCTTGTAGTGACCTTGATCAGGGGTTAGAGAGTGATTGGGGATTCGGCCTCTTGTTAGATTCTAATTAGCTTTGTAGCTCTCCTTAGTAGTCAACAAAACAAAGTGGATGGTTCGACTCAGTGCGACGTAGAAGCAGTTATACATAATGTATAAGATGACATTACCTTTATCAAATGCGTTTTCCGTCTGAAAGTGCTTCGGTGACCAAGTAATCTGATCACTTGTTTGAAACGAATTGTTGTATAATAAATAAAATATTACTAAGTTGTTTCCGTTTAAGAGAAATACAACAGTTTGGCACGGGCTGTTACAGGAAAATTATCAACATCATGGTTGTGATAGTAATTCTATCTGCGCACTGTTTATTATTTTCCAATAACAGCATGTAATGTGTTTTGTTTTGTCACATTAGATTATTTGTATCTTATATTTCAACAAACAAACTCCTCTGATTGTATTGGCAGTTGGTGTTTTTATTGCCGACCAGTGATGACCAACCAGGGGGAAAAAGTCCTAAGGTAGTACAGTATTAACTTTATAAAAAGGTACAGTAGTACTTTCCTACAGTCATGCAGTATGGCATGCTGACCTTAGACGAGATGTACCATTACAGCAACTGGATGTGCATCTCTAATGAGCTGCTGTGTGAATAACTGTGCATGAATGCTTATTAAAGCCTTAGTCATCACTGGCACATTCCTGCCATATGACTGCTGAGTAACACCAACTCATAACCGTACATCTCTCCAACTCTTCTCTAACGCTCTTTCTATAGAAGCATGAATAATAAATGTGTCATGCATGGGTTAAGGCCAAATCCCTAGAGTAGAGTTAGTAAATGCCAGCAGCTGCTTACTTCCCTAGATACAGGAGGAAATAGGCAGAAAAGCATGACTAGGAAGTTTTAGTGACTATTTCTGTTAACAATACTGGAAAGAAAAAAATTCAAACTTGCAAAATAAATAAGGTTGCTGGGAATTTATTAAGTTAGAGAAAACTTGTGGGAAGGGAGGGAGTTTTAAATGGATTGTTTTTGAAACTATGGACGCTACGATGAAAAGGTCATGTGGTAAAAACAAAAAAACTATCCATCACACACCTGGATACAACATGCCCATCTGGATACAAAACTATCCATCACACACCTACGAACATGCCCATGGACACACTACGGGGCAATAGGGACTTCCAATTAAAGTTACTCTTCAAATCTTTGGACTGTGGGAGGAAACCCACCAAGCACGAGAAGAACAGGAAAACTCCATGCAGACAGACCCCGAGGTGGGAATCGAACCAGGACCCTCAAGGTGCACAGCTACAGTACAGCGTTAACCACCAAGTCATCACAAAACTCTCTCTCATATATGCACGCGCGCGCACACTAAATATTTTATACATAAACACACTCAAACGGTATAAGGTAAAAATCTGATATAAATAGTTTTGTACCACATGACCCCACATGAAGATTCAAGGCAGCTAAAACCTCCCCAAAAATTTAAAACAGGGCAATTGTTATTTTCAAACTGGACAAAAATGTGCAGAATCTCATACGTTTGCTAAGCATGACGGGAATTATGCAAATGAGCAACTTCCTAATTGGACGCCTAGGAATCGCTCGCAAGAAATTGGTCAGCTGTGTTCCAGATTTCGGCGAAAACACATAAAGACAACTTTTATTTTTGGTCTGAGTTACCTATGCTAAAATAAACAGATATATAACCAAGCGATAACCAAGCTCAAAATAGTATATAACTTTTATTTCTTTCTTTTCCATCCCTTACCTTTGACTTGACTCTCATATTCCGTGATGATCTCTTTATCCTTTTTAAATTTGGCAGGAGGATGCGACATTTTCCAGCCCTGATCTGCTCCGTGTAGAGCCGATAGACGAGTTGTTAAATGGCTTATTTTGTAAACAGAGGAAGATCCAACAACAACAACAACAACAACAACAAAAAAAGAAGTTCACATTCAGATCGAAAGCATCCCGGAGATTTTCAACTTCTTCGGATGGAAACTGGGAATAAACCACACACACAGGGACAGTCGTGGCAGCACTTGTGATCGGGTTGCAGTAACGTCTGGGTTTGCGGTCTGCCTAAGCTGCAGGGGATCCACCATCAGCAGGAGAGAAGAGAAACCGACCGAGTTTCCAGCTCTAAACCATACAGCCAGGGATCCAGTTAAGTTAACTAACTCAACTACCTGTCCATTTCTATAATTCGTCCTTCAGATAGATGAGTTACTCCCTCAGGCACTGACCTGTTGATAATTTGTATATGTGATCCAGCAGGATCCTTGCCTTAGCTCGACTTAGTCCTAGTGGATCCGCAGATTTGAGCGCATCTGTTAGAGATTCTGTAGGAACGGGGAGGGATTGGAGTTACCAGGTTGCCAGATTGGAATCAAATCCTCCGAGCCGACCACAATTCAAAAGTCGTCCAACACAAAACAAACATGACGGAAACCCGATTCAATGGTAGGAATAATATTTTCGGGTTTGTACTGAATTATACATTAAGTAGAGCTTTGAGACTAATCTGAGCGTGAATTACAACAATTTGGCAACACCTCCGTAGCGCAGCACGCGGGCGGAAGCACTCATGAACACCCAGGCACGGTTTCCCCTTGACATGCAAAAACTTTTATCTCCATGGGATTCGACCCGGCTGTTCTATTTCAAAAACACACTATTTCAAAATATTATTTATCTAAAGGAGCTAAAGGGGACACACATGAACCTGTCTAATATGAGTTAACTATTTATTCTTTATTAAGCGTTATTCTTCAGGGAAGAGATTTTTTCCGACCTCTTCAATAGATCAGGTTCCTGCACTGCCATCTAGTGGACAATGGTAGTCATTACATTACAACTTTGAGAAATACACGTGTACGTATGCGTAAGTATATGCATAATGATAATATTTAGAATATGCATACAACCTTTTTTTTTTTACTCACTCATCATCTATACCATTTCAACCTGTGTATAGGGTCGCAGGGGCCTGGAGCTTATCCCAAGGGACTTGGGACACAATGCCGGGTGCCAATCCATTGCAGAGCACACACACTGGGAAATCTGGGAACACCATTAGCCTAATCTGCATGCTTTTGTGGGAGGAAACCCATTAATCATGGGGAGCACATACAAACCCCATGCATACCGACCCGTGGCAGGGGTAATCGAACCCAGACCCTGGAGGTGCAAGGCGACAGTGCTAACCACTAAGCCACTGTGTTGCCTCGTTATTTTCCAGTTAAAAAAAAAAAATGCAGTTTGTTTTAGCACCATCACCATTCTTAGGGCTCATTAATTTATTCAATCATTACTAATATCATTCTGATCCTGGTCAGGGTTTCTATGGACCTAGAACACCAAATGTGAGGGACAAATAAAATGTGGAACATCAGTTCATTGCAGGACATTAGATGATGTCACTTAGGATTGAGTGTGTTATAAACCAAATGCAGTACTGGCTACAAATATAGCAATAATAAATAAATAAAATCTGTCCTTTGATCTTAACATGACATAATAAAGAAATAATTTAATTTAATTTAAAAGTTTTAATTCTATTGCACTGAGGTGAGTCAAATGATGAATACGTTACAGAAAACACAATGTCAACACAAACCATAAAATACCATAAAAACACAATTTAAAGTTGAAGATAAACATTATAAAACATGCAATTTCCCAGCAGCCAATGAGACAAGAGATGAAGTTTACTGAAATTCGTGTGCAAAGACAAATTAACATAAAAAAATACAATAAATAAGGTCTTGTAAATAAGTAGTGGTTTGCAATTTGGGATGAACCTTTCCAACAAAGTGTAGTAGGCCAATACTGTTAAAGGATAAAACACAAATAATGTAAATGTCTTCATGCTTGACAAGATCATGCTTTTGAGGAGTCCTGAAGAGCTCGAGTTACAGTAAATATGTCATTATCTGATCATCATGAAGAAATGTTTAAGCGCTTTGAGACTGATATTGTACAGAAACTGGATTAAGTGCATTCAATGAACAGTTACAGAAGTTTAACCACAAAGTGTTAAGTTTAATCATCGGTTAACACAGTAGTTCTGTTCTGAATTTGATCAGGTATCGCTTCCTAGTTCAGTTTAAAAAAGGCCTCCTCCAGCACTTCCGTGAATTTGTCCTTCATCTGCTGACGGAATCCAGTGTACCACTCCAGCAGCCTCATTCTCCTCTCGGTCTTCTCGGCCTGCGTCATCACCCTCTCCTTCTCCAGGATGGCTGGCAACTCCTTCCAGTCCTTGAGGAAGATGAAGGGCGCCCCTGCATCTTTGAGCAGTCGAAGAGGAGAGCTTCGGCCATTGGCGCAGGCTCCCGTAGTCAGGACGTCCTCCACAACGGGCACAGAGCCATAGGCGCAGGCTTCGTAGAGGCGGTAGCACTCGGTGTTTACTCCAACTGGGCATAGGGTCAAGTCGCTCTGAGCCAGAGCCATCTGGTACTGCCTGGAGGTTTCTGCCGTCTCCTGAGGAAGCCACCTGAGAGAGAGAGAGGGAGGAATCATCATGTCACCTTGGATACAATCATGTTGGGAATACAGGTTGGTTGTTGTCTGTGGAAAACATTGTAAACTGAAAGGACAAGCTACCTAAATGTAAACTAGCTGTGATGGAAAATTATTTTAAACGCAAGGGATCAATTTCTAGTTAATATTATATATAATAAATATTATATATATATAATATTAACTAGAAATTGATCCCTTGCGTTTAAAAAAAAAAAATAAATTATATATATATAAATAAATAAATAAAAAGCGCCATTTTATTCTGATAAATGCTGTGTAGACATTCTGCCTTAACAAAGAATGAACAACAACAACAAAAAATCTCGTACTTCTCCCGAGCATTGGTGAGACATTGTTTCTCCAAGCCGTTCTGCTTCAAGATGCCCATGAGACTTTCCCGGGAGGAGTTCTTGTAGACCGTGCCGAGGAAGTTGCAGATGTACGGTCGCACAGAGCTTACCATCTGTGTATTGGGTGTTACAACTGGGAAGTGTCTATACCTATTGACCAGAAGGAAAAAATAAATATAAATGGAACCAGTTTAAAAATTAAAAGAGTAATTAAATACATTTTCATACGACAACAGCTTCATAATCTATTAATCATCTGATTAATAGCTGAATTTGAATAAAAACCATGTTTACACCTCAATTTGAATTTGTCTGAATGAGCTAGGTTAAACTTTTAATAAACTGTTAATGTTAAAAAGAATAACAGTTATGAGAAGCCGAGTGCAAGATCTGTGTGCGTGTGTGTGTTAATTAACAATCCTTGCTTCATTTTAAATGAGTAGATCGTCTACAGACTTTCCAGTTCAGAATACTTATACAGTTCTGCAGTCAAAGAGTTCATATACAAGGGTGAGTCATAAATTACTCTCACTCTTTTAATTTACGTTTAGAAAAGACAAATACATAAATTTTTTTTACATAATCTTATATAATCTTCTTGTTTTTCAATACACTGTCCATCTGTCAACAAGCTTCTGTACACCCTCATTAAAATATGTTTTAGGCGGAGCTGCGAGCCATGAATGCACCGCTGTCTCCATTTCTTCATCAGAAATTAATCTTCGTCCTCGTAGGGCTACTTTCAGGGGACCAAACAGGTGAAAGCCCAATGGAGCAAAATCAGGACTGTTGTGAGGATGCTTCAACACCTTAAAATCTTTTGCAGACAGGGTGGGCGGTAGAGTCTGGACGTGTATTTATTGCCTCAGCCGACGGGCATCCGGTTCCTCCTTGATGGCTGACACTTATGAGACCTTCCTTGAACTTATCTATCCATTCTTGCCCCTTTCTTCAAAAACAAAAACTCTCTCCATATCGTCTGCCATAAATAACGGCACCAGGTTCATGCTCAGTTACAAATTAACTGATGCGACATGTTCACACCTACACAGGAGTGGCTGGGGAGACAGTAGCCTTGAACGCAAATGCAGATAAGACAAACAGAAGGTTTTCATATAAAATTATGTGGATAATTTTTGACTCGCCATCGTATTTGCGTTTCTGGTTGAGAGAATAATGAAAATCTTAGCACGTAAAAACCAATAAGGATGAAAAGAAATATAAAATAACTTCTGACAGTAATACAACAAAAATAAAACGAGCTCATACGTGGCTACGCCAAGAGGCCACTGGAAGACGTCCTTGTCGTTCACCCAGGGACTGTCATAAACAAGGAACAGCAGATCCACGAAGCCTCCAGATCTCTTCAGATAGGGGCTGATCCACTCATTAGTGCACTGCTCACTGCCCAGTAAGACCACAGCCACTTTGGAGAGGGTGTGAGCCTGCACTAGAGTCTGCACGTGCTGGAGCCACTGGACAGAATAGGAGATCTTCTGTTGTTCGCGACCATTCAACACCAGCACCACGCTGTCTGTGTCCAGAGGGACATGACCCTGCACCACTGCTGGACCTGTGTAGAAACTGGAAGAAATGCAAGGAGGTGGTTTTTTTTCTTTTTTCTTTTTTTACTGATACAGTATGTCCTGTGAAAGCTGAATCAATATAAGGGGTTTGATATTTTATTTAAAAACAGAAATTCTTTTTTGATTTTCGCCACTATTCACTATTGTTGAACATGAGAATAAAATATTATACAATAAAATAATAATAATAAAAGCAAATAAAATAATGCACTATACTTGTATATCATATTACTAACCTGTATCAAAAACAGGATGGGACAAATCAACTGACTTCAAGCCTATTATGTCTAAACAGGTTTTTAATTCCTTTAGTTTTAAATTTTCCTATAGGTTTGCATTAGCAGTGTAGTGCCACTGTGACTGGGCACATGAGCCAATTTAGCACAATTCGAACCAATTCGAACCACAGCGAGTTCACACTTAATCTCTATCTAGTGGTTTATTGCATCATCACAGTTGGCATTAAATATTGCTGAGGTTCCTAGCATTGTAACCACTGCTTGTACTAAAACTATGCCAAGTATTGAGATACAGCTGTTTTTAAAACATCTGTGGTCTCATAAATAAAAGCATGTGTAGAACAAGTGCTACATTTGTGCATAAGAATCTCAAGTATCTCATGTGCATCTACACAGCTCTACACAAGGGATGATGATGATAGATCCCATTTTGCACAAACTACACCTGAAGCAATTTATTAAATAAATAAAACACCTGTCTGCCTAAATTAACATACTATGAGTGAAAATGTGTGCACAGACAGGGTTGACAACACACAGAGCATGACTGACCTAATCCCTTCAATAGCTCACCTGAAATTGATCTTCCCCGACTGAATCTCTCCTTCCCTCCACTGACCCGTCTTATCCGTGGGGTTTAAAGGTCCCTCTAAAATGTGTTCCCACAAGTAAAGTCCTAGCACCAAGAAAAAAGGGGGGAAAAAATCTCTGTAACAAAATTGTTCTATTCAGCTTAAACTTTTCAAAATACAAGTGTTTATTAGTGTTGCACAATTAATCAAATAAAAAAAAATTCAAATCGGGTGGGCCTCCAAGTGGCGCAGTGGTAAAGTGCTCGCCCTATCATCCGCAGATCGCTGGTTCGGTTCCCGGGTGATGCTGTAACCTCTCACAGCCGGAGGTCTTGAGAGAGCTAAATTGGCCGAGCTCTCTCAGCGGGGAGGTATGATGGGTACTTAGTGCTCCCACATTAATCACGGCTCTACGCCATTCTACGTCTGTGAGCTCGTGCACGCGGAGGGAGCGGTTAGCGCTGTCCTCCAAGTGTGTTACGACGCCCTCAACGGTGCGTGAGCGAGCAAAAAAAGAGGTTGGCTGGTGTCACGTGGTTCGGAGGAAGCACATGACAGCCCTCGGCCCTCCTGGCTGAATGGTAGTAAGTAGCCCCCCCTAGTGACGGGAGGGAATTGGACACGACTAAAATTGGGGAGAAAATTTAAAAAAAGAAAAAAATATCGCAAAATGGACCAATTATCTAATTGCAAAAAGGCTGCAATTTCAGTCAGTCAGTCATCTTCTATACCGCTTTATCCTTATATTCAGGGTCGCGGGGACCTGGAGCCTATCCCAGGAAACTTAGGGCACAAGGCGGGGTACACCCTGGACAGGGTAGGCTGCAATTTAACATAGAGAATTCACACTAGTCAGAAATTTGCGCACAGTGCCTTGCGAAAGTATTCATACCCATTGAACTTTTCCACATTTGGTCACGTTACAATATGTTACATAAATGTAAATGTGTTTTATTGAGATTTTATTGTGATCATTTGTCTTTTTTTCTTCTTCTTGGACTTTGTCGCTTTTATCCTAGGGGCACCACATTGGATAAAGTGATCTGTAGGATCTGGCACTGGTTTTACTTTGGATCCTCTTCCTGTTACAACCCTCCCATTTTCTAACACGGCTTGCGGATGAGGACTGCATGCAGTGGCTGAGGTGTATGAGATGTAAGGTTATGGGTCTTGCCCAAGGTGGGTGCCTCCGATCAGTGTCAATAATTTATGTATACTTGTTTATTTTTTTTCAATATTGTTAGAATAATAAATACAATTTGGCAAACATCCTCTTAATCAGATCATTTGTTTATTTATTTGCTGTTAGCCTAGATAAATAGGTTTCAATATTTTTTTTAAAAAGGTACATTATATTGTGATGGTATAAATAAAATAAAATTATATAAATAGTTAAATTTGGCAGTTTAAATCACAATCGCTATATGCGTCACAATTAGCAATGTGATTTTTATTTTTATTTTTATCAAATCATCCAGTCCTAGCTTAAATGCAGATTTGTAATCAACTGTGACTAAACTCAAGATTTTAAATCTTATAATATGACTTTGAAACATAGCTAAAAGTATGGGGACAGCAGAACATCAACCCCATACATGGTTCTTCCACAAACTGCCACAAAATACAAAGCGCACAAATGTATAAAATGTATTTGTACACTATGGCATTATAATTTTACCCTCACTGGAACTAAGAGACCCAAACCCATGCACAAAGCAAGGACCATAAGGACATGATTTATGAAGGTTGGAGTAGAACACCACAAGTTTTCTGTCCTGAGAGCTGACGTCAGGGGCTCTTGTGGCTCAAATCCCCACAGCCACACTCCTAAATCAGGTAGAAAATAATCCTGAAAAACTTGGAGGTTGTATGCCAGGACAGGGAATGCAACATTCAACAAATACATATGACTGTGATAATCAGGAGTCCACATGATTATAGGGTATCATCTTAGGCAGGTCACTCTTTACACAGAAGTAATCACCTCCATCACTGTGATTGCGGTTATATAATATAACCAGACACTTACCTATAGCGGCTTTTCCCCAGATTTGAACTTTATATCTTTTGGGTCTGCTTTTCGCAATGCGCTCCTGATACGAACTAAAAGCCTCTCTCCGTTTCTGCAGGACAGAGATGGAGTCTGCACGTTCGTCCTCCTCCCACGGGTTCCATTCTTCCTCCTCTGCTTTGGGGTGATCTACAAGTGTGAGAAATAACTCAATAAATAAAATAAACAACATTACAGACCAGACAGACCAGTTTTCGGGATGGAAATGTGTGTAGGCTCCTGGGTGTACAAAAATTTTTGGCACATACAAAAGTTAAGATGCCTTTTAACACATTTCTACATCTTATAACGAGCTCTAAAGAGTAACAAAAACGCATTCAGTGTTTAGTCTTTTTGAAAATAATCAGTAGTGTGAAATACAGATTTGTGCAGTTTTATAAGTAAAACAGCTGTTCGGTTGCTGAGTGTGCTGGAGAATATGCCTTCTGGTAACTTTCTCACACTTCCTTTCTATTTTCATGCAAAACCCAGGAGCCTACACTAGGTCTTTTTTTGTTTGTTTGTTTGTTTGTTTCCATCTAAAAACTGATCTGTCATGTAATATGTTGCTTTCTTTATAGAAATGCATATATTAAGGTAGGTCATCAATTATCCACACACCGGTTAAACTAAATCTTCTGTTGGCTGCAATGTCTTATCAGCGCATTACACTCAAGGCTACTGTCTCCGCAGTAAAATAACCGTGTTACATCAGTTCATTTGTAACTGCGGTGTGAGCAAAAAATTTATGCCCCACTTGTGATTTGCACCTGGTTCAGGTATCTGCAAACAAAATTTGGATCGATAGTTTAAGGAAGGTGAAAGTGTCTTAAAGAGAATCGTTACTGGTGATGAGAGAGAATCATCACTACGAGCCTGAGAGTAAATGGCAGAGTATGGAAACGAAACATCCTCAGTTGCTGACCAAGAAAACATTCAAAAGTCAACCATCAGCTGGAAAATTAGGGCCAGTATTTGGGTGATGCTGCATCCTCTCGCAGTCGGAGGTCTAAAGTGAGCTGATTGGCCGAGCTTTCTCAGAGGGGAGAGGGGAGGATGAGAGGGGAGGAAGAGAGGTACTTTGTGCTCCCACATTAATCACGGCTCTACAGCCAATCAGGGGCGTCTGTGAGCTCACACAAGCAGAAGGAGCGAATAGCGCTGTCCTCCGAGTGTGTTACCCTCCCGACTGAGTGGTAGCAGTAGCCTTAATGTGGGAGCCCCCTAGTGAGGGGGAGGAATCGGACACCACTAAATTAGGGAGAAAGCATTGTGATCTTGCATGACGATGTGCATATTTACACCACTACCCAGACTGTCAACTGTTTAACATCCTCTCTATAGTCCTGATCTTGCTCCATCAGACTTTCAACTGTTTGGTCCCATGAAAGCAGCCCATACGAGGACAAAGATTCACTTCTAATGAAAAAGGGAAGACAGCAGTGTATTCGTGGCTCGCAGCTCAGCCTAAAACAATTTTTTTTATGTGGGAATCTGAAAGCTTGAGGGAATTCTACAGCCAGTGTGCGCAAAATTTTTGACTCACCCTGACCCACTGAACAACAGCAGGATCCAACCAAGAACATCCCTGATTTACTGTCTATTAATGTCTTTTTAAATGCATGTTACTTTAACAGAGCATTAGTTATAGAAAATAATAATATAATAATAATAATTTTTATTATTATTATTATTATTATTATACTCATATGAGGGTTGGCTCGGTGTTCACCTAAAAGAATCAAAAGAGCTGAATAAAAACGTTTTTTAAAAATCGAATCAAAGAGCCGAATCAATGAAAGAGTCGAATCAAAGAGCCGAATCAATGAAAGAGTCGAATCATAGAGCCGAATCATAATTCACCACCATCATCATATTATATAATAATAAAATAAAAATAATAAAAACAAAGACTAAAATATATAAAAGAATCTATATTTTTAGACATGCGCAGACATTTTTAACCCAATTTCCTACAAATGTGTCTGTATTTCTACTTCACAAGCCATCTATTCTGTATGATGACTTTAACATGCTAGCGAGCTAATCACAGTTAACCTACCTGCAGGTGCAGATCCCTTTTTCACCACCCTGTGCACGCGAGTAATAACCTTCTTATTGAAAAACACATTGTATGCAGCGTACAATGAAAACACCACATACGCCAAAACTACAATTATCGCTATCTTCCTACGAATTAATCTCATTATTAAAAAGATGTTGAGCTGCCATCCTGTGCTGAGACCTTATTGCTGCTTCCCACCCGCATTCCGCCAAGCACCGCCTTCTGTACGCTTTCTTATGAAGGACTGCACGGGTTGCTCGCACTCGAATCCTTAATCCACGAACCCACAGCCAATGATAACGGAGAATGAACGCGACCAACCAATCATGTATAAGTAAGCGGAATTTTTTGGAATGCGCTGGGAAACATAATAGCAGTGTTTACATCTTGAGTGGCTGTGCGGAAGGACCCAAGAGCTAAAGTCATTTACGTGTCCACTGTATTGCCTGAATATAATAACGTTTTACATTTTAAACTCAGAATAGGATGTGCACAAAACAGAAATTAAATAATAGTTTTAACCGTGTATATCAATATGGATGATAAATTAAAAATGTAAAAATTTAATACTGTAAATTTTCTATCGATATATGATCAGGCTTCCGATGAGGTGTCCTGTAAGGCGGCGTGATGCGGAAAGCCCTTACCAGTTGACCGAAATTTCAACTTGTAGAAGCGAAGATGGTGTCCTTGGTCGGTCGTTCCGGGTGTCTGTACCCTTACTTGAACTCAACTAATTTTATTATATCCAGACCCCTGACGGCTTTAGCTCCTGCAGCTGGAGATGCCTTAGTGAATCAGAGAAAATCGAGCAGAAGTCAGTCTACCTCTGGTCTTCTCCATGGTACGTGTACGTGTAACTGCTCTGCTGGTTTATTTTATGAGCCTGAAACATCACAGCTCAGCTCTCCTGCCGTAACTTGTCAGGTTTTTCTTTGTGTGCTGTGCTCATACGCTTGTAAAAGTCTGCATACAGACCAGAAATAAGGCCAGATTTGAGCCTGTTTTATTATAAATCAAAACAGTTTACATGCACCGAGGCTAGAGGTTATGTGATCATTCATTGTTTTGGGGAAATCAGTTATGGTGTCTGCTGATGCTGTATCAGAGGGATTTTTTTAAATGATTGATTTTAACTTTAATTTATGATATCATAATTCCAATGGGCCAGAAGTTTACATGTATAACCGTGACTCTCTGAACATTCTGGAAGATTAAATAAGTGTATGTACTGTATCTGATTGTCCAGATGTTATAATTAGGAGTTAACTAGAAGTGAATCTTTTTGGGAGGTATTTAATAGTGGTTGGAATCACCAGTCACCACCCAATACAATGTTATCACGATACCCCTGTACTGATTCCATTGACAGTAAATTGTGATTCTATAAATATCCTGATACAATAGTTCATGTTCCCTGATGTTGTTACAGTTTTAAACCTTTAACATTAGTTTTCTCACTTAAGAACCAAGCGCAGCATTTAAACAATATGAAACTAACCTCATAACATTTAACTGAACAGCACGCATCTCTGTCATCCACCATAATTATTATTTTCTAATAGTGTAAATAGTGCACCTCCTGTAGGATTATAATGAAATGGCAATGTTTTTACCGCTTCAAATGCCTCCAAAGTCTCAAAACTCAACTTGACAGGTTAAATGGCTGTGAGCACGCGGGCGTGTGCAGCTTCTAATGCACGCGATTTTCGACTATTTAGCGCTCGTGGTGTTTTGAGTGCGTTTGAGACTAAATTATGATTAATTGAACTGATGCACTCACGGAGAAAAAAATGCAGATCGGAGACTTTTAACATGCACAATGTTTGATAATGTAACACACATTAAAATGTGTTTCATGACTGAATCGATTTTGTCCTCCCATCTTTAGTCTGGGGGACAAAATCTCTCTGTTTGCCCTTGCCCAAATCTGATTGCTTCTTAAGAGCAAATTCCGAACAACTCATGATATCTCCTGCATACCTACTCTCAATTGTAAGCAAATATTCAATTTGTGCAACCACACAGACAATGCACTGTTCAGGATTGAGAAGAAACAAACAAGAAGGACAGACTTTGCTCTGAAATTTTCAACTGGACACCAAGAGTCCTTCACCTCAATGGCTTAAAAGCCTTTCTCACAAAGATGAAGCATAAAGATTCAATTATTTATCCCATGTACTTCCCAGCACAGTGAAATACTTTTTTTTTTTTTTTGCATATCCCAGTTTGGCAGTGTTGGAGTTTTAACCTATGACCTTCTGATCAGACCCTTAACCGGTTAATATAAACATAGATTAATGCTTATGTCTTGTTCACATAACATTGATTATTATTGTTCTTTATTTTCTTTTAGGTGATGTTGGGGTGCGTTTTGCCCACACCGATATCAGGATCCCTGACTTCTCCGACTACCGCCGTACCGAGGTACATGATCCTACCAAGTCCTCACAAGACAACAGCGAGGCTCGCAGGGCTTTCTCATACCTGGTCACGGGCTCCGCTGCTGTGGTCGGGGTTTATGCTGCCAAGACAGCAGTGACTCAGTTTGTCTCGTCCATGAGCGCCTCTGCAGACGTCCTGGCCTTGTCCAAAATTGAGATCAAGCTGAGCGACATTCCAGAGGGGAAGAACATGACGTTTAAGTGGAGAGGAAAGCCCCTGTTCGTTCGCCACAGAACCGAGAAGGAGATCGCAGCCGAGGCTAACGTGGACCTCTCAGAGCTCCGTGACCCACAGCACGACAAAGACCGAGTCACCAATCCTTCCTGGGTCATCGTCATCGGGGTGTGCACTCATCTCGGCTGCGTTCCTATCGCGAATGCCGGGGAATACGGCGGTTACTACTGCCCGTGTCACGGCTCGCATTACGACGCCTCCGGGAGGATCAGGAAGGGACCCGCACCTCTCAACTTAGAGGTGCCGTACTACGAGTTTCCCGATGAAGACACCGTGATTGTTGGATAGATGTGGGACATTTCCTAATTACTTCATATTAATAATATGTGTCTCAACAAATAAATATTTTAAACCACTCAATCATCTGCCGTATTTTCTGAGCACATGAAAACTAAACATTTCCACCAAACACATTTTAACAAAAAGCACACAAATAAATAAGAAACTTTAAGTTCATTACACCCAAAGACTGTTACACACTTACTGATGACTTTGAACAGAAGCATCACTGAAATGGAAAGTCTGATAGTTTTTTCCATTGCACTAGCTTGGTAAGATAATAATGTTACCAAATGTCAACCAGCAGAAGGGATCATTTGGAAATCACAATTCAGTATGGAGGATGAGGAACTAACAAAACTTGTTTTGTGATACAAATTTTCCCATAAGAAATAATGTAAATGCAGATAATCTGTTCTGTTCTGACCTCCCAAAAATATTACCAATTTTTTTTCATATAAAAACAATCAAAATATTTAGAAAAGAAATGCAAATGAAATTTACGATTCCTCTTAATATATCTGCAATGTTTTTAGTAACAACGCTGGATGATAAAAATAATACTGAAGAAAAATAATAAAGGTTTAATCACTTTTTGATTTGTTTCCCTTCTCATCTTTTTTATCTGGCATGTTGTGACATCAAAGGTGAGCTCTTATCTTAATGCTGACATCAAGAGTTTGGATTTCCATTTGAATGGAAAAAACTTTGTCCCACTCTTTTTACCTCCTTGGACTACAAGTATTACCTCATTTTGGACATTAAAGGTCCCTTATATGGTCGACCCCCGAAATTCACATGGGTTACGTTCCTAGAGCACCCGCGAATTTTGGATGTGGTTAAATAAATGCCTATTTTTATAGTTAAAACCCTTAATATGCCCACAAACAGGCTGGCAAAACACTATAATTTCATTTCAAACTCAGTTTAATACATTACCCTTAAAGAAAAAAAGAATGTAAAGGTAAACCCGTGTACTGTACAGTACTGCTGTATCTCCCGCAATGCTAGAATGTAAAATACAGATGTTACCCCTATATGTACTGTAATTCATGAAAGCGCATTTGCTTTGGAGTAGAAAAAAAAAACTATCCAAAAACCATAAAAACAATTGAAGAGGATATTTGTGGTTTCCATAAAATTGCGTGAGTTTCCACAAAGAATTATTAGTTAGGTTCTAAGGAAAAATCTGTGAACAGCTGAGGCAGCGACCTCTGAACCGCGACTTCGTAGGGATTGACTGTATTACTGTTTCAAAAAGCGTGTTAATGCTCTAGCTGTAATACACCTTACATAATGCATTTTCTGTATATCAAACCTAGTTAACTTCACTCCTCCTGCAAATGTGTTGTTTCTGTGTTTTACGTAAAGAAGCTACTGCTAAGCCACGCCCCTCCAGAGAAGAGCAGAGCTATTAAGCAACAAGCCAGGTGCAGAGTATCTTCTTACAGTATATGAGGTTATAACAGCGCAAAGCAGGAAAATTTTTATTTTCTCAGGTTTTTTTGTACACGTTTGTACTGCATGTCTAAAAGTCATAAAAAATTTCCACAATATGTGCATTCTCAGGAGGCACAGCCCAAAAGCAAAGCAAGTGGTGGAAAATGAGAATTAAGAATTTAAAAAGAGAAGCACTCGCTACATGACCAACAGTTTGTAAAGATCACGTGTCTCGGAAAAGGCAAGTCTCTGGCTTCACTTCTAACACAAGGGAACGATGCAATTAATGGTAACAGGACATGATTTAATTGTGAGAAAACGGAGTAAAAGTAAATAAATACATTTCAAAATCGGTGACAAATCACAGCATTAGAATGAGAACATTATTTAAGCAGTGTTTCATAGACGTTGATGCTAAAAACACAGCTGTCTTGTAACAGACAACAGTCCTATTCCTTTATTATCTGTCAAGTACGTAGTGCATCACTCACAATTCGTTCTTCACGTGTTCCTATTAAAATATGTTCTATAAAATAAATAGGCTTCAATTAAATAACACGCACATTGTCTATCATTTCATAGGTTGTCCACAGGAGTGATCTGTTCATCTGATTCAGTCCACATAATGAACCTCAGCCTGAAGCTCTTTGTGAACGTAGCTCAGTAAAGCTGCAGTGACTTGCTGCTGAAGTGATGCGCTTCCCGTGACTATGGCCATTAACTGGGCTACATCGGTCCACTCGATCGAGCCCAAGATCTCCATTACGTTCTCGTAGAGCTTCTGCTGCTGCTCTGGTGTCATTTCCATGATGACCTGAGGAAGCGGTTTGAACTGACCGCTTGTCATCCAGCATCCCAGGAGTCCTCCAACAGCACCGCCTTTTAATGAGGCACAAAGAACGTTTACCTCAAGTGATTTTAATTCTAAAATTTATTTTCTATAACAGCAGCTCGGACAGTAGACCCAGCTCTAATTCAAACACTAATAGATAGATTGTGAAGGAGTCTCCAGTGTCAGTGGCACTTGCTAGTTTCTCAGTTGTGGCTTTTGTCTTTTAAACTTCAGGAGAGAGAAAAACAAAGATTATTGAGGAAACTATAGCTTACAGCTCACGCTGGACGCTGCCTTTGGATGTTCAGTGTTTGAACTGAATATATGGATAAAACCACAATGTGTTATTCATTCATTCATCTTGTATACCACTTTATCCTGTACTTGGGAATGCCAGTTAACCTAATCTTTGCGCTGTGGCACAAAGAACCCCGAGGAAACCCACCTCTAAGACCCAAGGTAGGAATCGAACCCCGACCCTCGAGATGCGAGGCCACAATGTTAAAATAAAGCCCTTTGCCGGAAACCAAGCCACATAATTTCAACATGGATTTTTCTTTCTATACCAGCACGCCTCATCGTGTTTTATTCCTTTTTCCAACATTCACATTAGTACAACCTACTGCCACTTGCCTACAGCGATGCCAAGCGGTCCGCCAAACAACCCTCCAGCAAAAGCGAGTCCTCCAGCAGTCATCGCTCCTTTCCCAGAATGCTTCACTGTAGTCTTCATCTGCTGATTTGCAGATAACTCACAACACAGCTTCATGATGTCATCAATTCTGGGAGACATGTTGGACTTTGGAAACATAGACAAAGAGTTAATTTGTGTGTAAACCTACAGACCTACAATCTTCATGACATTATTAATCATAAGAATAAATACACCATACAAGAACACATGATATAGTGTAAGCAATAATAAATTAATACAGGGCTGCAAAATAATGAGCTTGTAAGAGTTACATAGAATAACAGAACAATAATAATGTAATAAAACATTTTTTTTAAAAACACCTACTTTATAAGTTAAACCTTCAGACACTTATCTGTAAAGGGAAGCATTGTCTCGAGCTCCCTACATCAAAACAACCCCTGGAAATAAATGTAACGCACGCGCACTGTGCAGCATGATATATAAGACTGCAGGAGAGAAGGACAGCATAGTTCATTTCAAAATAAAAGTCTCATACCAATAAGGTAGTTTTATTATCTAAAATGTTGCCCTAAAATATAACTCCTGTAGTTTAAAACGTCGTTATTTTTCAAAATCCTGGTTTAGTATACATAGTTTTTTTTTTTTTTTTTTTTTATCACAATGATTCTGTAAGTGGATTGAGCTCTGGCTCAACTCAAACAGAAATAAGGGACAAAATTTCACCACATGTCCCGGTTTGACAGAACAACCCAGGACTTATATTTTTCCTTATTCCACAGTGTATGTATATAAACCCTCTGGATTTGATACATTTGTTTATTTGGTAAATAAACAACTTTGCCATTACCACCATATAGTTGTGGTAGAATATAATTTAAACAAGGTCTAGAATTTATAGGCCGTACAAGAGTGTCAGTTTGTCTCCCCATGCTTGGTGGGTTTCCTCCCACAGTCCAAACACGTCTGGATTTAGGTTAATTGGCGTCCCCAAATTGCGCGTGGTGTGTGCCCTGCAATGGATTGGACAGTTTTCATTGATTTTTGTTTATAGACTTACAATGACTGCATATGTAGAGATCTGAATCCTATCACAAACATGAAATTTGGACCTTGAAATTCGTAAAGAACATTTTATTAACCGGATCTTCTTCAATTTTAATTCAAGACCCCTGCTGTACAGGATAAGCGGTATAGAAAACAAATGTATTGTAGCAGCGGAGTATAGTTATAAATGATAAGTATAGCTATCACTGCACAGTTTGTGTAAAAGGGTAGAGCAGAGAGAGAAAGGGACCACTTTTGTGTGTGTGCTGTGTGTATGGGGAGACGCATGCGTGAGAGTTTTTTCGGTGTGGGGGTGAGTCAAGTCCGGTTCTGAGTGAGAGAGGCAGGATACCGCTCTGGTTCTGTTTGCATTATTAGTTGTGTCGAAAACCAGACTTGTAACTTGGGACTTAGAGAGACTTTAATTATGGAAAGTGTTCTCTGTTGGACGCCATTTGTTAAACCAGCCGTTAGAATTGTCGTTATCGCAGGCGAAATCTAATAGGTCTTTTACTGAACGTAAAGTGCCCTAGGTAGCGTGTAGTAAATGTAATTTCCTGCCCTGTGGAGTGTGTTTGAGTAGGGAGCGAGGGGGTATTTGTATTTTAACCGCCGTCTGTTGTGGACGGTGAATGAGGTAGGAGAAATAAAGACTAATAAAATAGTATCGACGGTTATTTAGTGGAATATAAATCAGCTTTAGCGCTATGACATCCTCTTCAGGTGTTAGGTTTAGCTTCTGAATTATGAACATTTACAGTTTATATATTATTTATTTATTTATTTATTTTTCTTGTGTCTCAGCTGTCTGGACTTGCCCGTACATGTCCACCGGAAGTGATTGTTCAGGAGGGCAGCGCGCGCCAGTGGACACCATAGCAACGCCGTAGAGATGATGGAGACATTAAACCGAGTCCGTTGTGTGTGTGTGAGCGGACCGTACCGACAGTGAAGAGTGTAATGTGTGTGTGATATGATGTTTGAGTTATTCTGGGATGGAGGACAGGTTGTGCTGCGAGAAAACATCCTCTGACGTCATATCTACTTTACCAGTGTGGATAATTGAGTATGCCTGGACTCACCGGATGATGGAGGTGTTAGAAGGTAAGTCAAGACTTTTATAACTTTGTGTGTGTGTATGTGTATGTATGTGTGTGTGTGTGTGTGTGTGTGTGTGTGTGTGGTGTGCTTGGTTCAGGTGTGAGTGTATGAGGTACAGTGCTGTCAAAAAAAGTATTTGCCCTTCCCTGTTTTTTTTTTTTTTTTTTTGCATAATTGTCACACTTCTTAATAAAACCTAATTTCATTATTAGGTAAATAATAAATATTTAAGTAAATACAAAATGCAGTCTTTAAGCAATGATTTAATTTGTCAAGAGGAAAAAAGCTGCCAAAACCTAGCTGGCCCTATGTGAAAAAAGTAATTGCCCCATAAACATAATAAATAGTTGTGTCAACAACTGCAATCAAGCATTTGCGATAACTTGCAATGGGTCTTTGTGGAGGAATTTTGGCCCACTCTTCTTTGCAGAATTGTTTTAATTTAAAT
This sequence comes from Clarias platycephalus, assembly GCA_030068275.1. Classification (NCBI taxonomy): domain Eukaryota; kingdom Metazoa; phylum Chordata; class Actinopteri; order Siluriformes; family Clariidae; genus Clarias; species Clarias platycephalus. The sequence continues at coordinate 10,141,145 of JAQQZT010000038.1, read as the reverse complement.
CACCCACATTGGAGGGTTTTCAAGCAGGAACAGCTTGTTTAAGGGTCTCATTCAGACTTAAGTACAGACCTTGATTATACCATGGGAAAACCTTAATTTGGACATTTTTTAGGCTTTTCAGACGTAGACTTGTGGTGTTTTGGATCAGTGTCCTGCTGCATAACCCAAGTACACTTAAGCTTGAGGTCACAAACTGATAGCCGGACTTTCTCCTTTAGGATTTTCTGCTAGAGAACAATATCCATGAAAATATATAAGTCATCCAGGTCCTGAAACTGCAAAGCAGCCCCAGACCTTCAGACTACCACCACCATGGTTGACTGTTAGTATGATGTTCTTTTTATGAAACACTGTTAGTTTTATGGCAAATGTAACAGGACACACACCTTCCAAAAAGTTACACTTTTTTGTCTCATCAGTCCACAGAATATTTACCCAAAAGTTTTGAGGATAAGCAAGATATTTTTGAGGATTTATGTTCTTTTTTTTTATCAGCAGTAACTTTCACCGTGGAGCTTTCCCATGGATACCATTTTTGCCCAGTTTCTGTGTTATTATTGAATCATTAACACTGACCTTTACTGAGACATGTGATGCCTGCAGTTTTTTAGCTCCTCGATAAATCAGGGGGAAGGTTACAAGTTTCCTCCATTTGTGGATAATGGCTCTCACAGTGGTTTGCTTAAGTCTCAAAGCCTTAAAATTGCTTTTTGACCCTTTCCAGGTTTGACATTTCAATAACTTTGTTTCTAATCTGTTCTTGAATTTCTCAGGAGTGTATTACTTTTTGAGATCTTTAGCGACAGGTTCTATTTAAGTGATTTCTTGATTTAACAGGTCTGGCAGTAATCAGGCCTGGGTGTTTGAAGTGAAATTGAACTCAGCTTTCCTAAAATCACAGTTCATATAGGTACAGGAGGGTGGGGAGCAATTCATTTTTCACATAAGGCCTGGAAGGTTTGGAATACTTTTTTTTCCACTTAATAAATGAAATTATCATTTAAAAACTGTAGTTTGTATTTACTCAGGTTTTCTTAGTAAGAAACTATATTATGTAACTATATATATGCTTACTATATGATATAGTAATTCATGAATTTTCATGTTAAGAACTTAAACAAATTTGATTCAGAAAAGAAAGGCATTTGTGACTAAACCGAACAGTGGTAATTTTGTATTTATTTTTTATTTTTAAGCTGTGCTGTATAGGGAAAGGGTAATGACAAATTTGTTACTTTTGATAGCGTGGTGTATGTTTTGATTATATAATTTCCAGATTTGAAGCTGTTGATTTATATATAGTACATTTATACGTTTGATGCGAGCAATCCAAAGTAGACAGAAAAAAATATTTATCATAAATTATGGTTAAATTGAATGTCTATTTTTTTTTTTTTTTTTTTTTACTTTATTTACATGGGTTTTTCTAAATGGAACGAATTATCTACATTTACATTATTTCCCATAGGAAAATGAATTTTGCAATATGAAATTTCGCCTCAAGAACTTGCCTCCAGAACGGATTAAATTTGTATGCCCGGTACCACTTTATTAAAATTTTTTGATAGTTTAAATCATTTAAATGTGACAAATACGCAAAAAATGTACGGAGGCAAATACACAGAATTCACAGAACTGTACAGTTGGTATTCGGGCACCTTATAGTTTTGCATTTTGAGTATTTAATTTAAAATTCCCTTTAATTGCATTGTCATTGCATTGTCATCACGTATTGCATTGTCATCACGTATGTCATGTTCTTATATAGTAATCATGGCAAGTGATTTGTAGCTTTAACAGCGTCGTGGATGATATATTGTGTAAAAGTTTTAGGCCCCCCGCTGTGGCTGGAAGGTGACCGGAGCAGCCTGAGTCTTAAGGATCCGTGCAGCATCCGTGTGACGGCGGCCGAGTCCTGGATGGTCATCCGGGCCAGAGACATCGAACACTTTGAGCAAGTCATGGAGTTCTTGGATACAATTCACGCTTTGCTGCCTCAACTAGTGACGCCTATCAAGCACATGAAGATAATGTTTGGTCTGAAAACCTTGGTAAATGTGGCTTAATGATGATTTGTTGATGTGCGGTTACATACAGTACCAGTCACAAGCTTGGACACAAGTTCAGATTTATTTTCAAAACTATGAAATAACACTTATGGTATTAGGTAATTAAGTAACAACAACAGTTGCTATATTAGGACATGAAGGTCAGCTGTTCTGAAACAGTTCTTGCAAGAACAGCATTTTCATGTGTATTTGCAAAACCTATCAAGCATCATGAATCTGGCTCTCATGAAGACCATCCCAGGAAAGTAAGACCAAAACTTACCTCTGCTGCAGTGGAGAAGTTTATTTAGGACGTTTTTTCACATTAGGACCTCAGGATCGTTTCCGAGAGCACTTGACTTTGAGACAGTGAGAACACCATCATTCAGTGCTCGGGAACCGAGTCCGCTGGAAATAGTGGTCTCTTTAAGGATATGGCGTACTTGGGCACGGATCTTTTCAGGTATGGAAGCAACGTATGCTGTTGGTCCTGGGGACGGAAGTTGATCGCTGTTTAGACGCGTCATCAGCACCATCAGTCTACTCCAAAATCTCAGTGTTCCTGAAATATAAATAATATTAGGCATGGTGCACAAGTTATCTTCCTTGCTCTCTTTTCCTCTTGTGTTTAATGGCGACTCACAAACCAAGTAGGTGCATACTGCTAAAAATCCACACACCTTCAATGGAATTGAAGGTGTGTCCAAACTTTTCACTGTATTTAAGATGCAGTCCTCATTGAGCTTATTTGGTATTTATAGTCCAGCACAATGAACCAATGAACTCTATGAGGTCAGAGTATAAAATTATGATTTTTATATATGTTTCAGGTCATAATGTGGATGTTGTGGGACGAGCAGAACATAGAGAATATCACCGACAAGATTGAAAGCTTCTTTTCTGACAGTCTCCCACAGTATTATCGGAGTGTAAGTGGCTTTTGGATTATTTTCCTCTAGGGGACACTAAAACTACAAAAATAAAAAATGCAGGAGTAAAACATTATACAGTACTTCATTTCATACATGTGCACAATCATTGAAAAGCTTTACATGTTGATTTTCTATCTTTTTCTATCAGTAAAAAAAAATCTGAAAAGTAAAGTTTTTTTAAAATTCAGATCTCTGTAGCTTGTTTGGCTCAAGGTTTGGCATGGTGTGTGGTCTGCTTTTCTGCTCACCACCACTGTACAGAGTGTGAGTTACTGTATCCTTCCTGTTAGCCCAGTCTGTTTTTTCTGCTTACTGTAGACCTCTCTTATCAATGTAACATCTCACGTCATCGCATGTCATGAGCACCCAAAATTTTTCCAGATTTTCTCCCTAATTTAGTCGTGTCCAATTCCTCCCCGTCACTAGGGGGCTCCCACATTAAGGCTACT
>JAQQZT010000038.1:10099831-10110529 GCA_030068275.1 Clarias platycephalus | reverse complement strand
ACTTTGTCCTCTGCTCTGCCTTTGTCCTCTTCACCTTCCTCACCACCAGGGTCATTTTACACACCACCATTCTGTGTTGTCTGGCTACACCCTCCCCTACCACTTTGCAGTCACTGATCTCTTTCAGATTACAATGTCGACACAAGATGTAGTCCACCTGAATGCTTCTGCCTCCGCTCTTATATGTCACCCTATGTTCTTGCCACTTCTGGAAGAAAGTATTCACTACTGCCATTTCCATCTTCTTTTCAAGGTCCACCTCCATCTGTCATTCTACATTCCTGTCCTGAAGACCCAACCTGCCCATCACATTTTCATCACCTCTGTTCCCTTCCCCAAAATGTCCATTGAAGTCTGCACCAATCACCACTCTTACAGACTCATCACCCTATCTGATACACTTTTTACCTCTAGAACATTCCTAACAAACTCCTCTTTCACAATACCCCCTACTCCATTTCTTTACCTATCCAAACCATGGTAAAACTATTTGAACCCTGATCCGAAGCTTCTAGCCTTGCTACCGTTCCACCTGGCCTCCTGGACACACAGTATATCCACCTTCCTTCTCTGCATCATATCAACCAACTCTCTTGCCTTCCCTGTCATAGTCCCAACATTCAAAGTCCCTACTATCACTCCTAAACTCTTGCATTTCCTTTTCTCTCTCTACTTTCGAACACACCTTTCTCCTCTCCTAGTAGGGAGTAGCCCAATTTCCACCAGCACCTTATAGGTCAACAGCACAGGTGGCGGTCGTTGTTAACCTGGGCCGCGACCAATCTGGTATGGAAGTGATATTTGTATGGAAGTGATATGGAAGTGATAAATTGGCAAATTTTTTATGTCGGATGCCCTTCCTGACACAACCCTCTGCATTCATCCAGACTTGGAACTGGCACAAGAAGAACTGGATTGCGCCCACCCGTGGTTCCATTGATTGATATTCTTTTTAAATTCTTTAAAATGAACCTGTGACAACAAATTATAGACCCTTCAATTCTTTGTAAGTGTTCAAACTTACAAGTTTGTAAGTAAGATCAAATAAATATTTTCCCCACTGTAAGTGTCTTATGAAACTCTTACAGTCTGAACTGTAAACTGTTTTCTACATGATCATCAGTACAAAAGCGCAGAATTGTGCCAAGGTGCAGCTGAGACAGCTATAGCTGCTGGTTACCGTCACTTGGACACGGCCCACTTTTATGAAAATGAGGTGGAGCTGGGGAAGGCGATTCATTCCAAAATCCAGCAGAGCATCATTAGGCGCCAGGACATGTTCATCGTCAGTAAGGTGAGTCTTTGTAACATAAATCTTCTGTAGCTGCTGGAAGGGAAAAGTGGATAAAACATCATAATGCCTTGGGAAAAAATAGCACAAGTACCTTTAATCTCAAGGCCTTAAATGCTGCTGCTATGGCATAAATATTTGGTGTCACTTTACTGTCTTCTTGAGGCATTGTTGTGTAATAATTAAACATAATTGCTTCATCTCAGTAGACAAACATCTCCATTTTGATCTGTGCAGTTGTGGTGTACTCATTATGCCCCTAAGGACATCCAGCTGTGCCTGAATAAATCTCTCAGTGAGCTGCAACTCGACTACCTGGACCTGTATCTGGTGCACTTTCCTGTGGCTCTACAGGTTAAAACTGTATTCATTTAACTTTGGTCAGAAATTAGTGCATTTTAAGGCATTTATTTACACTAATGTGAGGAACACCTGGAAGAGCACAATCAAACCCATTATTAAACAATGGAAAGAATATGGTACAAAAGATTACCATAAATAAAGAAAAAGTGGGACGGCATTAATCATAGTGTATATGCCAGTGCTAACACTTGGTGATACCACCACCAGGCTTCACCTTTTAAATAGTGCTTTTAGACCAATAAGCAATGATGAATAGTAGCTAACCAATTGTTTAAGTTTTAAAATGTTTACCTTGTCATGTATTTTGTAAATTATGTTTATTAACTGATTATGAAAGAAATTAATCAGTCTTTAGCTTTCATATTAACATTAGGATTAGCCACTAACGATAATTTGTTTCCTGCAGAAAGTGAATAATGAGATGTTTCCAATGAAAGATGGAAAGTTGCTCTTTTCAGATATTGATTATGTGGATGTGTGGAAGGTAAGAAATGAAATCTGTGATGTAAAAACAGAAAACCATCAAACTCACATATACTAGAAATCAATACCGAAAATGACTGTAGCTACACTGTGTTTTTGAACATGGCAGGGGATGGAAGCCCTGAAGCTCTCTGGAAAAGTTAAGAGTATTGGCGTATCCAACTTCTCAATCCAACAACTGGAAAGGCTGCTGTCTGTGGCTAAAATCCCACCAGCTGTCAATCAGGTAGTGACAATTTTAAAGCAAGTGTACGGATTTCAGTTACAGAGTTATCACAGTTCATCAATCAGTAGAATATTTTGGTCTGCAGGTGGAGCTTCATCCCTACTATGTGCAGTCTGATTTGATTGAATATTGTAAATCAAAGAACATCGCTATCACAGCCTACAGTCCCTTTGGCTCACCAGAGAAGCCCGAAGAGTAGTGAGTACATATTAATCACCAACCTGACATTGAATCTAATTTGCTTAAACTATATTCATTTTTCATATGAATATTCATCCGCTGACTACAATTCTGTAGTCATCAAGGAGACAAGGATCCTGAAAAGCTGCTAGAGGATGCGGTGGTTGCAGAAATCGCTGCAAAACACAAACGGACTCCTGCCCAGGTTGTGCATCCTCACACAGCTAGAACAAACACATGATGCAAATTAGCCTTTGGCTAGAAGCCTATATGTAGAGCATCGGCTGCATGAAATTGTAGCAATGTTATACTGCATTGTCCCTGTTAAATAAACTAATAATAATAATAATAATGATATTTGTGTGCATGTAACAGCCACTAGAAACCATGAAACTTCAATGTTTTGCAGATTTTGCTGAGGTATCACATTGAACAGAATATTGCAGTGGTTCCAAAAAGTGTTAAACCCAACGAAATTCTGGAGAACACAAAGGTAATCCAGTCCTCTAGATTCAGTATGAAGTTCATACGGATTGCATATTCTCCCTGTCACTTGGTTGTCTTGTTTGCTACAGGATTATGGGTAAACGTCTCCCATGCTCAGTCTCAGTGCGCATGTACAGTATCACTTGTATAGTCAACATCCGTGCACATGTACTGGTTAGTATAACATTGTGACCACGTGTGTGTGTGTGTGTGTGTGTGTGTGTGCGTGTGTGCGCATGCATAAAGCAAAACCAAACCATGTCATTAGAGAGAATCCTTGTTAAAGATTAATTTTCCAGAGTCTCTCTTTGTCAGAAAGCAGTGATTCTGTTAGTGTGTGTGTGTGTGTGTGTGTGTGTGTGTGTGCGCACAAGTGTCATTAGAGAGGTTAGTTGTTAAAGAATTTTCTGTTACACTAATGGAAACTCTGCTCTGTCGGGATTCTTTTCAAAGTTAAAGTGCTGGTTAATCTGTTTTATTTTTACTTTTTATTTTGTATTAATTATTTTTGGATTGTGGAACGAATCATCTGGGTTTCTTTTTTTTCAAATGGGGAAATTCGCTTTGATATAAGGGTGATTTAATATACAAGTATGCTTCTGGAATGAATTATGCTCGCAATCTATGTTTTAACTGTATTTCTTTATTTTATTTGCCTAAACCTTCCTGACTTTTCATGAGAACATTTGTGTTTGGAGGATATTAAAGAAGAAAATAACAGTTTACTTTTAGCTTTATAACGATAACCACTGGCATTCAACGTCAGAACTTAATTTTGGTTTGAAATTTTTTTTTTACGTTTACGTTTTATTTTTATGCAAATACTGTACTATGCAGGTTAGTTTAGACAAACTGTATTTTAAAATAAAGCCATTTAACGTTCAATTGCAGATCTTTGATTTCTGCCTGGACGCGGAGGATATGAGTACGCTCAAGTCTCTGAACCGTGGCTGGAAGGCCTACATCTTTAAACCGTAAGAGTAAACACAGGGCTCACTGCAAATCTAATCTACTGTAATAGCTGTTTTAACAGAACAACCCAAAACTGAAAACATATTAATGTGTTAATAATGGTATTTTTATTTTTTTTGCACAGGTTCAAATCTCATCCTAACTACCCCTTTAAGTGAAAGGTCGTTAAGGCTGGATACATAAGACTTACAGATGCTGACTGTATCTCATTGTGGGTGCTTCAATCCAGAAACATTTAAGTTGTTTAATAAATCATCTGACAATGTTGGTGTCTGTCTTTGTGACAAACTGTCTTTGTGATAAACACAATAATAAATTAAGCCTCAGAGTTTTTTTTTTTAAAAACAAGATGGAGCACACCTTTTCAGCATAAGCTTGAGTGACACACCGTGTTACTCCTATAGCACGGAATAACCCTGAACAGTAAATGACTGAGGACGCATTATCAAACTGCTGCTTTTGCGCTTCCATGTGCTCACAGGTGTAGCCTCCCATCACATAGATCTTAGACCTGCTACATAGCTCCAGTAGTCCTCCACAGGACGGAAGACCTCAACAGATGATCGAGCACCACTTTCATTGCGTCCCCCGACAGCAATCACACAATCTCCCATGGTTCCGAAATCCACTCGACGCTGGTTCATACTGGTAAGGGAAGTGGAAAGATTTAGAAACTACAGTATTATGCTAGCGATAAATAAATTCAGCAAGTTTGGAGGAATGTAGCTGCTTTGAAAATCAAAATCAAACCCAGTCTGCCAAAATACATGGAAACCCTAAAACCCTACAGGTTGATTCACTCGAAAGAGTTCCAGAATATTCTGTAATAACTCTTGCTAGGAAGAAGCAATCTGAACAAAACAACATAGTATGTGCTCCTCAGGATATAAAGCTTTAAACATGCTATGCCAGAGTGAGTCGGACTGATAAGGGACTGTAGGTGCCAGACATCACAATTTGGCCCTTGTTTAAGTCACTCAAATCCTTATGCTTGCCCACTATTTCTGCTTCCAAAACATCAACTTCAGGAAAAAAACTTTCACTTGATGCCTAATACAGTATATCCCACCCACTTCTAGCCGACCATTGTGACGTGATATGTTCCCAGGCTGCACTGATCACGACATACCAAAAGTGATCCAAGGAAGGAAAACTCGTGATAGGGTCATGAGTGGACATGGATCACTAATGCACAAGGGGAGTGAAAGGCTAGTCCGTGTAGTCCCATACAATAAACCAGCTACTCTCTGAGAGAGAGAGTATGTGTGTGTGTCTGTGTGTGAGTGTGTGTATAAAAGAGAGAGAGAGAGAGAGAGAGAGAGAGAGAAGTTAAATGATTAACTGTCTAGATAAAGTAGGTGACAAACAGCAGTTTAGAAGGGAGAGGTAAAGGGCAGTAAAAGAGGGAAGAGTGAAAAACAGAAAACAAAAGGACTCTAAGAAGCAGCAAGGCAAGTCAGCTTGTTCATTTCTTATTAAGATTATTCCCATATGGAGGAGACTAGTGAACAGCCCAAGAAGATTGAACTAAATGATGGCAACTTGATGCCACTGCTGGGCCTAGGAACATGGAAGGGAAAGGTAACATTACATTTCTCTAATGTGCATGCTTAAAAGGAGGATCTGTACATGGTTATCATTATAAGATACAACTATGTATAGTTAATCCCATCAAGAGCAATTAAACTGCTTAAACAAATCCTGATTCATGCTGTTTCCCAAAAATAGTGGACAACAATAAAAACAATTAAAAAACTATTAGAAGAAATGACTGAATCTCTCTCTCTCAACTCAAGGAAATGCTGTAACCTATGTGTTCTAGTAAATTATGCCTTAAACAATAATAAAAAAAAAAAATATATATATATATATATGACACCTTACAGACTCTTTAGTGGTTGTTAAGGTTTTCACCTTCATAAGCGCCTTTAAAAAGAGCTAATGGCAAATCGTCAGTGGGCAGCACAGGGGTGTACTGGTTAGCACTGTGGCTTCGCATCTCCAGAGTCGAGGGTTTGATTCCTACCTGTTGTGCTGTTTTAAAGATTGGTAAGGATTCCCAATTATCATTGTTCTCAAAGGGCTACAATAGCTTGCTTAGTTATAGGATTATAAAGATATTTAAAGAATTATAAAATTCTGTTCAATTCATTAAATAGTTAATTTCCTATATTGCTTAATATGTACAAAGTCACAAGGCTCTGGAGCCTATCCAAGGGGACTTTGGGCACGAAGCAGGGTACACCCCAATCCATGCAGGGCACACACACATGTTGTCAACATTGTCACATAGCAGCTTTACAGAAATTTTTTTTTACATATAAATTGAAAATTTTATATATCAGTTCATTTGAGAAAACTGGCAAGAGGAAAAAAAATCCCTGGAATGACAATAGGAAGAAAGACAATAGGAAGAAACCTTGAGAGGAACCAAGGAAACCCATCATCATTTGGACGATATCAGATAACACAAGCATAAATACAGTACATCCTCTCTTTAATTTTGTTTTCTGTAAGGTCAAAAATGTAAATGTGTTAAGGTAACAAAGTTACTTTATATTGAGGCTACCAATTGTTTACTGATGGAAATTGAGTATAAAACAGTTTGCATCAATTTCAGTGCTATAACTATTCCAGCGACAGCATGAATATATTCATGAATATTAAGTCAAACCATTCTCAGTTGTCATTTTTAAGCAACAAAGAGCAGGGTAAAGCAGGAAGCTAGGAAGGGCTGATTCTAAGTTAAAACCCTAAAAGTTATTTTTATTCTTCTAAAGGGTCTATGTAGTGCCATACAGAAGTGGTTTTACTGTCAAATAGGGTTCCAAGTATAATTTCTTTATGAAGTTTAAACTTATTAAACATCTATAAAACCTTTTGTGAATGCTGTTTTCTTATAGCACACCCCTAGTGTAAATAGTTTTATCTACAGTGCAATCCTGTTAGATAAAAAAAAAAAAAAGGTTTAATTAAAAAAGATTTAACAAGGCAACTTGATGTCCAAAAACACACTAGTCAGATGTATGTGCAATAAAAATACAATATGAATGACGTTTCTAAAATCAACCTTTGGCCCTAAATATTTAACGAAACCATCTCAGCCCTAGCTACCCATTACTCTTTTGATGTTTTGGCACTAACTGAGAACTGGATATCTCTTCTGAACTCAGCTACACCGGCTGCCCTATCCTCTTATGCATTTTCTCACTCTCCACGAGAAACTGGCAGAGGTGGTGGTACGGGTCAGCTGTTGTCTAAGAGATGGTCTTTCTCGCCTATCCCCCTGTCTCATATCAGTTTTTCATCATTTGAATTTCATGCAGTTAATGTAACCTACCTCTCCAATTGACCTCTGTATCCTTGTTATCCCTCCTGGTCCTCTAAGAAACTTTCTGGAGGAAATAGACATGCTTCTTAGTCTTTCTTCCTTCTGATACAGTAACACTCCTCTCACTGTTCTAGGAGATTTCAGCCTCACCTCTGACAAACTCCAATCCTCTTTACTTCTCTCTCTCCTTAACCCCATCTTATTAACACTAAACAGTTGACCTCCCACATTTTACCCTTTACCCACCGAAACATTCACACTATCTCCCCTTCCTCTGTGTCATCATGTACCCTATTATCCCTCCCAGAACCAGACTCATTTTCCTCTCTACCTCTAGAGACTGATTGATACCTTCCTCTCTCTCCTCATCCATGGACCTCCTATGCTCTCTGTTCGCTAAACCAAGGAAGGTTCCTTGTCCTGCTCCTTGGCTAGCCAATGTATTGCGCAACAACAAAAGAGAATTAAGAACTGCAGAAAAAAGATGACCGAAATCACAGCTTGATGCAGATCTTGTCTCTTACTGTACTCTTCTCTCCAAATTCTCATTACTTCTGCCAAAACTCCCTTCTACAGGGAAAAGCATCTGCACATGATCCTGGCAAACTCCACAATATCTTCTGCTGTATAATGTGGCTGCTAATGACTTGCTGCTAATGCAGCAATCCGCTAGACCTTTGCTCCCAACCCAACCCAACCCCAACACCAAAACTTCAGAACCTTCCCTCCCCTCCCTTAGCAGAAGTCCCCAACCTGTCAACTGACGAAATTCAGCATATCATCTCGTCATCCAATACCACCTCCTGTTCATTAGACCTAATCCCTTCCACAGTTCCAGGCCATCCCACAAGACCTCCTTTCCTTCATCACAACCATCATCAACCATTCCATATCATCTGGTCATGTTCCTGCCCGCTTTTAAGAAGGCAAGGGTTATTCCCATACTCAAGAAACCCTGCCTGGATCCAGCAGACGTCAGCAACTTTCAGCGATATTGCTTCTGCTTTACTTCCAAAATTCTTGAAGGGACTGTTTACAACCAAATGTCTCTTTATCTTTCACAGTCCGGATTCAAAGTTGCACATTCCACAGAGACTGCCCTTCTGTCAGTCACTGAGAAGCTCCATGCTGTTAGATCTGCTAAACTATCATCTGTCCTCATCCTCCTGGACCTGTCAGCTGCATTTGACACAGTGAACCACAAGATTCTATTATCTATTCTTACAAGCCTTGGAATCTGTGGAACAGTATGGCAAGTGTTTGCTTCTTACCTAAAAGATAGGTCGTATGAGGTGACATGGAGGGGATCCATATCTCCCCCACAAAGACTCTATACTGGTGTCCCACATGGTTCAATATTTGGTCCTCTTCTGTTCTCCCTTTATGCCTGGTCTCTTGGTAAGGTCATATCATCGCATGACTTTTCATACCATTGTTATGCAGATGACACACAACTTATTCTCTCTTTTCCTCCCTCAGACACTCATGTTTGTACCCAGATCTCAGCATGTCTGGCAGACATCCTGCCTGGCAGCTAATCAGCTGAAGTTCAATCTGAGTAAAACTGAACTGCTGTTTATCCCTGGCGACTCATCCCCCAGACTAGACCTTGTGATATCCCTGGAGAATAATCAGATCACTTCTTCAGCCACTGGTCGCAATCTTGGGGTAACTGTGGACAATCATCTGTCATTTTCCCAACACATTGCTAACCTTACTCGTTCTTGTCTTTACGACATCAGAAGAGTCCGCCCATTTTTTTTCTTCGCAGGCTACTCAGGTGCTTGTTCAGTCCCTTGTTATTTCAAGACTGGACTTTTATACTGTACACATGACAAGTAATTGTTAGGAGCACCTTAAATTAATCTGTGTACCACATGAGCACATAACCAGTCAGTGGGAGCCAGAACTATTGTTGGTTGGTAAGGCATCAAATACTTATTTTACTCACTGAAATGCAACTTAATTTATAACATTTATACAATGTGTTTTTTCTGGATTTTTGAGTGATATTCTCTCTGTCCTTTAAAATAAATCTATAGCCCCTTTATTTCTTGGTACCTTCCAAAATCTACAGATTAAATAATTATTTATCCTACTGTGTCTAATAAACCAGTCTGAACTGTAAACTGTTTCATTACATGATCGTCAGAACAAAAGCCCAGAATTGTGCCAAAATGCAGCTGAGACAGCTATAGCTGCTGGTTACCGTCACTTGGACACGGCCTACTCTTATGAAAATGAAGTAGAGTTGGGGAAGGCGATCCGTTCCAAAATCCAGCAGGGCATCATTAGGCGCCAGGACATGTTCATCGTCAGTAAGGTGAGTCTTTGTAACATAAATCTTCTGTAGCTGCTGAAAGGAAAAACTGAATAAAACATCATAATCCTCAGGGAGAGCACAACGTAGCACAAATACCTTTAATCTCCAGTCCTTGAATGCTGCTGCTGTGGCATTAACATTTGCTGACACTTCACTGTCATCTTGAGTCATTGTTGTTATGTAATAATTGCTTCATCTCAGTAGACAAACACCTCCATTTTGATCTGTGCAGTTGTGGTGTACTCATTATGCCCCTAAGGACATCCCGCTGTGCCTGAATAAATCTCTCAATGACCTGCAACTCGACTACCTGGACCTGTATCTGGTGCACTTTCCTGTGGCTCTACAGGTTAAAACTGTATTCATCCATCTTTGGTCAGAAATTAGAGCATTTTAAATGTATTATTTACACTAATGTGAGGAACACCTGGCAGAGCACAATCAAACCCATTATTAAACAATGGAAAGAATATGGTACAAAAGAAGACCATCCATAAATAAAGAAAAAGTGGGACGGCATTAATCAGATACGCCAGTGCTAACACTTGGTGATACCACCACCAGGCTTCACCTTTTGAATAGTTCTTTTAGACGCATAAGCACTGATGAATAGTAGCTAACCAACTGTTTAAGCTTTAAAATGTTTAACTTGTCATGTATGAATTGTTTATTAAACAATTATGAAAGAAAATTAAAGACTGATTACTATCATGTTTAGATAAGAATCAGCCGCTAACGATAATTTCTTTCCTGCAGAAAGTGAATGATGAGATGGTTCCAATGAAAGATGGAAAGTTGCTCTTATCAGATATTGATTATGTGGATGTGTGGAAGGTAAGAAATGAAATATTTGATGTAAAAACATTAAACAATCAAACACACACATCCTGAAAATGACTGTAGCTACACTGTGTTTTTGAACGTGGCAGGGGATGGAAGCCCTGAAGCTCTCTGGAAAAGTTAAGAGTATTGGCGTATCCAACTTCTCAATCCAACAACTGGAAAGGCTGCTGTCTGTGGCTAAAATCCCACCAGCTGTCAAT
>JAQQZT010000038.1:10058559-10093610 GCA_030068275.1 Clarias platycephalus | reverse complement strand
CTTCCCATAGAAGTGAATGTGTATTGCGTGGTTACGTAACGTGCAACGTCACGTGATCTCAACCGCGATTAAGACGAAAGAGCAAAATCTCTACCGGTTGACAAATTTCTACAGGTTAACCGTGTATACCGGTATACCGCCCACCCCTAATTACACATAATGTATGTCAAGGTAGGTAGCGTATTTTTTGGTTCAGATTGCTTCATTATAGCAAGAAGTATTACAGAATATGCCTAGTCTCTTTCAAGTGAATCACCCTGTACAAAAGAGAGAGCAGTCTGAACTGACAGGCAAAAACAGAGGCTCTTTCCTGTCATGATTAATCAGTGTTTCCCACACAATGTATGCTGTGGTGGGCCATCCAAGTATATTTGCCCAGGTATAAATTTGCAGGTTGGCGAAATCTGTCCAGGAGAACGATGCCATCCGCCATCGATTAATTACTTCCCTCTTGTGCTCGCGCTCCTGTATCTGTTTATTCTGCTACTGCGAGTGTAAATTGTACTGCTCCCGGAAAAAGAGCATAACGTAAAAATAACTCACAAAATCTACATATTATTATTTTTTGTCACAGAAACAGTTGAGGAAAAAAACATAAAAACAGGTGATCTTATGAATCTGTGCTGTTTGCTTCAGTGACAGTTTTTTTCACAGTCATGTTTGTTAAAAAGAAATAAAGTTCAGTTCATCATATTGCCTAGGTTGTGCTGAATAAAAAGGGGTTGTTACTCTCTACTGCACAATCCTAATCCTTACATATCTATATATATTAATCAGAAATTCTGTGTGAGAAATGGCAGCGAATTGACCGCACACTCCATTCGCGAGAAATAGTAGAATGCGCGTGTCATGATCTGCATGTCAGGCGGAGCCACAGGCACCCTCTAGTATTATTAAAATATACTAATGCAAAAAATGCCGAAAGATGCCTTAGGGCTATGTGCTCTGTAGTCCAGACCAGAGAATTTCTTTTATCAGATATTTTAAACTATTCACCTTGGACCACGTGTTGTTCCGTGGATCGAATCGGTAGAGTACGTTACTTGCTGCGTCTCCTCCGTTATCCCGTGACGAGCTCCCCCCGGCGATAAAGATGAACCCGCCCAACACTGCCACACAGTGGTGGCTCCTCTGAGCGGGTAGCTGCGTCTCCACCACCCACACTCCTGCTTCTTCATCTAGCCAGCTCACGTCGGTACTCAGCTCTTCACCACGCTCGTACACCTCTCCTCCGACCAGCAACAGGCGCTCCACTCCTCCTCTCAGAGCTGACTGTGCTGTTTGTAGTACGGGCTGGGCACTGACGTGAGCATGGTAGCTTAGCGCTTCATCCACCAGCGCCTGGCAGCCTGAATCTGCAGGCAACAAAGAACGTACAGCAGGCAGGACGTGCTCCGCCAGCTCCACCGGTGGAATCAGGGCCAAGCGGATGTGGTACAGGAGCTGCCGGGCGAACGGCAAACGCTCAGGCTTCTGGTTGAGCCACTGAAGCGCTGCCTGAAGGAGAGCTTGCTCGCTCTCGTGCTGCACGTCTTCGCTGGCAATGTAGGAACAGAGTTTGGACAGTCCGACATCTTTTAAGAACTTTGGCGTGCAGGACAATGAAGTGAATCGCTCCAAAATGAAGCGGTCTACGAAGGCATCGAGTCGCTCCAAGCTGTAAAGCATCGCCAGCTCTTGCAGGTACAGATAGTTGTCCTCGTTCACCTCTTTCTCTAGATACTGACAACAGAAATCGACAGCCTGCCAGACCTGCAGCAGGTGAGCCGTCTCCAGGACGTAGTCGATGTTTCCACCATCAAGGGGTAACTCGCCGCTATAGACGAAGTCCACGACCGCTTTAACCCCGACGTACGAGGCACCTACGAGCTCCACCTCAGCTTGACGTTCCTCTTTCATTCCAAGCGTGAACATGGCTTGGAAGTACGGGCTGGACACGGCCAGGAGGGCTCGGTGGGCATGGATCCGTCTCCCGTTCGCCACCAACACCACGTCGCACAACTGACCGCATTCTCGCTGCTCGTTTAAACCTTGCAGGAGGTAAGCAGCTTGATCGGGCCACCGGTACACCTGCAAGTGAAGGGCACAACTAATGGCCTTAGTGACACGCACACACACACACACAGATTTTGTGATGGTTTTGAAAGCGATAATTTTCGAGTCTACCTTTGAGTTCTCACTGATCCTTCTCTGATCAGAAAGTCGACCCGGCTTCTCTTTAACTGCAGACATTTCATCTCCTTCCTCTGAAACTAAATCAGAAAACATGCCAAGGATTACTAATAAATCACAATGTAAACAATATAAGAAATAATAAAAGCCAAGTGTTATTTATTTATTTTTTTTTAGCCAAAATACACTACTCAATAAGAAACCAAAACAACAGCTACACAGCTAGAAAGACAGTCTGAATCCCAAACAGATCCCTATTCCCTACACTGGCGCACTAGGTGATGTAATAATCAATGCGTTTTGTACACTACGTAGTAAAATCCACTTTGGACAGGAAGCCATTTTGAGTCACAGCACTACAACACCAAGACTGCTAACACATTAGTCATGATGTAGGACCTGGCGGTGAGCACTGCTGCATGCGTCTCTCTCAGTGACAGTCAGCCTGCGGGACCGAGGAGTCGCTTCATTGTCCCGACATCATGGTTCTGTGAAAATGTAATTTTTATAATGACTAAACCTGCTGTACCTAAACTGTATCTCTAACGCGGACAGCTGGAGACAAAAGTGAAGCGCAAACCAATGATCTACAGACAGCATCGTCAGCCGTTAACACTTTCAAAATAAAAGTCCTGAAGCAACGAAAAGCTAAATATGTGCCGTTATTACAGTTGCACCCAATTTCCATTTAGTTAAAAACAACCATTTTAATTCCCTTTTTATACCACTAGCGTTAGTAGTAGTAGCGTTGACGGTTAAATAGTTATTTAAAAAAAAAAAAAACAACAGTTAAAAGGTTAAAGGTAAAAATAAGCTGGTCATCTTTAATGTAATCAGGTTGAAACCCATGTATATGTCTGCTTGTCTTTCTGTACGGCAGAACTCTGTCTAACTTATTAATACAAAGAAATTAAGATTGAAAAATTACTCATTTATACCTTGTTTATGCTAAGTTGTAGTTATTTCATCGTCAGTCAAATACAATCTGGTCGTTAATCAGCAGATTTTCCCAGAAAAGTTAAAAATCCCAGAAAAAATATTCAGTTTAGCTTTTCTAAGTAATATCTTTTTAGTGCAGGTGTTTGTTTAGATTGAGCAAGTAGTTTATTAGTAGCTTATTTTAAAGTAAATTATTAAATCCGGCACTGTTCATAACATCACTTTTACTCAACATTTTCATTTCATTTATGGCACGTTTAACTTTAGGCAGATATCTAGTTTCTGCAAAAGTTTTATTAAATTCTGTCCAGCCGTTGATTTAAGAAACTTGCGGTTTATAATCTGGCTCATAACTTCCCTTTTACTCAACATTTTGATTGAATTTATGGCACAGGTTTAACTTCAGCCAGATATCCAAGACCTACCAAAGTTTCATAGAATTCTTTCCTATCAGTTTTGTGTGATGCTGTGACAATCTGGTTTTGAAAGTGAGTTCTGACCAATGTACAGACAAAACCTTCCTTTTATTTATATAGGTAAAGTTATTTATATTAGATTAATGGGTTCATCATGGTGGAATTACTTACAGGTTATGATTTAATTTAATCAAAAGATAAGTTAATTTTTTTTTTATCTCTGATTTATTAATATATTAATATATAATGGAATTCACAAGTCCAGAACGACTCATATTAAAATAAAATTTAATAAATCCAGAGTTAACCAAATCCCCTAACTGACATTGTTCATAAATTCCATATAAATGTAGTAATCCTCATAGTTATATTTAATTCATTAAAGATTGTATAGCACACTAAGATCACTCACTCACTCACTCATCATGAATACTGCTTTATCCTGTATACAGTGTTGCCAGGATATATCCCAGGAGACTTAGGGCACGAGGCAGAGTACACCATGGATGGGGTGCCAATCCATTGCAGACACACACACACACACACACACACACACACACACACTACAGGCACCTTGGGAATGCCAGTTAGCCTCATGAAATAGGAAACTGGAGCATCTGGGAGAAACCCACCTAGCACAGGGAGAACATGCAAGCGCCATGCACACAAACCCGAGGTTCGAATCAATCCCGCACGCTAGGGGTGTAAGGCAACCTGATGTTGAGGTTCTCTTCAGGAGTGACAAGGATGGATAGGCCAGATTGAAGTGGTTTGGACATGTTTAGAGAAGAGACTGTGAATATATCGGTAGAAGGATGCTGAGGTTGGAACTGCCAGGCAGGAGGTCTAGGGGAAGACCAAAGAGGAGATTGATGGATGTAATGAGAGAGGACATGAGAGGCTGTGAGACCCCTGAAAGGGAACAGCCGAAAGACAAAGAAGACCCTAGGGGTGTAAGGCAACAGTGTTAACCGCTAAGCCACCATTCTTCTCCACACTGAGATTTTAAACGTAAAAGGAAATAGAGGTACCTGCGCGCTACCATTACCTGCAAACGAAGTGTGAGTTCAACTCACTTCTGCTCCTCACGCTGCTTCTTGTTCTTCTCTTTTGTTGTTCACCTGTGGTTGGAATTCCTCATGCAACTCCATCTTTTTAGCAGATATATTATTCCCTCACAGCATGACATCATAGGTGATGATGATGCTGCTGTCTACTCTTATATTTGCTAATATTCTACTTCTTTTTCTTCAAGAGAGATTTTTATTTTATGTTAAAAAAAAAGAATATATTTTTATAGATATTGTAGTACTGTCACTAATATGCGAGAGTTAGTCATGAACCAGCAACATTTTAAACTCTTTATGTTGGGTGTTTGTGGGAATTTCAGTCTGAAACTGTTGACAAGTCACAAGCCAGCAGAGAACAGATGTCTGCATCAGCCCAAGTATCCAAAACCATATTTATTGTCAAGCTTCATACCTGAACCCGCAGCAACGAAAGCTGACTTCATATTAACTTAAACACATTTCCAGTTATACTGAACTTCCAGCCTCCTAACATACTGTATGACTGCTGATCAATCCCTGCTATCTGATATCAACCGAATGAGGATGGACTCCCTGTTGAGTCTGGTTCCTCTCAAGGTTCCTTCTTCTTGTCATCTTAGGGAGTTTTACCTTTGCCACCGTCACCCTCGGCTTGCTCATCAGAGATAATCTGAAAATTATATTCAAAAATGTATACAAATTTCTTCACACTTTTCAAAATTAATTCCATATGTTTTTTGATTCTGTAAAGCTCCTTTGCGACAACGACCATTGTTGACAGTGCTACGTAAATACAGTTAAATTTAACTGAAATGAAATTAATTGTCTTGAACCATGCTGCCATCGTGATTTTGTGGGGGGGAAATGCTAGTGGATACGCAAAGGCATTGCTGCATTATGACAAGATTCCAGTATTTGCAGTCAAGGCACTGCTAGTCTCGTCTAGCAGCGTCTGTGTGTGTGCATGTACATTTTATACATTTGTACGTAACATATCACACCAGGATCCATCTCCAGGAGGGTAATAAAGATGAATGAATGAATGAATTGCCATACAGCATAATATCAGTAAAAAAATAAAAAATAAAAAAAAACAGTATGTTGAAACACAGGCTGTCTTTATTGATTGATCTTTCATTCTAGGTTGGCTCTTAGTTTCAGATTCTCCAGTCATTTCCCTTCTAATGATGCTGCAGCATGTTTCAGGATGACATTAAAAAAAAACACCACTCATTATTTAGCCTTTCCACATGAACTGACTTCTTTAACAGCTTTAACAGATTTCTTCTTAACCTTAACTCGAGAATTCAAATATAACTGTTTGAAAAAGAATGAATCTGCTACATTGTTATTGTTATGAATTCCCTAAATGTACACATATGTTGCAAGAGTTCGCAGATCAAAGGATGATCCACAAGGTGGCACAATAGCACGCAGAAATGACACAATAGACTGGGGTGGATTTAATTCGGCTGAATCCCTGAGTTGGCCGTTAGGAGGAGGTGAGCCCTGCTGCACACGGAGACATCAGCCACATCCATTTCGACACCAACATGACTGACTGACAAAGATCACCAACGCCCATGAAGAGCCAGTAGGAAATAAGCGGTGTAGAGAGAGGAGCCTGCTGCTGAGACAGAGACAGAGAGAGAGAGAGAGAGAGAGGATCTCTGCATTACTGCACTGCTAGCATTGTCCTGTCTGTCCCCTGTCGCATCGCATCCCCCTCCCCGGGAATACACCCAGCCTTTCCTACAAGTCTTTATTCTATTCCTTTATTGTTTGTTCCTTTCCTTTGAAATACATCGAAATGGCACGGATCGACAAAGAGGCTTGCAGGGACGCGTACAACCTGGTCCGCGATGATAACTCGGATATAAACTGGTGAGACTGCTCATTCATTCATTCATTCATTCATTCATTCATTCAATATTATATTCATCCTTTCATTTTACTTTATGTGCAACCATTAAGGTTGATGTTTTCTACCTTTAGTATGTCTGCATTTAAAATATCATTTAAAGAGAGACTCTACTGTTTCAGCTCATGAAAGACACCCCACCTTATCAGGTACCAAAAAAAAATAGACAGGTACCTCTACAAAAGCAAACCCATAATAATGGCACTATAGAGACAAGTCAAAGTGCATGATTGTCTCCAAGACATTTGCTCCTGAATTTTTTTTTGCCGTTAGTTGAATTATCCAAATCTGCGAAAGACAAAGCCATAATTGCTTTTGTGTTTAAAAAAAAAAAAAAAAAAAAACAGGCTTGGTTTTTGGTTTACCACCCACCGTGTCCTAAATAACCCCCCTCGTTTGAGTGCTCATTCGTGCCACGCTGGAGGTGTTCATTCAGTAACTCAGGCTGTAGAGTTCTTTGCTTCTTGCAGACTTCCTAGTTATAGATAAACTGAGAGATGATTTATTGTCACACATTTGTACTCCTGGGTTTTTCTGTTCACGTGGGTTGTTTCCGTTTCTCGCATTAAAGGGCAATCTTTAAGTATGAAGGCACGATGATTGTGCCAGGAGGACACGGGGCTGATTATGAAGAATTCAAAAGCCAGTGTACAGGTAAGCTATAGGTCATTTATGCTTCAGAGTAAGTATTTCTTCCAGGGCCTGTAGCTGTTGTGGTTTAGCTGGCTCAGTCACCTAAAACTCATCTCTGTACTGACTTGGCTTGTTTTGTTTTTCTTTCTCCAGGACGTATTTGAATGTTTTCCTATTCATGAATCAAAGCAATACTAACATTGTCTGGCTTTAAATGACCTGTGATTTGTGATTGCTTAATTTTGTTTGATTTTCCTACGCTTAATTTAACTGTCCTGACGTTTGACGTTTGCAAGAGAGAGTGCTGAATACACGGAAGTGAATCAGTAGTACACTACAGGTTACCTTATATGGCTATGTAGCCTATTAATTACTAGAGAGCTAGCCATAACTCTAACATTTGAAGAAGAAAAACAAACAAAGAGCACCTGAGAAAACCTAGCAGAAGCTACTATTTCACATGCATTAAAGATTTATCTAATTTTTAGCTAATTTGCTTTTAAATTTTTTTTTTTTAGAGAATATCTATGTACAGTATATACATTATCCATATACAATATGTGCACTATAAAGTATGAAATAATGACTGATGCACTCAGTGTGTTAGAGCACCGAATAGCTGAAATGAGGCCATTTGGGATTTGGATAATGATGTCACCCCCCATTGCTATGCTGATGTGGATATGGGTGTGGTGCCTCTCTAAAAGGAGAGTTGCAGTGGCTCGCAGGTGCCACATATCACCCAGAATCCTCCATATTTGATGAATATATATACTAAACAGTCTGTTCTGGTATCACCAGTGGTCATTTATATCCTTCTAAATGCATTGATATTCTTTCCCACTACAGTCTCAGTGTATTATCAAGCCTTCCACTTTTTTTTCCCCTGTCCCAGATTCGGGCATACCTGAATAACATGGTTCAGGTGTATTGTAAGCTGGAATGAATCTGGACCTTCTAGAGGTCATAATACCTCTAATTTTGGAAATAAAAAAAAAGCAATCCGGGATATAGAATACTGATTAGTTTTGATGAGCTTTTACTTCACACAAACCGGTGAATGACAGTCAGCCTGAGGGAAGTCACATGGTCTTATTGAGTGCTGTTGATAAGTTGCTGAGCTGGATGTTTAGTTTTTAGCCCTTTCATTTGAGTTGAGTTAAGAAAATTTGATAAAGTAAACCTGCAGCATCATTAATTGATCTGGACTACACATGCTGAATGTGTTTCCCGTTCAGCGTTAGTTAGTTAAATTGCCATTTTGTGTGTTATTGCATTAAAGAATTCAAAATCATGTGACTTAATCGTCCCCACCTCTAGAAACTGAGCATTAGGCAGAACTAAGAAGGTTTAACACAACCGTATTTCTCTTTTTCGCTGCATCATCAAAGATGCAGTGTTGGGTTAAGGTTCAATTTGTGCAATGTCAGCATGTACACTAACTGGACCTTATAAAAAAAAGGAAGAGCACTTCAAAAATGTGGCAAGGAAGAAGAAGTGGGAAAGCTCTGACTCAAAGCGAAGATTAATGTAACAGGTATTTTTTGTGAGAATTATCATTCTAGGAACTACTTTCTTTTTATTATAGTTAATATGAATGACCACTGATGAGTTCATTGAGAGCGATTTGATGGAAAGTCACTACAGAGCAAGTATGATTCGGTTCAATAGCTTGGCTGCTTGTTATAGTAAAGTTATATCAAGGAAGTAACAAGACTGCTTCTCTTTTTTTTTTTAACTATTTTGCTTGTAAATATTAAACCCAGTAAATCAACAACGACGTTTAATATCTGATCTACCGCAGTGGGCCGTGGTGCCAGTGCAAGTCTCTAAAGGGCACAATGCTTCCTGGCAGGAACAACCATTAGTGGCAAGCACAGGTCAGATTAGGACAAGGGGTTGACACGAAATGATTAGGCCTGAACATGCATTTCTGTGCTTCAGCTCTTTCGCAGCCATCTATCCCGAAGTACTAACTCTAGCTATTTTAGGCCGTGTGTCAGTATATTGCATAACATTTCTATCACATGGTTTATCTTAAAGATCTGATGGGCTCATGATAAAGATCACTATAGATCAAACCTTTACACATGACACATAAAAATTGCACTTTCTAATAAAAGACTAATGTTTTATTTTATAAAATGAACAACACAAAATTTTTCAGTAATTTATTTTGTAGAAGATTCACAGATTTCACAAATGGGATTCTCATTGGATACCTTCAATAAAGCAGAGCGCGTGTCGAGAAGTATAGTTATGTCTTGTACAGTATGATGACACCAGCTGTCTCAGATTTGCATTGCAGCACATACAAATTTTAGATTTTCTTTTTTTTTTGGTTTTCAGAACTTTCTTTTCCAAAAGTCCCTTGTTTTCCAGAACTACTCCAACGGCATTGTTGGCAGTGAGATCCATAATTGTTATTCAGGAGATAAAAGACTTAGGCCCTAGGTCTACTTTCAATATACAGTACACTATAAAGAAAAGGTTACATCAGGTCTAGAATAATAAAAAAAACTTTTTTAGTTCTTGGTACCTTACATATATGCATCACGTCCTCAGAAAGAGCTCAGCAAATGTATAACAAATAGTTCGTGTTAAGTAGGTTAGTATCTAATGATTTGTCGCATTTGCAAGGCAGCAGTCTGTCTATGCTTATGCCTGTTACACTTTCATAAGTTATAAGCTGTTCCTTGGCCATTTCCTCTGTTTAAACAAGATTTCTTATCAGTTTCACCTGCGACTCCTCCTCCAGGATATTCTTCTGCTCTTTATTTCCCATGGTCATATATAAGGAAACGCTCTCCCTTCTCTAATAAGCCAAGCACATGAATAGACCCATTTCTCATGCCTGCTGTCTGTCGTTCCAGATGACACCCGTCTGTTTGCTTTCATAAGGTTCAAAACAGGAGATGCCATGAGCAAACGGGTCAAGTTCGTCCTCATCTCCTGGATCGGGGAGAACGTTAGCGGACTGCAGAGGGCTAAGATCAGCACAGACAAAACTTGTGTGAAAGAGATCTGTCAGGTGAGTCTCGGGTCAGCTTTTTTAAAATGCTCTCTAAATCTGGATGGGTATCACTGGAATGTTTACAACTTCTTCTTCCCCATGCAGAACTTTGCTAAAGAGTTCATGGTGAGCGACATTCGGGAGCTGGAAGAAGACTACATCCTAAACGAGCTGAAGAAGGCTGGCGGTGCTAACTACGACGCTCAGGCGGAATAGATTCTAGCGGGGTGCGCGCAGAGGAACGGGGTGGGGGTGGGGGGGAGGGGGATCGGTTCATCAAATCTGGGAGAAAGAGTAAGGGAAACTTTCCGTCGCACACTCCTTAAGCACCTCTACGCAAACACATACATGCACGCACACACATACACACAAACACACACATACTGTATATACACAGAAACACTCGTCTGTCCCCTTCCAGCGTGGTCTCGATTAGTTTATCTGCTGTACTGTGCATCATCTCACACTCATCCCGAGTGCAGACCTTGTCTTCGTGTTAAGTATAACAACTATAACTGGAGTTCGAGTCAAAGAGACTCGTTTTGTTCTTGATTGGACTCATGAGTTTCCTTCACTTTATTTCTGACATTGATCTTCCGTTTCTTAATACAGACCACTGTGTTTACGGCCCTAATCTCCCATGGAGAGAGGAGCATCACTGGATGTATGCGTTTGTGTGTATGCGTATGTATGTCTGTATATCTGCAGATGCTGCACTGTGACTCCACTTGGCTTCTGGTGGTTTTTGGGTTATAGCCCTGGAAAGCAGTTCCATTGTGCAGGCTGCGGTGTTCTCACTGCGGAGCAGCCATTTCTCTAGTATAGTCTTTCTTTATAGTCATTAAAACCAATAATTGTTTTCTTTTTTTTTTTGTCTTTTTTGTCATTATAAAAAAAAATTATGCAGCGATATATTTTATTTTTGTTTGAAACTGGACGATGTCAACAAAGAAAGCAAATGTCACATGTGCACAAATAATATGAATCATTTCAAAATAAAAGATGTTTTTTTTTTTTTTATCAAAAAATGTGTTGTATCATAATTATTTGCACTGTACTTGTAACAGAACTGCATTAAGCGATGTCTCTGGTGTCTTTGCCCAGGGTGTATTTGTGCCCGTTCGGTCGCCAATCTGGCTTATGTAACGCAAGCTGCTCATCACAGTCCCACTCTACTCATGCAAACGGCCCTGGGGAGATCAGGGGAGTCCCATGGGTCATCCTGTCCAACAGGGCTGCCAAACTGAGAGCCAGTCCCACTTGAGCCAAGCTGCTCTGCTCCAATGTCTGTCAATATCCCCCCCCCCCCCCCCTTTCGATCACGTGTCTCCTCTCTCTGATTTTTCTCACTCCGCCCCCATCTGTCCTCCTTGTTCTTCGCATGGCCCGCCAACCGTTTGGTCTGACAGATGTAAACCTGACTGCATAATTATTTCATCTACAATCTATATGCCTATTGTAGGCTACTACTATATAGAGACCAGTGAGAACAAAGGAATGATGTAGGCGTTGGTATGAAGGGAACCATTTTCTACTTGTTATGCAATGTTATGTACTCGGTTAGTGTTTACAGTTGTTGGGAGTGTGTTAACATTGAGAAAGAGCAGCCAGGAAAAGCTTTAGCGAAGTAGCAGTTCTCAAAAGTCTTCATACATTGGGGAAATGAACAGTTTTTAGCATGATGTAACTTACAAAACATCCTCCACTTGATTGCATTTCTTGGTAACCACATAGTCATTTCTTCAAAGCATCATGAACTGGTGTTATGCACTTTTTATGTTCCGTTAAAATGAGCTTTTTCGTGCACTTACATGCCTTCACAGGTAAAAAAGAAAAAGAATAAACCGGGCTGAGATCTGGGCATCAGGTCACTCCATGGGAACCTGGGAACTGTTGATCCAATTATCCCCTATGGATATAGACTTCTGGGTGCACTGTAATCCTCCGAGAGGGGGAAAAAATACAAATCTGTGCATTGCTCAGGGCGACTTTTCTCTAAACCTGACCAGGAACGTGAATCTTTTTTGTAACTGTAACATATGTAACTGTGCACTGTGTATAAGATGGATTTGCGTTTAGGGGTGGGACAGGTGTTCGTCTGCGTCTGCTGGGACTGCATTAAAAAGATTAATGACTGCTGGGGAATGATTAGTCTCTTGTCACTGTGTCTCAAGCTGTGTACCTTGGCCTAGTCTTGCTGCCTCACAGCAGAGATTCCAATCTGGTGCGTGTCCAAACAGCTCCACTTCTCTTTTCACAAGGGTTGATCTTTGGTTTTCTTGATTCTTTATTGTGTGTGTGTGTGTGTGTGTGTGTGTGTGAGTGTGAAAAAGGGAAAGAGGGCATATTCCGAAGGATTGCTTAGCATCTTGTTTACAATGAGACTCACAAGGAAGTCCCTGCTAGCTATTCTCCTCAGATCCTTCCTGCATTCCAGGGGCCTCTCAGATATTTCATTGCCCACACACATTTCTGGAATTATTTAATGTGTGTGTGTGTGTGTTTGATTTGTTCTATTAATCTGTTATCCAAGTCATTTGCATCACTGCAGAGGTATGGCTAAACCTGAGTGGCTGTCTACTTTTTGTCTGTGATAATAAAATAATGAATAATAATGAATAATAATAATAATAATAATAATAATAATAGAAAACATGTAGAGACGAGTTAGTGGGAGTCAATTTAAATGACCACTATGACACTGCTTGGGATCTCACACAAGGCTACTGTTGCCACGTTCTTGTTATTGAAACATGCAATTCTCCATTCAAAGTGTCAGTGGGGGATTTGCATGCATCCAAACACATGCATTTACATGTCGTATGACCTGACCAAGCAGCAAGCTGTTTAAAACGTCTCCTTATATGATGAGGACACAGAATCAGACATGAGGACGTTCAGACGTTCAGAATCAGACTCGGAGGCAGCGCCAGCGAGACAGATTCGGCCGAGCCTTTTGGTTGCGGTTTAAGGTTGGGATAAAGTGGGAGGTGGTTGGGGCGAGCAAGGGGAGCCCTTTGAGGCCGAGTGAATGGGGAGAGAATGCAAGAGTGAATGGATCATTTCTCAAAGCTCCTGCGTGACACTCAAGCCATGGCACAGTGCTGCTTTTGTCAGCAGCTAATGAGCTGAGGCACAAATCTCCAAGTCGGTGCCGAGGCTTCGTCATAACCGAGTAACTGCTGCCAAAAACACAATCCGGCAACCTGCGTGGAGTACACTGCCTCGGAATTTCCCTGCACAAGTGGTGCAGCTGACGGCTTCTGGCATTGCAACACCAACACCAGATTCTAAGTAAATATTAGTACATTCTAGTGCCGTCCATTGTTCTGCTCGTTTGTTCGGCAGTCCCTGTTGAGGCTTTCATTTTAAGCCTCATTTAAATAACAACTCGATCTCAGAAGTGGCCTTGAAGCTTGTTTGTGTGTTTAAGCATTGGGCTTGCTTGATAAGGAACCAGAAGCTCATATCATGTGAGCCAGATTAATCACTGACCCGACATAAATCCACTTTGACCTATAGAAACGTATATACGATTCCCCGTAGTTCTGCTTTAAATGTCACTACCCCCACATTCCCCCACGGTTGTCTCACTGCCCATTTAATTAAACCGTAACTCTTGCGTGTACGGATCAATGAGCTTCATGAAATGTATTGTTTTTTTAGCATGTTAATAAGACAAGAGACATGCTTCTCCGTGAAAGGCTGCAAATACAATATCATTTAAAAAGGTCAATTTCAGTATCATTTAAAAAGCCCTGAGGATTTACAGTACAGTACAACAAGGTGATGGATATTGTGCAACACTGCTATATGTACAGTATATGTTAGGAACAGCCTCTGAAACAATGTAAGAGATTGTTTTAAGTTCTGTCTTTCACAACTATTGTTTACACGGTTTTGTGATATGGAACACCAAGGGAACGCTGTAAGCACATCTATGCAAAACAATCAGCCCTGAATTTACAAAGAACTAGTATGCATCGGTAATTGATACTACATACTTCAATCGATTCATGGTTCATCTAAAGATGCTAACTGTAATGCAAGTACCCATGACTTGAGCATTTGTTTGATTCAGCTGCTATAGCTTTGACTCTGTATTTCATCATGTCACTTTCTGGGCGTTGTAGTGAGAATGATTCATGTAGCCATGGACATTCAAGCTTGAGCAACATATAACCTCAGGCAATGTAATTTCCAGAATTATCTAATAAACCAGCTTTGACTGTCCTGTACATATATTTGCTAAAATGCAAAAAGATCATATTACCTTAGAAAGGTTTGCAAGGCAAATGGATTAACTATGACCTCCAAAGTTTAACAATGAGACAAAGACTTTGGATCCTCAGTCATGCTTTAGTCACACCATGCTCTAAGAGTCAGCATAGACACCTTGTGAGGGTTATTCCCTACAGGAATGGTGTATATACAGTGCATGAGGTACTGGAAAGGAAAGACCAAGATTTTGGCTCTACTCTACTCTCAGAGCATAGACACCCATAGACACTCTTTTACGGTTATGTAAAAGAGTACAGAAATGGCACATATATATGAAGTACTGTATATAATACATACATAGAGAGAAGGTACAGCCATGTGCAGTGAGAGCGTTTGCAAAAGTTAAAAGTAGAGAACGCTATCTGAGTTCCCTGTTTGAAGCTGAAGTGGCTTTGCTGCAACAAACGGTGGTATCTGCTGATTGGACTATACTGTTATATCTGCTGGTGAAACATCAGGCGGAAGACAATAGCAACTGTGTGGTTGTGCGTGCCAGATTCTGTGCATGAATCTGCATGCGTAATAAGTTTGAGTGTATTCTGTGTTCAGAGTTTTCCACAATGAATGAATAAGTGCGCACAGGTTCTTCGTCATTTCCTCACTAAAGACCTTTTACCATATATGGCAGCGAAGTGAAGGTGGCAGACTGAGCACGAGGAAAAGAAGAAGTGAAGAAAAAGAGACACATGTCTCAGCTTGCACCTTGGTGCCATTGACTCTTAAGACTACTGCTACTCTTAAGTGTTTTACGAGCCTGTGTGCTTGTGCGCTGCTACATTTTCGTTCTGCCTGCGCTTGCATGACACATGCCTGAAAACAGATATGAAAGGTCAGTGTAGAAAAGCCTAAGCACTCAGTAAGAACACTGTAATGCCTATCAGTAACATACTTTCACAGTGTAATGCTTGACTTTCACATCAATATGTTAAAGGTTAATGCATTGTTAAGAACATAATGTAGTAATGTTAGTGTGCTAGGATTTCAGGATGGATTAAAAGAAAGCAAAAGGAAATAAGAATAGATTAAGAGCTATGACGGGGAACATATAAAAGCTAAAGAATATATATAAAAGCAATTGTGAAAGATATGACTTTATTAGGACATAGATACCCATAATATAACGTAAGATGTTTCATAATATGTTGTGGACTGAGTTTTAGTGGGAATATATGACTATGACCCTCTAATCTCTAGCTACATATTTTCATAGTTTCACTGCATTGTAACCACCAAATAATTTTTAGAATGACATGTAGGACTTATAGGATTTCCTTTTCACAAAGAACTCTGCTCGGTTTTGTATACAGTACTTCTTTTTTTCACTAAGAGGTGATCAAGTTCATGCATTCTCCTAGATTGTATGTAGGCAATTCACCCAAAATGAAACAGAAAGACATGTACCTCTTTGTGGTGGGCATGCTTTGCATGCAAAACTCAATTTACAGCTGCACTTTACATTTGCTGGGGCTTTCATGCACGCTATCTACAGTTAGCTGGAAAGGCACTTCAGCACTACAACTCAGTTAAGTACGTTTTACTACCCCTCCATCCTCCAAACATCAAATAATAAAAGCCTCAAAGCAAACGCACAAAGAAGCCTTTATTATCCAGATTATTTTTCTAGAGCAACACATCTTATGTTGGAGTGTTTAATTCTGCTTATAATTTATAACCCATGAATATGTGCCAAATATAACATCAGTCCATCCATCCGTGATCTGAACTGCTTGTCCTGTGTAGGGTCATGGGGTGTGGAGCCTATAACAGGAAAGTCAGGCCTCAAGGCGGGGTGCAAACTTACTGCAGGGCACACACACACACAAACACCCATGCACACACTCATGCACACCCAGTGGGCAATTTTGAAAATATCAACCTAGACCTTTGGACTGTGGAAGGAAACTGGAGTACTCAGAGGAAACCCACCAAGAATGCAAACTCCACACAAAGAATGAGCGGAGCCGAGATTCAAACCAGCCCTGGAAGTATGAGCCAACACAAGAACTTCATCAATTTCTTCATATTAATGAACAATGCCATATGTTTTTATTTAAATCAATTTATTGTTACATTTACAACACTTTCAGACATATATTACTTTTCATAAATCTGACAACAAATTAATGTTTGATTAATTTCTGAATGAGCACTGAATAGTCACTTTACACAACTTTACACAATTATACTAAATCGAATCTAGTAACATTAACAAATGAGTACAGCACAAGTCTGATAACACATGATTGTGGTGTACTAATGGAGGAAATGATGCTTAAAAGCTGTGAGTTGTGTTGCCAGACTGAGTATTTTTCGCTCCTTACAGGGTGAATTTTAACATCTTGGACCAGAAAAATGTGTTATTGGGCGGAGCTAATCAGCTGTTCTATATTCAGTTTTATGGTCAGGTTTCCAGCACTACATAGGTGGGATTGTGGCTCTGACAGTTGCATTCATCACCATTATCTTATAAAAAATAAATATGTTTGTCAGCCCTCGGGGCCTCCTATGGCCTGGGGCCCCAAGCAGTTGCTTGTTGACAAGCAGCATTTTTGCTGGCATGACTGCAATGTAGAACTATTGTGTTGGACTGTTGAGCAAAAGCAAACAGTACTGTAGCATCTCACAAGGAGGGCAAATATGACATGCATAGTGTGGCTCTTTCTATCACAGCCTTCCGTATGCTTAAATAAAGCCATGATGAAAATTATCAGGAAAACATGACCCGTGTCTAAATGACAGAAAGCAGGTGCTTTAACAAACTGATGAACTTGGCAACATTATGAATCGCACGCATGAAAAGAGCTTTAATGTTGCAGAACGCACAGGAAACAAGCTAGTCATCACTCGCACTCACCAGCTTCTCTTTCCCCCCCCCCATTTTTAATTGCAAAATAAAAATGTTGCTTGCCAGGTTGAATTTGAAAATTTTAACTCATGAACAGTGTTGGGGGACGTTACTTTTTAAAGTAACTAATTACATTACTGTCTTACTTTCTGATAAAAGTTCGAGTACTTTTCCATTGCAGAAAATGAAAACTCCTTTGTGATTCCTCATGCATGTTGTTTTAGTCAAGACCTTTATAATTATTCTACCATCATCACTCAGCAAAGTTTGGCCCATAATCTATTAACCACTAATACCCCTATCTCACCTACGCGGTTTTGCGCGGTGGTCGTAAGTACGGTTCATCATGATTCACCGCGAGTTTTGGCGCTGTTATTAGGTTTCCATCTTTCCACGTGTCGGTCCTTGCATAGTCAAACCGCATAGGTGAGATTGGGGTATAACAGCAGGAAAAACGGAGGGGGGTGGGTTATTAGGGGCGGGACTTGTAGGACGACTTTCACACACACAATAAAGCATTGAGAATGACTGCTGTCTGGCTCACGGATTGCATAAATTGTCGGAATAACGTATTACATTTTTGAAAAAGTAACAAAATAACTGAGTACTTAAATGGCGGACCTAACGCGTTAGATTACTCGTTACATCAAAAGAGCAATCCAAGTACTCTAATGCTAACGTTACTTTGTAACGTGACACCCGACACTGCTCATGAAGACTTTTTTCATTGTAAAAGAGGTTACAAAGTGCTAAAACTGGAGAGAGAATTCTTCCATAAAAGAATTAAACAACACAGAAGTCAAATTAAAATGACAAGTACAGTATGGCTCACGGACTACCCAATACTTCCTTATGATATGTGTGTGTAACGACTGGAACGGTATATACTGTAAACAGTGCTGTTAGCTACATTGTGGCAGGTGGAGACCTGCTGAGGCCTGGCCACCATTCCACAGGCAGTCTGCAGTTACATTACAGACCAGCAGGGAATCTTAACATCTCACTGAAGAACTGTTCAAGACATGCTGGAGGGATGTCCAGCTGAAATCTTCAAAAGTGTTTCACTAGAGAGAATTTAGAAAATAATAAGAATCTGTATGATTATTAGGCTGTGGCTAATCATTATTAATGATTATCATTATTAATAACATATCTGTAATGAATGTCTGTAATCAATGCCACTTTTGCATTTCATTCAATTGAATTAACTTCCTTCTTATCAAAGTTTGTACTGAAATCTACTAAGATCGCCCACGTCTCCTGCCTGTAGGCTCTGACAGCGCTAAGCTCCGCCCATCATCACGCCCAGCGCTCAACCATATCTCATGCCCTTAAAAGGCGCTTTTTTCATCGCCTGCTGGTTTGAGGAAAAGCGCGGCACACTCAGACAGGGCGCTCTGGGGACCGCTTGCACACGACCGCCCTCTTTCGGTGAATCTGAATAATTACACATGACACGTGCAGTCCCATATGATATTGAATTTTTTAATGCTCATAAATATTGAGACGACAAATATTACTTATCTCTTTATTATCTCTTACTATACAATTTACAATATACACACACGCTTTCTCGTCTATATATTTTAATCATATAATTGAAAAATCATATAATGTATAGGATATAATATATAATTATTAGGTATTAGATATCTATTATAGATAATAATGATATATAATAATAGTAATAATAATAATATATTATTAGATAATATCTAATATAAGATCACATACATAGACAATATCTATCTAGTATTATTTAACACACACACACACATATATAATATATTCTTATTATATTTTATGCTATAATACGTGTACAATCTATCATTTTTTCAGGTATAAATCTATTTCAAAGGCTTAACATTATTAAACTACAATACATAATATTATAAATGCTATAATAACTTTACTTGACTTCTTGCATTACTAATATGAATGTAAATCAAAAATAGCTTATATATACATTAATGCAAGAAGTCAAATAAAGTTATTATAGAATTTATAATATTATGTAATGTAATATAATAATGTTAAGGCTTTAAAATAGATTTACACCTGAAAAAAATAATAGATTATTAAAAAAAAAAAATAGAAAGAATATTTTATGTTTGTACACACAGGTGCATTAAAAAATAATATCATAGAATATTATATTACAATATAATATATATATATATATATATATATATATATAAGGTCTACAAGCAACAGGGATAGCCGCTGCCTTGAGAGGATTGTGAGAGGATCGTCAGAGCTTCAAGAGCCCCAATACACAGAAATATCCAGAACATGGACTACAACTGTTGTATTCCTTATGTCAAGCTACTCTTGAACCAAAGACAACATCAGAGGCGTTTTACCTGGGCTAAGGACAAAAAATACTGGACTGTTGTTCAGTGAGCCAAAGTCCTCTTTTCAGATGAAAGTAAGTTTTGCATTTAATTTGGAAGTCAAGGTAACAAAGTCTGGAGGAAGAGAGGAGATGGACAGAATCCAATTTGCTTGAGACACAGTGTAAAGTTTGCACAGTCAGTGGTGGTTTGGGGAGCCATGTCATCTGCTGGTGTTGGTCAGCACAGCCATCTACCAGGAAGTTTTAAAGCACTTCATACTTTCCTCTGATGACCAGCTTCATAGAGATGCTGATTTCATTTTCCAGCAGGACTTGGCACCTGCCCACACTGCCAAAGGTACTAATACTTGGTTTAAGGACCATAGTATCACTGTGCTTGATTGACCAGCAAACTAGTCCGACCTAAACCCCACACTGAATATATGAGGTATTGTGAAGCGGAAGATTGTGAACCCGGGCCTCCAGAACACCTCAGAAGTGCTACAGACTGACTGCCTCTATGCCACGCTGCATTGCTGCAGTAATTCATGCAAAGGGATCATGCAAGTATTGAATGCTGTACATGTTCATACTTTTCAGTAGTCCACAATTTTTTTTTTGGTCTTATGTAATATTCACATTTTCTGAGATACTGTATTTTGGGTTTTCATTAACTGTAAGCCATAATCATCAAAATTGAAAGAAATAAACACTTGAAATATATCAGTGGGTGGTTAATGTATCTATATATAAGGTATGAGTTTAATTTTTTTTATTTAATTACTGAAATAAATCAACTTTTCGTTGCGAGAGCGTTTTCATTTGTCACGTGTTTACAGACCTGTATATTAAAAAATGACACATCTAAAACGCTGACTTTGTATCACTTCCGCGATGACTAAAACAGAATAGACCAATCATAACAGGTAAACACGACAAGCGGGTTCGTGATTGGACGCTGTCTAGCCAAACAGTGTTGAACGTAGATATTCCGCCGTTTTATTGGTTTCCAGGATCACGTGATATTCCACACGATTCAGGAAGTGGGTCGGTTCTGTTTACATCCAGAACTGAAATGTGATGACAACTTGTAATTCCTTTTTTTTTTTTTCCCCACAACATATTTTTCATGTAAACTATTGCATTGACATTGTATTTAGACAGCTTACAGGTATACATACATATATATATTTTAACGGTAGAACTGTAGAAATTGTCAGGTTGACCTGTATGCATCATAAGCATGTTAATGTGCGTTTAGTTGAACTTCGCTGTGCTTGCTCTTGTGCTTTGCCCTTCAGATCGATGGGAAACACAGAAAGCGCTGTGGTGCAGAAACGGCTGGTCCGTTTCCGTCCTGATGAGCGACCCGTTATTGAGGGGGTGTTTGACAGACTCCAGAGCACCAGCAGCTCCTCTGTGCCTCCTGGCAAGGCGAAGGTTTTACACATAGACACTCTCAAGGTTGGAATAAAACGTCTACAGCCTCTCCTTTTAGACACACTCACACAAAACACATTGCAAACACCATGAGCAGTGTTTAACCCATACGACTTATTAACTAATGAGGTAGGAAATGGGATTTTCCTTCATGAATTTGTCACATTCACATTGTTTTTTTTTTGTTTTGTTTTTTTTTAAAGATTACAATGAGTCAAATGGCTTCAGATTCAATGATTTTGCGAGTCTTTGAGGGAATCTGCAGTGTTGACCCCGAAGTGCCGGTGCCCCCTGGTGGTGGGGTAAGTCGAGAGCAGCTGGTGATCTTCCTGGCAGATGGTGTTCGGGGCACAGCCGAGGAGAGAGCACCGCTGGTCATGGCGATGGCTCACGGGAACAAAGCAGCGGTCACGACGGATCAGATAAGAGAAGTGAGTATGGGATGGCGTGTCAGAGCATTGTCCAAATATTGACCTATTTCTCTTGTGGCTCTCACTTTGCAAGTGCAGTGTAGGCACATTATGTTCTTCATGGTTTCTTGAGAATTTGTGGAGGCACTGGGGAGTGCTACTAATGTATAGTATGGAAACAGTTTATGCTTTACATTGTTTAACTCTGAGAAATCCAAACACATTCTGCAATAAAAAAAGAAACCAAAAAACAATCACATACTGCAATTTTGTAAAAAGCCCAAATATATTAAAATAGATAAATTGCAAGGTCAAAAATGATCTGCACTCTGGTTATACATATCTTATCAGCGCTTTTTGTACAAGTCTACTGTCTCGCCAGTCACTGCTGTGCATGCGAACGTGTTGCATCAATTCATTTGTAACTCTGGTGTGAGCAATAATGGGTGCCCTACTTTGCAATTTGCACAAAACTAGAGCAGTGGGCAGCGATTAGTTCTTTGTAGTCTGAGGGTGTACCTGGTGCAGAAACAACTCACGGAAGAGCATAAACGGTAGCGTTTGGATATCTACAAACAAAATTTGGACTGAAGGAAGATGAAAGTTTCTTAAAGAGAATCATTACTGGTGACCAGACATGGATTCATCACCAACCAAGAAAAAATGTAAAATTTACTTGCTGCTTAGTTTTCTGGGATTCTCAAGGACCAGTATTGACACACCATCAGGAAAAACAAGCAACAGTGCTCGTTACAGAGCTGAAGCCTAAACTTCACATTGAATGCAGAGGACTGCTATCCAAGGTCGTTGTGGTCTTGCATGACAAGGCGTGTCCGCACACTTTTGCCCACCCTGTTGTTTTTTTTTTATTTTTACTTTTCTCAGATTTTCTCCCTAATTTAGTCGTGCCCAATTCCTCGCGACTCGGGGGCCCTGTCGACACTTTTGACACATGTTAAGGTGTTAAAGCTTATAGTTTTGATCTTGTTCCAGCAGACTTCCACCTGTTTGGTCCACCATATTAAATGAGGCAGTACAAAAGCTTGTTGACAGATAAACAAAGTGTATCAAAAAGCAAGGAGATTGTGTTGATGTACTCTTTCTTTTTTAAAAGCTAATTAAAATACATTCTACAGCCAGAGTGCAGATAACTTTTGACGTACATTAATAATAATTTATAATATATAATAGCAATAAAAACATAGAAAACATAAATTTGTTTTTTTTATGCAGACATTTGCAGAAATACAGTATTTGTTGTTTCTACTTGTCATCTACAGTTTTTAGAGGACTTGATTTCAGCTGTAGTTCAGACTCTGACCCACAGGGGACACTTGAGGGGCTGGAGACCAGATCGCATGGGTCATGGTGCTCAGGGTGTGAAGCTTTTGGCTGAGCAGTTGAGCTCAGAGTTAAAACCCTCAGGTTAGTGATAGCATTTTAATTTATTCGACTTGCAGACGTACCAAATTTAAGGATAATGCCGATACAATCGATATTTTTAATATGTATGACTGACAGCTTAGACACACATTGATAACTGTGAGCTGACTGATTTCTCTTGTCTTTCCTGCAGATCAGAACATGTGTGATGTTGCTTGTCTCGAGGACTGGCTATTTCGAGTCTCAGGTGTGTCCACATTCCTGGAGCTCCTGATTGGTGAGGGTCTCGATGTGGGATTGAACTCGTGTCCATCTCCCACTCTGCTGCCCCTGTGCCGAGACGCTCCCTGGTCCGAGCTGCGCTGTTTACTGGATATACCACTGCTGATGTTCCTGACATCTCAGCTGCCTGCAGGACACTCTGCCCCCTGGAGGTTGTTGTTTTCCACCAATGTACACGGTGAAAGCTTTACCCGCCTGGTTGGAAATTGTAAAAACCGGGGCTCCACTGTGTTACTGGTGAGAGACACTAAGGGCCACATATTTGGTGGCTATTCGTCTCACAGTTGGGAGATCAAACCTCAGTTTCAGGGTGAGTGATTTCAAGAAAGCTGTCAAACACATACTGACTGTGTGCTTTCTGATGTGCTCTCATTGCATGAGTGTTCCGGGTTACGCTTTTTCATAATTATCAATTCCCTTATTTCTAGGTGATTCCAGGTGCTTCCTGTTTTCTGTGTCGCCGTATATGAGAGTGTTCACATCTACTGGCTATAACCAGCACTACGTGTACCTGAACCAGGGCCAGCAAACCATGCCCAATGGTCTGGTGAGACTGTACATCACTTTGTATCGTTCAGCGCCATAATGGCTCTTATACAAGTCAATACATGTCATGTCATACATGTTGTCTACTGACTGCACTCATGTTCAGGGGTTTTAGATCAGACACGTGTTTCAGGGGTTCGGCGTCCCCAGGCTCTACCTTTACAGCAAGGACATTTGTTTTCTTGCCTGATCTTAGGGTATGGGTGGACAGCATGCATACTTCGGTTTGTGGTTGGACAGCGATTTTGGGCGCGGCCACAGTCGGGCTCGTCCAGCCTGTACCACATATGGTAGTCCTCAGCTCTCGGGGGAAGAAGACTTCACAGTGGACACAGTAGAGGTGTGGGGAGTCGGCTTGTCCCCTGAGGAACAGGAAGAGGTCACTGACATGCCTACGGTATTATCTTTGAACTGATGCATTTCTAATTTCTTAATTAGTGGTGGATCAAAAGATTAAGGCTCTGGGTTACTGATCTGAAGGTACCACCAAGCTGTCACTGTCACAGGGACCGTAACCCTTTCTGCTCCAGAGGCTTCCTAACTTGGATATGCAAAAAAATAATTTCACTGTACTGTAAGGTACATGGGTCAAATAATTGAATCTTAATCTTAGAGACGAATCATATTTAATTATGATAACAAAATGTATAAGGTCGTTCACCGTTTATATGAATGCAATCTAATACATTATCATTTTTTTCAGATTTGTTTTTTCGTTTGTTTGTTTTTTGTAAGGAATTGGTCATTTTGCATTTTTGTCGCAGTCCTGATGGACTGCTGAGGGAGAGGTTGGTGCTGCAGAAGTATAATTGATAACAGGAACTTGTTTCACAGACTCTTTGAAATATGAAATGCATTTATAAATGGATTTACTGTGTAATGTGGTGTTCTTGGAAAACTGCTGTTGTGTAGGAGGAATACAATAGTAAAGGATGTGCTGTTATAGGAAATTAATCACATTCATGGGTGGTACCAAATTAGTAGCTTTATCATTGTTTTTTTGTTTTTTAATCTATAACAAGATATAGCAGTGGTTTATTCCTTATATAAGTAATATAATATTAAAATTAATCATATAACTAGCTAATAGTTTGCATATGCAAACTGCGGTGGCTTGTCCATCCATCCTTTCATCTTTAGTCAAATAATCTGACTAACTACCATTCTTATTTTTTCATATAATCTTCTCATAAAATGAAGTTTAGGTTTAAAATATCTCTATACATTATAATGTGTAGTTATTATTTGATCTATTATTGTACAGCACAGCATAGCATATCGTTCTCCAGTTATGAACATCCTGTCATGCCAATGTGTTTTTCTCTTATTTGTACCATATTTTTATTCATTCCTATTCGATAATCGATTTTTCAGAGGTAATATAAACAGCATTAAAGTGTAGTGGTTAACACTGTCGCCTTGCACCTCCAGGGTCTGGGTTCGTTTCCCGGCCAGGCTCGATTCCCGTCTCTGTGTGCATGGAGTTTGCATGTTCTCCCCTTGGTGGGTTTCCTCCGGGTACTCCGGTTTCCTCCCACAGTCCAAAGATATGCAGGTTAGGTTAATTGGCATTCCCAAATTGTCCGTAGTGTGTGTGTGAGTGTGTGTATGTGTGTGTGCCCTGCGATGGATTGGCTCCAGGTCCCCGCGACCCTGAATCCAGGATAAAGCGGTATAGAAGATGAGTGAGTGAGAGTGAGTGTAAAGTCAAATGCCCTTTCTGATTATGTAGATTAACAGAACACGGTTATAAGAGTAAAAGCTACTTTTATTTCTTCATATAATCCCTTGCTACACTAATGCCTTTATCCAAGCGTTTCACTAGTGCTTGGAAAACATCAAGGTAGAACTTTTTTCTTAGTTAGCCGGAGCAATGATCAGACTGCCTGCTCCTAGTCTAAAACGGTGGCCTCCCAGGAACACCTTTAATGGCCCAAACATATGGGAAATGGCTTGGAGCGATACCAGGACTGTATTGCGGACATGGAAATAACTTCCAGTCGAGTTCCTGTGATGCAAAAGTGGTGTTGGTGAATAACTGTGTGTACAGTTCATGCAACAGACAGATGCATCTCTTCCGCAATTTGACGAAAAAGTTATCTGCTGATTAACAAAGATTAGGAGTCCTATTCGCTGAATGTTCACAAGAATGGCTTCAAGTCATCTCAGCCAGTATCATTCATGGCCTTCTCTAAAACTTTTGCACCAATCAAATGTTTTACTGCATATAAGAGTCTTTTCTGCTTGAAGTCTTCAGTAAATGTCTATCAGTTTTACGCTTTTATTTAAAGGCACAAGTCCCAGTTTGTCTTAATTGCCCCTCATAGTTTGAATGAATTTTAAAATCTTGGCTAATCTGAGAATGTTTAAGATTACAACCTTGGTGTCGCTTGTGTTTTATTTACAGGATGAGAATAAGAAGAGTGTCCTGGATGCCGATCCTGAGATACAAGCTATAATGGAGATGACAGGGAAAACCCTGCACAGCCAAGGCCTCCGAGAGCCAGAAGAAGACGATGGATGAGGAAGAATGAATGAAAAAAAAAAATATGAATGGATGGATTTATGCACTTAAAAACATACTGGTGCTGCTTTTAGATGGACAGGTTGGGGCGACAGAAAATATGTGGTCTTTAGACTTTTACTATAACTGAAGTGATGTGGATGGTATGTATTCTGTATTACAAATGAAACTGAATAGTCAAGATGTAAAATATGTAGCATACACTTAAAAGCTGTTAAAGCTGCTGTGTTGATTTGCAGATGAATAGAGCTATTTGTTATTTGTTAATGATTGTTTGTTAACACTATTCAAAGGAAAAATCCACCCTGAACAACTTAAATATTTATTTTTATTATTAATGTGCAATCTTCAGTTATTGTGCAATGAAATTTAAAGTTTCATCGATAAGTCTTGTCTGCTCCCACTTTGGTTAATGGTTTCATCCATTACCCACAATGCCTCAATTTGAATCTACCGTTTGCTGTCACCACTACTTCTGAGTTATAATAGTGATCCGACCGCTACCTGACATCTATCCCTTATCCTCGTTGATTTTTTTTTCTCCTATTAAATGGCATTGTAACTACACTAGCGGTGCCTCTTTATGACGTCAATATGGAAGACAACTGTAAAGGAATACACAGGAATACAGCACCGGTAAATACATCACACACATTTCAATATGAACATATTTCATGTGTAGTAGTTATCCTTTAAAGTAACTAGGTTTATGCATTTCAGTGTAACAGTGTCGCATTTCAGTATTGCAGAATAAAAGTGCTTTATTATGAAAAAAAATTATATATGATTCTTGAAGGAATTAACTTGTACAGTATGTTGCAAAAGACTTGAGCCACCCCTCATTTTTTCATATTTTGCCTTCTTTCAAAGAGCCACACTTTCTTGTATTTTTAATGTAGTCTTGAGGAATAGTTCTTTTTGGGACTTTTGGGGCTCATATTTTCAGTCCAGTCCCTGTACATGAGCAGTTTCAGAGGAATGATTTGTTTCTTAAGCCACACACACAATGACCTATGAATCATTCAGGCATAAAAACAACAAAGCATGATCATAACAAATGATCAGGCCTGTGATTAGAATACTGCTGATGCTGAATGGTTGGACCAGGAGAGAGGAGAAATGAAGTTGCTGCTGCAGCTGTTACATAAACAACCAATTTTTTAAATTGTATCTTTCTGCACTTTGCAGGGTGTCGAGAATTTATTTTTTTAAATTTTCTTTAACTTTATGTACCTAATTTAATTTTATATGAAGAAATGACCGGTGTCTCAGGGCTTACACGATACTGTATCTTACGTCATGAAGGTGGACTGTTCCACACAGGAAAATCCCCAGGGTTGATTTCAGACGTTTGGAGTTTATTTGAGTTCAACTAAACACCGCTGAGTTTTAATTAAACACTCTGAAGCGTTTATATCGAACACCTCCTTTGTCCTGTATCTAGTGTTAACTGTTACCGTTAATTATAGTTCATTTTAAAGAAAAGCGTAAAGCACACTTCTGAAAACCGTCCTTATGCTGTTCAACCCTCTCGTTCTATACAGTACCTTGGCGACAGAGTGTTGATAACGTATTAGCAAATCTTTACTTAATCTTTAAATGTAACAGATTTTCCTGTATACATCACATCGTCACTTTATCATCAAACGATGGGTGTGTATTTAAGTGTACAATGCAATGATGTCTTTTTTTTTTGTGGAGGTTAGATGTGATCCCTATCTAACTGCTGTGAAATGTCACCACCCACATCTGAATGTCAGTTTCCAGCCACACATAAGGGGAAATGTTTAAGCTTTTTGTTTGTTTGTTTGTTTATTGTTAACTAAATACTTGACAGTGTGATTAAAAAAAGTAATTACAAATAATCCTTTTCTGTAGGAGGTACCAGATCTGAAACCTGGTTAGTTTCCTTATTCCCATATGCAGTAGTGTTTTCACTTTCTATTATCAATGCAAGGACTAGTTGAATAAATAAATGTAATAATATATATTAAAAAAAAAAAAAAAGGTTATTCATGCATGTGTGTGTTCATGTTCTGTAAAATGGTTAATCCATGCTTAGCATGCAATGCAAATCAGCCCAAAGTGACGTTAGTTATGCAAACCCTGGGTTTCTGCACATTTACATTGGCGTTCTCTCGGTTTTCGCTCACCTTCCTGCCACAACATTTACATTATTTTACTCTGAGTATTTCCAACAGAAGTGTCTGAGCGGTCGTGTCCAAACTCCAAAGCGCTCAGCTAGTTCCCTTTATTTCGACCCCTACTTTACAAACTGTAACTTGCACCCTGGGTGGTTAAAAACAAACAGGTGTTTTCGTTCTCACAGCAAAGACGCGAAACCTACTGTATCAAACGAAACATTGTTTCAAACTTAATATCTCTTTTGAACTTTTAAAAAATTTTCTAATTGTAACGGTAAAGCGCTGAACCCGTACATTTCGCCCTCCGCTGGGGGAGGATTTGCATCGATAGCGCATCTTCACTTCCGCGTCTTTTTATTGAGGTTATTGGCCGCGTCCCAAACCGCACACTACCGTACTTAGTTGTATGTCACTGACTTACGGTCAGTTTACTTTGCCTCGGCTGTATTTTGACACACTATTTAGTAGAGTAGTTTAGGCTCTTGGACGGAGCTTAGAAGGCTTTAAAAAAAAGTTACTTCCTTGTGTTTAGAGAATAGAGGAACTGAGCACTTTGCTCAACTAAGCTGGTAGAAAAGCATTTAATTGTTTTAAGCCAAACACACTTGTAGCTTCTTCCTGAATGTAAAATGTGAATTTGGGTGTTGGAGAGGACTGTACTTCGACGTGTACTTCCAGTATTTTCCTTGGACGCAGGTAAGTTTTAATTGATTGATTGCACTATAAGAGAGAGAGAGAGAGAGAGACACACACACACACACACACACATACAATGTGGTTACTGTAAGAAAAAAAAAAAAAAAAAAGGAAGAAACTTTTTTTTTGTATGTAGGTCGCTGTGTTTAACTGCATGTTCTGCCTGGACACATATTTTTTTTATTATTATAAGAAGTAAAAGAGGTGTGTATTATTAGTATATGATAAGGAAAGCAGTTAAGAACATTCATGATCCAGGGTGTCCCAAAAATTCTCCATCAATCAGTAGGAGGAATAAAGAGAATTAGTTAAGCAATTACATGCAGAACACCAGATGTGTCACTTCATCCTGAGTGGAAGAGAGAACTCTTTAAATATTATAAAGTGACTGTACATTCTGCTAAAAGTTACGTCTTAAGTTCCTCTATGTATGGAAAGCTTTAGTACATCATGTAGTTAAAATCGTACTAAACATCTGGACACCATGGAGTACCAGAAATCATCTCATCTAACCTGATTTACACTAATGTAGACATAAAACATAAAGCAAGGTAAACAACAACGAGCAACATGATGGATGGATAATTTGATGTAAGGAATCATCAATGTGAATGAAATACACTGTTTAGTATCTGGAGGTCTTTTTTGGTTTAAATACTTGATAATCGATATGCAGTAGAGTGGAAAAGAATAGACCCAATATAGTTTCACGATTAAATGTAGGCATGAAAAATCTAGTAAATCTATTAGAGCTATTAATACATTATTAATAAACCGGTGACTTTCCTTTAGCAGCTTTTTCAAGAGCAAGCACAGAACGAGAGGCTTGTTCTCAACAGACCTACTGTGCGAACAGCATGAACGCCACTTTCACAAGGCCCAAGTTGACCAGTTATCGACTGCAGAAAATATCACAGTGTGAGGAGTTATTTGTTAAAGATTAATGAAGTAAAAAGAAAGCATTTACCAAAAATCATCATGTAGTTTGCACTTAATTACACATGGGCACATGACACAACATCTGAGGCACAGGACACCATAAATTATGATAATATTAATAAAAACGATAATTTGTTTCATTTGTAAAGAAAAATCTATTGGAGCTATTAATACATTATTAATAAACCAGTGACTTTCCTGTAGCAGGTTTTTCAAGGGCAAAAAACTCACCAAGAAGGCTAGTTCTCAACAGATATTTGAACAGCATGAACATGTCTTTAACAAGGTCCAGGTCGACCAGTTATCAACTACGTTGATGTTTTATATTGATGTTCTTTAAGTTGAACAGTATTATAAGATAATAAGGAAACAGGATAAGAACACTCATGACCTAGGGTGTCCTAAAAGTCTCCATCAATCGATAGAAGGAATAAAGAGAATTAAGCATACACCAGATGTAACACCAGATGTGTTAGTTCATTGTAAGTGATAGAGACAACTCTGTGGGTAGAGGTTTAACTATTATAAAGTTACTGTACTTTCTG
Source organism: Clarias platycephalus (assembly GCA_030068275.1). NCBI lineage: Eukaryota > Metazoa > Chordata > Actinopteri > Siluriformes > Clariidae > Clarias > Clarias platycephalus. The sequence continues at coordinate 10,063,097 of JAQQZT010000038.1, read as the reverse complement.
CTATAAGTTACGTGTTAAGTTCCTCTATACGTGAAGGTTTTTTTTTGGACATCCTGTAATTTGCACTTACTTCAAATATTACTAAACAGCTGAGGCACAGGACACCATGGAGTACCAGAAATCATTTCATCTAAACTGATTTACAATAACATTCACATAAACACATGATATAAAACAGAGAACAAGGTGAATAGTGCAACGTGATAGCAGGCTACATGATAATTCGATGTAAGGAAGCCTCTAAATGATCAATCTGAGGGCCCTGTTTATTATCTGAAGGTCTTTATACTACTGTATGTTGGTCCTTTTTAAATAGAAGTTCAAATACTTTGAGACACACTGAAGAATGGAAAGGAATACATCGCACATAGTTTCATGATCAAAGGTATGTGCTAAAATCTAGTAAATCTAGTTTAATACATTATTAATAAACCTTTCCTTTAGCTGTTTTTTAAGAGAATAAACTCATAAAGCACATAACAAGAGGGTTGTTTTCAACAGATCCATCCTTTCACAAGGCCCAGGTTGGCCAGTTATTGATGTTTCATATTGATGTTGTTTAAATTTAAACGCGATGGTAGAAAGCGATATTTCAGGATTCCTAGCAGTTTGTCTTTAAATCTCTTTAGACTGTGCAACTATCCATCCAGAACTTTCTTTTGCAATTGTCACACCTAGGCATGCTGAGAGGTTCATTCCAATCTGAAAAGAAGGGAACAAATTGCGTATATAATGAAAACTGGGTATATAATCTTATATAAAACAAGACAAGATAGAATCTTATGATGCGTGCACGTCAAGACTAATATCCTAGAAATACTCTGGTAATTGTGTAACAGTTCCAGTAATTCTCATCTGATGCAAAACTAATCTTGTCTGAATAATCTTGTCTGACCTGTCCTCAGGTGTAATATGGATTAATAATAAAAATGGAGCCATTGCAATTATATTTGCCCTCATAATACACTTTTCATCACCATAACTGATCATATTATGCACCTAAACTTGGCAACTTTTGGCCTGTGATATTAACATTAGTTGTGTTTTCTTGCAGTATGGACAGCAGACTTAACCAGATAGAATAATCTTTTGCACAGATGTACTCTAGATGTGTGCTTGTGCATGTTGGACTTTTTTATTTTTTTAGCACTTTGTAGCTTTCTGTTTTACTGGACGTTTTCCTCATATCTCCTCTGTTAACTATATAGGGCTGTGGTTTTCAAAGTGAGGTCAGTGATGCATGGCCAGGGGGCTTTTTTTAAAATACTATGGCGGAAATCATTGAGATCCGAAAATAAATTTGACTTGGAACTTGAATCAGATCGACTTAATCAGAATGACAAATTATAGCAACTTGAGTCCAATGTAGTTGGAAATAATTGGCTGGAAAGTTGCGAAAACAATATAGCAACTTGAATGCAAATTATATATAGCAACTGCAAAGTTCGTTGGAAAGTTGCGAAAAAATATGGCTCACTTTTCCGGAAGGGCAATATCATTTTCAGTCCAAAACAGAACCTGTCTAGGGAGCAGTATAGGGCTACTACTATCCATTTCAGGGCAGCATGCTTATACATTCATTCAAACCAAGGGTTTGGTATAGATCACTCACTTGTGTGGAACTAAAAACAGACAGTAGCCTCAACTCAGGATCGAACCAGGGTTCCTAGAGTCGTATGGTGCGTCACTGACTCCAAGGTTTAGCCAAAATAACATTGTTCATACTCAGGGTTTAATAGTATATCTTTTAGTTTATAGAATGATCTGCAATTGATTGTGTAATTTATGTTAAAGAAGTTCCGGGTGAAAAAAAAAAAAAAAAAAACACTAGACATGTGTACCACAGAAGGAGCTGCTTAGGGTTTAGCAAAAACTCTACATAGCTACTGAAATATTATTCAGCAACTATTACACATTATTCAGTAACAATGGTGAAATTAATTTAAAATGAGGTATCCTCATGGGAGAATAATGAAAAACGTGTCTCTGCCACTAGGTTCGGGGAGGTCTGACATTATTTCCTCCTTCACAGATAACTCTGGTTTCGTGTGTAGTAATTTGTTCAAGGCTTAAGTAGATTTAGTGTATATAGTGTGGTTGTTATCACGAGGAGCACAAATCATCGGGTAATGTAAGTTAATGGTTCTAGTGATATTAATAATAAAAAAAATATCCACCCAAAACAATAATAATAATAATAATAATAATAATAATTAAACCCCATAATAACCTGTATGCCCACTTTTTAAATAGGTTTCAATTTGTAAAGTTTTCATGCTACTCACACACTTTTCTGTTATGCAGTCTTGCTGCTTTATTTCTTTCATTTCTCGTAATATGTTTTTTTTTTCAATAGATAAACTGGGGTGTTGAAAACCTTTGCACTCAACTCAACTGTATGTGAACATATTTCTTAACACATACGTTTTTTTCTCTCTCGCTTTATTGTTCCTTCTCTCTCTCTCTCTATCGCTCTGACAAGGAGAGTTTTTGTTTTGTTTCGTTTTTTTGCCCCAAAGGCGCAGTGTTGAGTTCACTGTGTTAATGCTTTACTAAAGCTGAAGGACTCTAATCTCCTAAATGTCTGGCTCTTCACAATTTGCTGTTCTCTTTCATTTGCAATGCAAACACGAGCCGGTGTACGGAACAGCATCCTGGCCTGCTTTGCCTGCCACGGTTAAGCATTAGGAAAAACAGCCATGGGTTACTTCTACAGTTAAGAAAAGCATACTGTTTAATTAAAGCCACAGAGAGCTAGCTGTGTACTGCTCATAATCTTTCTTTCACTTTGTCTTTCTGCCTGGTGTACATCACCTTTATTGTCAGTCTCACAAGCCACAAAGACCAAACTGACACAAGTGGACGTGTTAAAGCAATACATGCAAAGAATATGCAACATTTCTTTTTCTTTTTCCTTTTCTTAGTAACGTAACAAAAGTGTTGCTTGGTCAGACTTTCAGAAACCGGGCAATACTCAGAATGATCTTTTTTTTCCTGCATTATCAGATCCTAAAGCTGCAAAGCAAGCAATGCATGGTTAGTAGCGTACATGTCTTGTATATTTATTTACGGCGCTCATACATCTGTGCTGTGTGTGTGTGTGTGTGTGTGTCTATAACAGCGTTGTGTGCCAAAAGCCAAGATGTCAGGACGATACGGAGACCTGACGGAGTATCAGAAAAGTCTGATAAAGCGCTACCTCGAGAGCGGCATCATAATGACCGTGTACAGGCAGAAAATGGAGAGGCTGAGCGTACAGGTCATCATGGAGACCAAGCAGGTGGCGTGGACCCGGGTTGCTGGCAAGTTAGATGGAATGTGTGAGTAACTCATGACTCTTGATTTTTACCTGCTGTGTAGATCAGAGTATAGAAAACCTGTTGCTATATTTGCAGGAAGGGAAGGCTACAAAATATCGAATGAAAATAACTAATCTCGCTTGATCTTATGCAGGTTTATTAAAGAACAAAGGAAGGCATACACAGCGGTGCCGTTACAGCCTTGTGACTAAGATACAGTAATTCAATTAGACTTTAAATTCTTTTTTGCTAAAGAGAGCAGAGACCACAGAAGCACAGTTTTAATGTTTAGTCTCAACATTCTTCTTCTCTTTTGGCGAGATTGTGTTAAGTTTAATGCTGTCTATTAAAGCCAGTGTCATTTTCATGTTAGTTGGTGTACATAGTGTCATAGCACCTCTGTTATCTAAAAAGTCACACCTCCGCTTTCACCATCACCCTCTCTCACTGTCTATTCTTAGTCATTTATTTTCTTTGAAATTTTCCTCACTGAATATGTGACTTCAACATGTAGTTATAAACCTGTTTCCTACTATACCTGTGTGTGTGATATTCACCTCCAATCCTCCTTAAACAGCTTTTCCCAGCAAATACAAGGTTTTTTTTCTTCTTTTTTTGCATCTGTTTTTATGTGTCTTTTTTTCATATTCCTCTTTTAAACAACCTTCAATTATCTGTTAGATTTAATTTGGTCAGATCTGTTTTATGTTTTGTAGTGGACATTTCAGAGATCCGCGAGGTACGTCCAGGAAAGAACTCCAAGGACTTTGAACGATTTAAGGACAGCAAGGACAAGCATGCGGAGAACATGTGTTTCACAATTTTCTACGGTTCCCAGTTTGTCCTTAACACCCTGAGCTTGGGGGGTGAGTGTGTCTTCGTAGGCTGAGTACTGTACAGGGCTGAGCAAAACACCTGCAGATGTTACATTTTTGTCTGGACGTGATTGTTTTATTAGATTTAATAAGACATTTAACATCACAACAGTGTTATGCGGAGCAACGTATGCACATTTAGATTTCTTTTAAGTCAATAGGTAGAATAAGTTGCATTAAATCTGAATTTGTGTGTGCTGTTCGATAGTGGACTCGGTAGAAGATGCAGATAAATGGCTCAAAGGACTGGAGCTGCTTAGAGATGAGACACTGCTGGCTTCTACACCAGAAGTCATAGAAAGGTATGATTATAGTGAATTGTTCATCAAGGAACACCTTCATTGCAGCTTCAGTATATTCAGAC
>JAQQZT010000038.1:10032478-10057855 GCA_030068275.1 Clarias platycephalus | reverse complement strand
CCCCCCCCCCCCTTTTTTTTTAGGTTTGTGTCGTCTACTGGTTTCCAAAATCCATCATTAAATTTACTATTACAAATTATATTAATATTCTTTTTTAATGTAATATATTCTGATGTTTCCATCAAACAATAAGTCTTTAATTCTGCTTATTCATCTTATTCAGTATTCAGTTTAACCATTAATCATGGCACCCTGTGTACCGTATAAACAAGGCTGTTCGTTATTTTTTCATACTTAATTAAAAAAAAATATATATATATTTTAAATAAACATTTCCCAAAATGTAGAAATGAAAAAAAAAAGATCTTTTAATCCACTGTGACTTTGGGGGAAAAAAAGTAGTTACTGAAGATCATTGAACAGATGCTGTGAATGCATGCCGCAGAGCCGCTTTAACAGTCTTTACGCTCTCATTGTCAAGCCTCATACTGTCTCTGACAACCTGTTTTACTGTAAAAACCACTAAGGTCTATCCCGATGCGGACTTTTACTTTGAATGCAGTGAGCGTGGAAAAATACTTCATACCTCTCTTTAGACATTCGTTTTTTGTTATTGACATTTTTGATATCACTTCACTAATGAGACCAGAAGAGGTAAATGAAATGAAAAACATCCCTTTCTAAGTTCTCTCTGTGGCTGTTCTGTGGATCGATGAGCTTCCTGCAGAGAAATCATTTACATAAATGTGAGATCATCTGCTACAGAAACCACACTAGTACATGATTAGAAAAGTGAAATCACTGAAATACCGTTTTTTTTTTCTTTTTGTTTTATTGTTTTTTGACATATTGATTGCGACAGTATTTTTTAACAGCTGGATTTGGTCAGGTGGAACACATTACTGTGTCATATTCAGGTTGTCATTTGATGCCCACTGCCCTAGGGATGTGCAAACTCTTTGTATTAGTAACTCTGCTCTAGGGGCTACTTTATTAGTATCACATTCTGACCACAGCACCAGTGTCTATTCTTAACTTTCCAGTCACGCTGCTTAAAACCCCAGAAACAAGAATCATTAAAGTGTCAGTGTTATCCCGGCGCAGAGAAAAGTCAGAAAAGTTTATTAATCCAGGTCTGTGGTACAATAAGGCTGAAAAGTTGTAACAGTTATCCTACTGTCAGTAAAGTTATGCATGCAAAATGACCTACTGACTAATGTTTGATGTACCTGATAAAAGGCCACTGAGCATAACACATAATTCACTGGGTATAAATAGTACCCACTGCCTCCCTGTTTCCTGTTCATGCACTGACTCTGAGCTTTTTCTCATGTGTAGTTGGTTGCGGAAGCAAATGTACTCCATTGATCAGACCAAGAAAAACAGGTATTATTCCTCCACATAAATTTCTCACTTTCCTCACGATTTCTATGATAAAATTTTCACTGAGGAAATGCCGGCTTATTCTACAGCGTCACTCAGAAGGAGGTCAAGTCTCTGCTGAATCAGAGCAACTATAAAGTAACTGGAGGACGACATCTGAAGGACAAATTCACGGTATTAATACACCAAGCACGGAACCTCTGTTTACATTAATACGAAGGGTGTTCAGGTCTACCTGGGACTTTTTATTCAACAGAATAACATAACACAATTATTAAAATAAGAAATATCTTTATTTCTCTATTCAGTAATATCCTGCTACACTCACGCACTTATCCCAGCGTTTCACTTGTGTTCGGATACCGTCATGTTAGGACGTTTTCCCAGTACGCCGGAGCTACTGTATGATCGATCACGTCTGAAATCTTGGCCTCCCAGGAACTCCTAAAATGGCCGTACAGGACATGTGGCAATAACTCCCAGACGAGTTCCTGTATTGCGCGAGTGGTCTTCGTGGATGGCTGTTTCCACAGACGGATGCTTCACTTCTGCAAGTTGGCAACAAGTTATTCGTTGTTCTGAAGGATCATTTGTTTCACTCACATTGTTTAAAACACTTTCGCGACTGCAGTGGTCTGCTATCCACAACAGTGGGAATTGTCATTCACAGATGTACGGTCTTTAAAACCTATTTTTAAAATATTTGACCGCGGCTAAGACACCTTCATCACAAATATGAGAAATCCCGGTTTGACTTAAACGCCACTCGTATTAACCTCCAGAGCCGACTTAGACAAATATCTGAATCTCCTGAACAGTCTGAGTGTACTGTATATATTTGTGTCCTGTTTCCAGGCTGTTGGAGGGAAGAAAGACCTCCTTGACTTTGAGCAGTTTCACAAGTTCTACAATGAGTTAATGTTCGAAACCCAGAAGACGGTGAGTGTGACCCTTCATTTTGAAGTCGTTTTCTTCAAACCATGCACATTTACGTGTCAGTCTAAAGCATGGGTACTGTATTGCATGTGTTTGTTAGATTTTGGATGAGTTTAAAAGGGAGTCCTGTGCATTCATCATGGGGTGAGATGTCCCTCGTTTAATTTTTCTAAACAAACTTAATAATAAAGTGTGTTTTTTTTTTTTTTTTGTATTTAAGCCTGTATTTAATGGGCGGTCTGTGGTTTTAATGAGAGCGTTTTGTTTGTTTGTCTTTGTAGGAACACTGAGAAGCCCGATTCCTCTGCAGTTCTTCTATATGACTTCCAACGGTTCCTTGTCTATCAGCAAAAAGTAAGAATGATGTTTTTGTGTAGACGCCGTTCAACAAACTGTTCATAAACTGTCATGCACAGTAAGTGGTGTAGGTGCTGAGGTTGCCTTCATATGGACAACCTAAAGATAAACCATGAAGATGGCTTTGGACTACAACTGATTAGAAACATTTTTCGCTGCATTGGCTAAGGGCTACCATTGCTCTGGTAACTTTAGGACTACACTTGCCACTTCAGTTCCGTACAGTGGACACAAAATAGACTTTGTGTTAAAGATTTTATGTTGAAATAGACTTCGTTTTATAGATTTCGTGTTCAGAATAGACCTTGTGTTACTGAATTTCCTGGTTACACAGTTATATATTTGACTACATGGCACAGAAGGGATTTTTTTAGAATACTTTTTTATCTTACTATCCGGTGTCAACCAGATGAGGATAGGTTCCCGTTTGAGTCTGGTTCCTCTCAGGGTTTCTTCCTCATCTCGTCTCTGAGAATTTTATTTTTTTTTGCCACCAGCTTGCTTATTAAGGATAAATGTATAAATGTTAAAATGATATGCAGAATTTATACATTTTGGTAAAGGTACTGTTATACAGTCTCCATTGTAAAACATTCTATATGAATAAACTTGAACGGAACTGAAATGATAGAATTCAACAAGCACTTATGCTGCCTCATGCTATGAATGATTTTTTTATGATTAGAGAAAGAGAAGACAGTTAACAATAACACCTGTTCAAATGGTGATGGCATCCACCGTACATATGCTGTACCGTACATAACATGCTATATTCCTATATTGATCATGTACTTATACTGTGATGCCTACCATGCTGGGGCTGCACCCTCGTGTCTACGACCGCATCGCAGCTGTGCTGATATCCACAAACACCATTTATTATCAACAGTTTATCTGACCAGTGATTTTGCTTTATCAACACACATCCTTCCACGACTGGAGGAACTAATTAACCGCGTCTGGCAGAGCTGGCAACTGACACTTAGCGACCAACCAATCAATATAATTAACAGGAGTGAAATTAGTTTTATATTCTTACCGGTACCATGGAGGTAGTGGACAGTTCTGTAAATCTCATAAGTTTTTCTTTATATTTCCACTTCTTTCTTTTTTAGAATATCAGCTCCGTGGTTGAATCCCAAATAGAGTTTAAAGGAAAGCTAGTGCACTAGGGTGTACAATCCACAATCCATTGTCACACGCCATGTAGGGCCTTTGATCAGGGGCTGGAGAGCAATTTGGAATTCAGCCCTGTGCTATTAACTCATTAGCTTTGTAGCCGTAAATAAAAGAAAACCGATGTTTCGGATGCATTTCTTGATTTTGAGCAGGCAGTTGCTCTCTCCTCAGTACTGCGTGTCCATCATCACCATTCCTGAAACTGCTCTCGTCTAAGCAGATTGTTCAGTTGTGACAAACTTGTATAATGTACATTAAACAACAGTTAGGTCTAAACAAGTACTTTGATTATAGAGCACTACAGCACTGCAACGTTTAACTATAGTCATCAATTGCTTCACATGTTCTTTAATCGTAAATTTTTGGTTGCCAGCTTAACTCTACATTGTAACGCCGAAAAGATGGAACATTTCCACTTGCAGAGCTATTTATGTTAGTAACTGATTAATTAAATAAACGAGCAAATCATAATCTGTTGATAATAAATGCGGTTTGTAGAACTGTCGTATAAAATCGATACTGTACATCCTCGTTCCTGTGACTGTATCACCGTGGTGCTGATATTCAGTACAACAGCACTCCCTCTAATGTGATATTACTGAAGTTGATTACCTTTAAAAAAAATCCATTAGAACTTTCTGTTCTCTAGTTGAACAGAAATGATGTATATAATTACTTTCTTCATTGTGGCCTTTCAAATGTCCTATTTATACCTATTATAGCATTGCTGATCTAATACTAAAAGGTTATCTAATGTAATCTTCTCACAGTGGTCGCAAACCGCTTCTAACTTAACTTTGTTTATTTTGTTTTTAATGTTTGGTCTATAGGAGTCTTGGGCTAACAATGTCAACCAGGTGCGAGAACTGATGACCACTTTCATCGATGACACCATGAGAAAAACCAACGATCCAGAGTTCACCGTTGGAGAGGTACCAAATCTTTAAGGTTTTTATGTGACTGTAGTACCTTCACATCCATTTGTAGCCCATAACTAATTAATTTTAAAATTTTTTTTTAGTTCCTTAGCTTTCTGTTTTCCAAAGAGAACTCCATTTGGGATGAGAAATACTCCGAACTGTCGAGCTTGGACATGAACAACCCTTTATCTCACTACTGGATCAACTCGTCGCATAACACGTGAGTGTGGACCTTCACAAAACCACATCCACACACAACATTGCCTTTGTTTTTTTATGGGGTACTTCCTGCTGCAGAGTGTGATGTGTGCAACTCTGGTTTTTTTACAGCTATCTGACTGGTGACCAGATACGTAGCGAATCTTCCACAGAGGCCTACGTGCGCTGTTTGAGACTTGGCTGCCGCTGCATTGAGTGTTAGTGACAATAATACAACTTTATTGTATGGCATCTTTTGTACTTCTTATAGAATCTGCTTTTTTTATGGTCCTGCTGGAGTTTTTTTTTTCTTTTTCCCCGTGCTGTTGAGCACATTGTGCGATGGGTTTCCCCTCGTTTCTACCGCAATAGTGTTTTTTACATGCCATAAAGTTGAAGGCCTTGAATTCGCGACCCTCCGATCAGCAACCCAGGGCCTCAACTTCCTGAGCCACCAGGGACCTCTCTGCTAGAGTAGTGGATTAAAAATTAAAGGACTGACAAGCTTTTGTTAACTTGAGTGATAAACAAGTCAAAATATAGTCTGACAGCAGATAGATTTAATTTTACTCAATTTCTCTGATCCTTTTGCACATTATAAAGTGAGTATAATGTGCAAAAGGATCAAAGGGGGAGGGGGACACACACCAATGCTGTGCGCAAAGCTGTTTTCAGCCACAGCATTGCTGAGGCATTTTTACAGTATGCAAATTGCACTTGCAACCTGTAGACGTTTTACGTAGACAACCAAAAAGCAAACAGAGCCAGACTGAATGGGAGAAAAAAAAAAGGTTTGATGTGGTTTTGTGCCAAGTTCATGTCTATGAGTGTGAGAGCCAGAGATTTTCTCACTCTTTTTATCTATCTTTAAGAGAGATCTTTTAACGATAGCATTAACAAGAGAATGTTGTATTTGAAAAAGCCAGATATAAAACACTGGGAGTAAGTATGGGACAATGACCATGTATTTTATGTTATAGCCTCATATTGTAGCATACTGTACTCATACATATCTATGTAAAATATGTGCAGCAGCAGTTTACTGAGGAGCATCTATGATTAAGCAACCAATTAAAAAACAAACACATTAAAGTATTGACCTCACCAGTCTTTTATTTGTCTTATGACAACAAGTCTCTTCTTCCGCAGTGCTCCTTTCCTAAAATGTCTTTTATTTTCGAGCTTCTTGAACTAGCTGGAACTAATGTTCAATAAATTTTTTTTCTTCCACAAACACAACACCCATTAACATGTATTAATTAAGGAGCCATTTCACCTAAAACAATGCAACGTTAAAGGGTCATGGATGGCGTTAAGATATCTTCTTACAACTAGATTTGTATGAAACGTCAGAATGAGCAGAATCCAACCACTTGTTTTCACGAGATCCGTTTGCTTTCATTGCTCTTACTTTCCGACTCCATACTGTATGTCGTTTATACTTGTCTCATTCCAAGAAATGTTGTTGATAGTCTGCTGAAATCATATGCAAGCATAAGAGAACAGGCCTTTACTGTATAAGCTGTAATAATTAGGTGCGGCACAGTAAAGTACGAAAATCCTAATAATTTAACAGATATAGTAGAATGTGATTAAGGTTTTGTACGAATGCCTATTAAAAGTAACAGCTTCATTGATATCTAATATGGTTTGGAAAAATAAATGCTCAGTTTAGCCGTCTGGTACCCTAACTATATATATTTTTTACTTTAATACAGTGGACTGCTGGAATGGACCAGATGAATGGCCCATCATTTACCACGGATGGACAAGAACCACCAAAATTAAGTTTAAAGATGTAGTGAGGGCTATCAACGATCATGCCTTCGTAACATCTGAGTAAGTTACAAGTTAATACCCTCCGCTTCCCGCTTTAAAATGAACTGCCGTTACCTCGACTTGGTTCTGTTATAGATTTTAGTCCTCTTATTGCATCTAGTGTCAAAAAAGGAAACTACAGAGGCCTACTGGTATAGGAATCACTCTACCTTTCTGTTTGCTGTTAATCTGTTACCTGTTAAGGCCACTCAAGTGGTGTTAAATCTTAGCTGCTTATTAAATGGTTATTCGAGTGAGTTATTTCACAGCACCATCTAAATAAAAATCTTGAATGCTTTAAAGTCATGTTGATGCCCAGATTTGTAAACGTAAGCTTGCGATTCTGGTTAGGTATCCAGTGGTGCTGTCCATAGAAGAGCACTGCGATGTGAGGCAGCAGAAACTGATGGCTCAGTACTTCAGAGAGGTGTTCCAGGACAAGCTGCTCACTGACCCCGTGGAGCTGGAAGCAGAGCAGCTGCCCTCACCCAATCAGCTCAAGGGCAAGATCATCATCAAGGTTCTCGCTGTTTACCTCGGCTTATATTAGAGTATGGAGGATTTTAGCAGGAAAGTAAATGAAATATATTAGGATACAAAACAAGTCTTCAAAAAAAGCAAAGCTGCTGATCAGTCAGTTGTAAAGTCCATAGTTTTAACTTTAAACATTTATATTATATATAATTTAATCAAATTACATAAAAATATATATTTATTTGTATGTGCCCTGTGTGTGTGTGCATGCTTTTAAAATGTAATTTTATTATTATAATCAGCAATTTAGATTTCTGTTTCGCTCTTTCTCCAAATAAAATCAGGTACTTGGTACGAATCATTGTTTCCATTACTGTATATAAGCAGATGTACAACAAACATTGAAAACTGCTGTAGTGTGCATTCAGCTGCTGTGATGTACACAGGAAATACAGTATAGACTAGGAAACAAATACGCTGTGGTTATAGGCTGGTAGGTTATGAGAGTTTGAATATAGGACTAACGTCTGCTTCTTCTTTACCTCAGCATAAAAAGCTGAATATCGGTGAGACCTTTGGAAGGAAAGATCTGTCCAGAGGAGAGAAGCAGGGAGAACTTTTCATCTGGGACCCCATAGATGAGGTGCTTCAAAATCTCCTTCATACAGTACCACCTTAATGTTTTGTTTTGTTTAGTTTTTCTCCAGAATTATTGGTGCCCAAAAACGATATGCATATGATATGCAACAATTGATATTTCTACAACAAAAGGATGTTATCTTGTTGAAATGTCTATTAAATAATTTAGAAAATGATTTTTTAATAATATTTTTAGAAGCAAAAATATGAAGCACTGTACATAGTGGTTATGTTGTGAAATCTTTTTTATTTTTCCCTCCAAGGCTACCAATACTTCTCTAGTCGAATGTATAGATTGTGTGTGACAAATGACAAATGTGTATGCTTATTTTCTTTAGACATGGTATAAGCACTACTGTGTGATATCCAGAAACAAACTGTACTATGCAGAGGAAAACGAGCCAGATGAGGACACGAGAGCGGTACAATCCCTAGCCTTTGAATTCGATGAATGATTATGTCAGATGAATGCAGAAGTTAATTCTGATTGGTCTCTGTGTCTTCTACTCTCATGGTCAGTCTGTAAGCAGTGTGGATTTGCACCGGGTCGAGCCCTGGTTCCATGGGCGTCTCGCTGAGGGCAGACAGACCGCCGAGAGACTGCTGCAGGAATTCTGTGCGGAGTCTGGGGGTAGAGACGGAACTTTTCTGGTGCGAGAAAGCGACACCTACGTTAACGACTGCACGCTGTCTTTCTGGTATGTCTAGCAAGCTCGAGAAAAAATTATGATATTATTATGATAAGGGGACCATTTCTATGGTGGAATGATGGCGTAGTGGATAGCGCTTAGACCTTCCGGGTTAGATTCCCTCATCAGGTCTATGTGTGTAGAGTTCGCATGTTCGCTCTGTGCTTGGTGGGTTTCTTCTGCGCACAGTCCAAATATTTTCTCCCTAATTTAGTCGTGTCCAGTTCCTCCCCGTCACTAGGGGGGCTCCCACATTAAGGCTACTACTACCACTCAGCTGCGAGGGCTGAAGACTATGACGTGTTTCCTCCGAACCACGTGACGCCAGCCGACCGCATCTTTTCAAACTGCTGCTTACGCACCGTTGTAACACACTCGGTGGAAAGCGCTATACGCTCCTTCCGCTTGCGTGAGCTCACAGACGCCCCTGATTGGCTGTAGAGCCGTGATTAATGTGGGAGCACCAAGTACCTCTCATCCCTCCCCTCTGAGAGAGCTCCACCAATCAGCTCTCTCTAGTCCTCCGGCTGCGAGAGGGTACAGCATCACCCGGGAATCGAACTCCTGATGATAGGGCGAGTGCTTTACCACTGCGCTATTAGGAGGCCCCAAAACTGTATGTCTTTAATTGCACTGGGTCTAATATTAGTTTGGGGTTTTGTACCATGTGTGTTTTTGTGTTGCACAGGCGCAGTGGGAGAGTACAGCACTGCCGGATCCGCTCATCCTCAGACGGGAACCACATTATATTCTTCCTGACCGAGAACTTGCACTTCCCCAGCGTGTATTCTCTGATCCAGCACTACAGAGAGAACCCACTTCGTTGCCACGACTTCAACTTGCGCCTCACTGACTTTGTTCCCCGGCCGAACATGCACCTTAATGAGGGGTGAGTGAAGAAAAAGTCGAAGCAAAATGAAGATGGCCTTCTAGCTTAAGAAATAGAAATTGAATGTACATTTTTCTTTAGAAGTAGTGAAGGAACCCCAGACATGTTTGATTCGTTCTTGCAGGTTAATGCTGCCTTGAATTGTAAAATACTGTTGCTCACTCCATTGCAGTAGTGCTTCGATAACACCATGCTTTTTTTTTTTTCCTTGTGCAGGTGGTTTTACAGTAACATGAGTCGAGGTGAGGCAGAAGACACGCTCCTGAGGATTCCTCGAGATGGAGCCTTCCTCATAAGGCAGAGGGAAGAGTCAGACTCTTACGCCATCACCTTCAGGTGCTGTTCAAAGCTTCTGACTTCTCTTTCAGCCCATCCTCTCCTTTTTATCATCCCTCCATCAAGGAACCGAACTTGATATTACGGTTCACAATTTCAATTTGCATTAATGTTAAAATCTTTAGTGTCTTTAGTGTACTTTTATTTTGCGTCAACTGACTTTGTTTGCATGAATGGGCGGCTTGAAACTGTTGGCTTTCTGTCTTGTTTTGCAGAGGCGAAGGCATGGTCAAGCACTGCCGTATCCACACAGAAGGATCCATGTATGTGTTAGGCTCCTCCAGTGAGTTTGAGAGTCTGGTGGAGCTGGTCAACTACTTCCATAAGAAGCCTCTCTACCGCAAGACCAAACTGCGCTACCCAGTAACACCAGAGCTAGTGGATCGCTTCAGCATGGTCAGTGCTTCTGTAATGTTTCGAAATCTCATTTACAAAACAAGATAAGATATCTGTAGCCTAGATAAGAGGTCAATAATAGCCAAACAGCATTAGTGCAGATACTACAATCAAGCATCGGTTTGATTATTTACTCGTACTCATAACCATAAAATACGAGGCGTGTTCAAATTAAACCAGGACTTTTTAATCACGCAGGATATACAGTAGGACAACAGTTTTCTCAGTACAACTGAAATCTGAAACACAGGTCTGAAACACTGGCCTCCCAGGAACTCCTTTAAAGGCCCAAACATGTGGAAATTGTCAGAACTGTACAAGGGACATGACAGTAATTACCGTGATGTGTTGATACATGATTGCGTGTACAGTTCTTACATACAGATGCATCTCTTACGTACGTTATCCATTGATTTTTAAGGATCAGGTGTTCCACTTGTTAAACGTTCACGGGAGAGTCTGCTGAGGACCCTAAAACCACCTTGATTTGGATTGTCATTCATCGACATACATCCTTCTTTAAAATGTTTGCACCATTACAATTTTTTTACTGTGCCTAAGAGTCTCATCACCAACCTGTGTTTAAAGTCTTGTGCAAACGGCAATTAATGTTATTGCCTTTATTCATGAGAAATGTAATAACGGTTTTAAGTCCTGGTTTAACTCGAACACCCCATGTCACCCATTGTGACCTTAATGAAGAGCCAACACGAAAATGTAATATGTATTTTACATTTAATGATGCAGTCCAAGCGAAGCAGCATGAAACCTGTGCTCTGAGGAATTACCAAGAGGAACTAATACTGTATAGCCTCCTACTGAAATACAAGTAACCTAATAAAACATTTTATGGAATTTAAAATGTAGCTTTAATAAAAAGAGTGAAAAGATGACTGAGCGAGCAGAGCAGTACAGTATAACTGAGCGTGTCGAGTAAAAATGAGCGCAGATGTGCTCACACAAAGACCAGTGAAATAACTGCAGAGAAACTGTCACGCCTCAGAGCACTTCAGTTCAGTAAGCATTGAGACACACACACACACACACACTTCCTGTTCTTTCTGCTTCAGAATTAAGGTGCAGTTCAAGCCACTTTGTGCCGATTTTGCTCAGGGTGGCCACTTTTACACTTTCTACTAATCTATCTATCTATGAATCTCTGTAGTCCATCTAGGGACCATGGAGGCCAACAGTGATTTTCATTCCTATCCTGATATTTTTTTTCTTTCCCTAGCTATTCCTATCGCTGTCCGCTCTCCTACTCCTAGCCATTCTTTAGTGACATCAATCCATCTTCTTGCTGGTCTTCCTACTCGCTGTTTCCGATTTCTGTTTCTCTCTATCATCAATCTGATTGATCTTTCTTCTCTCATCCTGCAAACGTGCCCAAACGCACCCAGTTTACGCTCCTTGATAAGTTCTCTGCACCATTATTTTTATGACCCAGGTCAAAATTCCTACTTTATCCAGCCTTACGACTTTGCTAGATGGCGTACCAGGTGGCAGAGTTTTTCTACTAGTGCTGTAAACTAAATAATACAAAGACACGAAACACAGCATGATATGTTGTTTCCTGCAAACATCAAATAAAAGTTTGATTACTGTACATCACAGATTGTGTAATGTTAATGTAGATTACATATGTAATTATTAGTACTGGTACTGTAGCAATGAATTTTAAAACTAAAATGTATGCATTGATAGCAATAATGAGATTAAGCTTTCTGCAAATGTTTGTCTTATTTTTATTTTTTTAATAAATTTTGTTGCAGACTGACAAGTCGGCTTCACTTTACGACAAGCAGTACGTGGTGGCCAATGAAATCGAACCAACTCCGGTACGTGGAGTCTAACATGCGAACAATCATGTTATTGTGCTTTATTTGCAGTAGCCAAAGAGAGAAGCGTACTTGTTGGCTATCACTGTCTCTCAGAAAGGAAATGGATCTTTACTTAAGAGGAAATGTCCCGTGGCTTATACAGCAATGTCATGCCTGAGCGTATACAGATGTTCCCTCCTCCAGCTATGTTGCATTGCAGTGTGTGATCTTGCACATTCATGTTTGACATGTCAGAGGGTGATTCAGTATTTTCATCCGGAACCCTTAAAAAAAAATACAAATAATAATAATAATAATGCTGAAAGTCTGCATAAACATCTGGCTGGTTCTGTGACAGCTCCTCGGCTCACCTTGTGACATTGTGTTCCCCTGCAGCCTCAGAGCACAGTGAAAGCACTTTATGATTACCGGGCCATGCGGCCAGATGAGCTCAGCTTCTGCAAGGGCGCACTGATCTACAACGTTACCAAAGAGAACACTGGATGGTGAGACACTCTAGGGTTTAAAAAAACTCATTTTGTTTGTTTATAATGTTTAACAATGAACAGTGTCACAAAGTCGATTTAGAGAAATCCTGCTCTAGATTTTGACCCATAACGAGCAAATGCTTTATCAAGGTAAAACCTGTTGAGATAGTATTAGGAAAGAACTGGCTGAAAAAGGGAACTAGAACTAGTCTGGGTGAAACCAGATAGTGAGATTGATAAACACTGTATTCACAGTTGTATACATTCAACGTGCCTTTTTTTTTTTTGGAACACTCATTCACACAGTTATCTAATCTGGCATTTACGTGGCGGAGTTCAGACACACAAGGGCGAACATCTTCAGTTAATGTTCTCATCAGATGTCAAAATTAACAACAAGAAGTCTTCTCTGTAACTTTATTTGTGTCATGTTCGCTTTGTACCAGATGGGCTGCTAATCTCTTGGGATTTCTACACACACGAGTCTTTAGAGATTTCTCAGAATGGTGCAATAAACAAATAAAGTTCCAGCGAGAGGCAGGTCTGTGAACAGAAAGGCATTGTCGATGAGAGATATCAATGAAGAAAGGCCAGACTAGTTGAAGCTAACAGAAACAGGCTCCAGGAACCCATTTAGAAACCCACTGTGTAAAATTGTGGCCCAACAGCTCATGTTGCTCAACACAGCTGGAGACCACATCGGGTTCCACTTACGCCAACCAAGAACAGATAGTCAAGGCGGCAGGTTAAAAATTTAATCTGGGTTAATGAATCTAGATTTCTGTTGAGGCACACCTCTCTCTGAGATAGGATCAGAATTTAGTAACAGCATGAATCTTGTGTCAACAGACCAGCCTGGTGGAGGTTGTGCAAAGGTTGTAGGGAATGTTTTCTTGGCTTCCTTGATACCAAGAAATCATCCTTTGAATGCTATAATGTATTTTTCTATTGTTGTTGAACATGTGCATCCCTTCATGGCAACAGTTTACCATCTTCTCATGGCTGGTTCTGGCTCATGTCACAAAGCAAGTCAGCTCACACCGGATTGGTGAACACGACAGTGATTACAGTATTCTTCAGTGGCTTTCCCAGTCACCCGATTTGAACCCATGAAACACCTTTGGAATGTGGCAGAACAGATCATGTCAACATGGCCCAGATTCTTTAAGCAATTTTGACACGACAGTAAACACGAAGAAGAAGAACTGAGGCTTTTTCTCAGAGGAAAAGGAGGTCAGTGAATGTGTAGGCAGTTAATGTGTCAAAAGAGATGTGTGTAAAAAGCACTCCTCATGAATGTCACTGACAGTGGTGTCTGGAACTAGCAATTAAAATTTTAAAAGCATTAACATTAAAACCATCTACTGTAGGTTTCGGGTTCCCCTTGTGCCACAGAGGTGGTTCTATTTAATTCTGTTCAATTTTATCTGTAACAGCGGCTTTACAAAATAAAAAATATAAAACGTGTGAGAAAATATGTATAAATAAAAAATGATCAGATTGTCCCTGATAAGCAAGCCGAGGGCAACGGTGGAAAGGGAAAAAACTCCCTGAGATGACTCTACAGCCCGAAGTGCATCTTGTGTAATCTGGTTGTCAAGTGTGTTCTGATTATTTTTTTCAGATTGTTCTATTTTTTTGTGGGGTTAATTTTCAATTTAAAAAAAAAAGATTTTTTGTGGAAATGCATTTCTATTGGGTTTCCATATTCCATTGGGTTTCCATATTCCATTGGGTTTCCATATTCTATTGGGTTTCCATATTCTTCGCTTTTTTATGGAAGCCCCCTAGGTTTGCGTTGTGTTTCCAATTTGCTTCAGAACTGATCTTTATTTAGGGTTTCTTCAATTTCATTTAGTGTCTGATGGTGGAGTGGTAGCTGTTTGGGTTCTCTGTGTAGAACAGCAAGTCTTTGTCTTAGGCTTTGATTATTTTATCATGAAATATAATAAATGTAGCTCTAACAGTCTTAGGAAAGTCTTTCAAAACCGGAGCTTTGTATTTTTCCTTGCCATTTTCAGTAAAGTCATCCTGGTAGCGGATAACGAGGGCGCTGAGGCTAACGTAAAGTGTTATGCTAGCAGCTAGGACCAATTTCTGTTCGCAGGAGAAAAAAAAGATATAATATGTTTCTACCTCCTTTTTTGAGCTTTTTTTACTTATACTTTTATAAACCTGAAGTGGTTCAAATTTCACATGTTCTTCTTTTACATGGTGTCCATTAGTTGATGTCTCTGGTAGTGGATTAGCATAGTTTCAGTTTGTTCAGTCAATTGGAAATTAATAAACTATACATTTTTCTTCTTAATTTGAAACTAACAAAGTTTAAAGTTTGTTCAGATGTTCATATTTTCTCTGCTGATCTCTCTCTCTCTCTCTCTCTCTCTCTGTCTCAGGTGGAAAGGTGATTATGGTGGAAAAGTGCAGCTCTATTTCCCATCAAACTATGTCGAAGAGGTTGGAAACTCTGCTGCTGCTGAGCAGAAAGAACTGGTAAGGAAGACCTATCTCACTTCCTGGATATTTGATTGTGTAAAATAATTTCAATTTGCATTTTATAAACAAATTTGCTTCGTGTTAGGGTTTCCTGGTACTTCCTGATACTCTCCACTTCTCTCTCTCTCTCTCGCTCTCTTTTTGATCCCAAGGCTTCCCCCTCTTCCTCCTCATTCCTTATATGGTAACTTGTGGTTTGCTGCCGGATGTCTGTAAAAACTTCCCCTTTCTTTGTTTTCACCGACTCATTCTTTTTTGATGCAGTAACACACGGGCATGAAACGTACTGTATGTACTTTGTCTTCACTCAGGAAATGGCCTAAGACTCGGCAGACATGTCAGAGCTGACCGGGAAGTGTACAGTGTACAGCCGTGGCTTTGATAATGATACAAATATTAATTTTCGGCTTATTATTAATGTCTTCGGCTTTAGTGTTTTTAGAGCTTTTTGTTAGATGTTAAGGTATACTGAAGTATAATTACGAGCATTTCATAAGTGTCACAGGCTTTAATAGACAATTACATTTTTACAATTACAAGTTTATACAGAGTTTGTGGGTTTTTGTTCGTCCACCCGCCTCTTGATCAGTTCTTAATTGGATTAAGGTGTGGGGAGTTTCCTGTCCATGTGTAACGACGCGAGTCGCGTGAGGGACAGAGCCGCGCATAAACTGTTCAGAACAGGCAGATCCGCAGGCTGCTACCACGCGGAGTTCTGAACAGGCAAAGGCGCGGACATTTATACATGCAGTTGCCAGGCAACGCCGCCGTCAGGCAATCAGCCTGAATGAGCCGCACCTGGCGTTATGTTTATATAAGGGTCCTGATACCTCGGCCACTTTGTGTGATCATTTAGGTAGCATGGTAAGGTATCTGGGCCTAAGACAAAGAAAAGAAAAGACAAAGCGTACAGAAAGACCCGGCCTCTGTCTCCTTAAGACGCCGGCGAGAAAGAGAGAGCGTCACGCATCCGTGTAGTGTGCGCTCTCAGGATAAGTATAAAGTTTACCCACAAAACACAACCCCTTTCTCTCTAATAAATCCTTGGTAAGGGCGAAGGCCCCGAGAGGATATTAGTTTTTGTTTTAGTTTCCAGAGCCCCATCCGTTCTCGAAGGCGGAGCTCTGTTTATTTTGTGTTTTCAGTTTCTTTCTATTTCCTTTTAAGTTCCTTAATTATCCTTAATATCATTCTCTCGCTGATGTTTTTCCTGGATAGAAGTGGCTTCTTTGCTGCCCTTCTTGACCCCAGGCCATACTTCAAAACTTCTTCGCCTCACTGTGTCACACCTGCCTGCTGCCATTCCTGGCCATTGGGCTCCCTGAAGCCTTCTTCACAGCAATTGAACCTCCCTGGTTGATTAAAAGGTGCAATCTCACTAGCAGCATTTCCCTGCCTGTGAATCCCTTTTTGTGAAAAGCAATGCTTTCTGCATATGTTTCCTTGCAGGTAACCTTGGTTACCTGCATATATTTCAAGCACCACCCTTCTTTTAAAGCTTCCAGTCTGTTATACTAACTCAATCAGCATGACAGAATGATCTCCAGCCTTGTCCTTGTCAACACTCAAGAATCACTGACATGATGTCAGCTGGTCCTTTTGTGGTAGGGCTGAAATGTAGTGGAAAATTATTTTTAAATACATTTTTATGGAAAAGAGAGTTTTTGCAATTAATCTGATCACTCTTTATAATATTCCGGTGCATATGCAAATTTCCATCATAAAAGCTGAGGTGGCAGACTTTGTGAAAACTAATATTTGTGTCATTCTCAAAACATTTTGACCTCAGCTGCAATCCTTCGATTATTTTTACATTCGATTACATTTCTTTTTTTTTCAGGCTGATGAAGATAACCCATTGGGTGACTTGTGTAAAGGTGTAGTGGATATTTCCAAGTGCAATGTTGGTAAGAGTTTCTCAAATGTTTAAAGAAAAGAGACAAAGAAAAATTTATTTTGTTTTGCTTTTTACAGATGAGTGCAAAAGTTTCGTTTTTTTTTTTTTTTCTAGATGTAATTTATAAAGTGTTATAAAGGTATCAGAAAAAAAATCCTAAATAATAGAAATGTGCATCTGTTTTGCTTTTTATTCCGGATATTTCCATTTTCCCTCTTGATTTTATTCACCATAATTATAAAGATAAAATATTTCTGTAACATTTGGATAATGCCTTTTCCACTCAGCATCCAGAAACCAGATGAATGTAAACCTTTGCACTCAATAATAAATTGGACACTGCTATGGTGTTTGTCACACTAAGTCAATGCAACTTTTTGCGTCGATGTCTGCAGTGCGTTCGGCGCAACACGGCAGGCCGGTGGTGGTGACGCTGCAGAATAAGGACAGTAAAGAGAGCGGGATGCCATTCCACTTGGCCACGGATACCACAGAGGAGCTGTTCGAATGGTACCAGGTGGCCTGGGACATCACTCAGAGAGAGGGAACCCGTGTGTTAGAGGTAACCATAGTAACGTTATCTCATCACACATCCAGGATTACACCTGTTGTTAAAATACAAGTAAGAATAAAGCCATTTGATCGTTAGCTCATTAGTATTTTCTGTATACAGCAAAAGGAGCAGGAGAAGGTGGAGATCAGAGATGAGGTGGCCAAGGAAATGTCTGATCTGGTAGTGTACTGTCAGCCACGCAGCAAAGACAAGGATCGCTTTGGTACAGTTCAGTTTCTCTTTTATTTGATAGTAAACTTCATGTCCCCAATAGTAGACATCATCTGAATTCATCTCACTGTGCCTCCTATCAGACAATTACACCTACAAAGAGGTCCGCTCCTTTGTGGAGAATAAGGTTCCCAGCAAAATCCGCTCATTCGAATTCCTGATGTATAACCGCAAAGCCCTGAGCCGCATCTACCCCAAAGGCCAGCGAGTGGATTCCTCCAACTATGACCCCCATTTTCTATGGATGTGCGGCTGCCAAATGGTAGCGCTCAACTTCCAAACTGCAGGTGGGTGGGGAAAAAAAGGGCATGGTGTACATTTCAGAAACGTGACTTGGTATATACACGTTATTGAAAGTTAAGTCTTTGAATGTAAACCGATGCTAAATAATATCTCCTGGGTTAATTGTTGTTTATTATGTTTGAGATCGTGTATATGAAAGCTGGCACCAGGTGATAAAATGTCAGTCTCCCTTCTGTCCAGATAAGTTTACTCAGCTGAACAGCGCCCTCTTTAGTCTGAACGGAGGCACAGGATACGTCCTGCAGCCTGAGTTCATGCGTGCAGACACCTATGACCCTCAGCAGGAGAAGAGGAGCGTCAGATTCACCCTCTGTGTCAGGGTATGACTATGATCTGTTATGGGTCTATTATTATATCATTTTCCTTAATTAATATAATAACTCATCTGTTTTCTTACTTATCTCTTTTATAAGTTTTGTCTTTCTTTATATTATAGTTCATTTTATTTTCCTGATGGTGTGGTAGACTGAAAATCGTATTTAGTTTTTATATGAATATTTTTGACATGAATATTTTTTCATGGATTCTCCATTATGATCAATATAAATTCACAAATTGAGTACAATCCATTCTTCATATTTTACAAGCTAAACTAACATAAATGACACTAGAACACTACTTCCTTCACATTACCTGTACCTCAAAACAGATAAGAAATAGATTGTTCTTTATTAAAATATAGTGGCATAAGAAAAATACACTGTTACTGGAAAATAACCAACATCAGTGCTGTAACATGCACCTTCACAATGTGTTATTCCTTCTTTCGACTGTACATTTGGTCAACACATGACTTAAATTGAACGTAAGTTATTCTAGAAGCCATTCATGTCCTAAAAATGAGGAAACATACCATGATTACTGTTATGAGGTTGTATCAAAGAGTTTCAAGGCTATTTTTGTAACCCAGCTACAGATGGTCACAGAGAACAGTCACTTCATAAGTCAGTGTGCCAAAAGACAACTGGTGCTATTCTGCTGTTTCCCCATCATGGACATCATGTGGTGAATATGCCACATGATTCGGCAATTGCCACAATTAGTTGTTCGAGGTGTTTTGAGTGGCACAAGAGCTTCAAGAGCGGAAGAACATCATTGGAAGATGACTAAGAGTGAAGCTCTTAGGAGCACCTGGTTATAAATAAAGTTTAATACAAGGCAAACCAGGACGTGATGAAATTTCTCAAAACTTTCTACCTTGAAGGTATCTAAGCTCTAATGAAACTCTGGCGTAAGTGCATTAGTGTAGCAGGGGCTCATACAGAGGAATAAAGGTAGCTTTTGCTCTCTTAACTGTGTTCTGTTATTTGGAAGACCTTCAACGAGCTCAGCATCCCGAAAACATCGAAACCATTCGGCAACTTGTGCTTGATGAGTTTGTCGGTGTACTGTATGTGTACGACCCTGGGACGAAGCAACACACAGTGAAAGAGTCTATCATCTCCATGACCGGAAAAGGCATGGCAGGTCCGCAGACTCTTTTGTGCATCGATAATTTATCTCCAGGGTTCAGACTGTCAATAGTGATTTCTACTGCCAGGTTTTAAGGCGCCTGATGGAGTGCGTACGGCGAAAGGGACCGGATCTGTGGTGTGCGAATATCCAAACTTTTTGATACCCCTTCGTAATATGATTACATTCTGGTAATATGGCAAAAAAATGTAATGTGAGTGAAGCTCTTAGGAGCACCTGGTTATAAATATATCACTAAAGTTTAATACAAGGCAAACCAGGACTTGTGATGAAATTTCTCAAAACTTTCTACCTTGAAGGTATCTAAGCTCTAATGAAACTGCATTGTTTCATGCTCTAATGAAGTGCATTAGTGTAGCAGGGGCTCATACAGAGGAATAAAGGTAGCTTTTGCTCTCTTAACTGTGTTCTGTTATTTGCCAGTCCTGATTTGACTTGAACACCCTTGGTAGATCGTTAACAATAAACAGCAAAGTGTTCTATCTGGAAGTTCCTTCTATAAATGCTTGATAAATATCTACTCACATAAACCAATTGTATAACAATAATATTAAAGGTAATTACTATAAGTGTAAAAAGTTAGTATTGATACCCACCATTGTTATAGCTTTAAAATATCAATAACATCACAGATCCACAGTCATTTAAGGTAACATGCACATTTCCTGTAGGTGTTAGCAGCCAGACACCTGCCCAAGACGGGCCGCAGCATCTCCAACCCCTTCGTGGAGATCGAGCTGTGTGGCCAGACTGACGACACCACCAAGTTCAAGACCACAGTCTGCCGTAAGAAATGGGGCATGATCGAGTGCCAATAGTTTAGACATTAAAACATTTTCTTAAAGACTGTAGTCATGAATGTTTTATTCAGATTTTGAGCTAAATGCTGATTGATTGATGATGATGTGATGGTGTGTGTGTAGATGATAACGGATTGAACCCGGTGTGGCTCGGACCTCATCGGCAGGATGCGGAGACCATCACCTTCACTGTGTATGAACCAGAGCTGAGCTTCCTGCGCTTTGTGGTGTATGAAGAGGACATGTTCTCAGACCCCAATTTTCTTGCTCATGCTATCTTCCCGGTGAAGGGCATTCGCACGGGTAAGGACACACAGGAGATGTCAGGACACGGTCAAACTAAAAAATATCAGTTTAATCTAGAGAGGGTGGGAGGTCAAGCTACAAAATATGAAGCTGCATGTGAATCATGTTGTTCCAAAAAGCACTAGCCATAGGAGAATGATATTCTGAATAGTTTATAGTAGAATAGTGATGTGATACAGGTTGTAATGATTGTCTGGGCTACGTAAAATCTATCTAGCAAAGGAAAAGCTTTCCTTGTCAGTGTCTTGTTAGTCTGTGGAATGACTATTCCATTATCCCAAGTACATTACAGTATTCTGTGTAGCATATCCATTTTTCTGCATTAAATGAGATAGCTGGTTTGATTCCCGGGTGATGCTGTAACCTCTCGCAGCCGGAGGTCTAGAGGGAGCTGATTGGCTGAGCTCTCTCAGAGGGGAGGGATGAGAGGTACTTAGTGTTCCCACATTAATCATGGCTCTACAGCCAATCAGGGGCATCTGTGAGCTCATGCAAGCAGAAGGAGCGGAAAGAGCTGTCCTCCGAGTGTGTTACGCCGTCCCCAACGGTGTGTGAGCGAGCAGTTCGAAAGGATGCGGTTGGCGTCACGCGGTTCGGAGGAAACACGTGATAGTGGGGGGGGGGGGGGGGGAATGTTTCATCACATTTATAGTTATATTAAGTATTTATAAGGCCACAAATGACAAAAACAAATTATACTTACTGTATCTCAGTAAATTAGGATATCATGGATTCCCAGTTTAATTTAATAAAGGTCAATCTAAAAAGGCTTTAAATATAGACATGTCCAGCATGTCTATATATTAATGACCATACTTGTACTGAAACATATGTTAATTTTTTAACTCAATACTGGTTGGGGATCTTTTAGCAGAAATTACTGCGCCAATGCGTGGCATGGAGGCGGTCAGTCTGTAGCACTGCTTCGGCATTTTTGAAGACCAGGTTGCTTGGATAGCAGCCTTCAGTGTGTCTGTATTGTCTGTAGTGTTTCCCCACTTCCTCTTCACATAGGTTCTCTATGGGGTTTAGGTCAGGCTATTTGGGTGGCCAATCAAGCACAGTAATATCATGGTTAGCAAATCAGTAGACGGCTCTGTTGACTTTGGATTTGATAAAACACAGTGGAACAACACTATCAGATGATCTGACAACCCAGATTATCACTGACTGTAGAAACCACACTGGACTTTAAGCAAATTCTGTGCCTCTCCACTCTTCCTCTGGGTCCTTGATTTCCAAACGAAATAAATACGAAATTTACTTTCATCTGAAACCTCCTTGTCGAGGGTGTCGATGATCGTTTTCTGGACAACTGTCGAGTCAAAACTCTTACTCATGATTGTTGTTGTGTGTACTGAGAGATGCAGCATATTTATACTGTATGAATAGAAATGTACTGAAACTTGAAATTAAATATTCAGATATTTTAAAATATTGGATTTTTTTCAGGTTTATGATAATCATCAAAATGAAAACTTTAAATAAAAAAAATATACTTGAAATATATGCTTGAAATATACTCCTCATGTATGACTCTAGAATATGAGAATTTCAGCAGTTTTAATTGAAGGATCATTTTAAGAAGACATCCCATTGGACAGCCTTAACTTGAGCCCTTTGTGTGACATGTGCTAATTTCAGATCATTTTGATGTGATCAAGTATGGTGTGTGTGTTTGTGTCTCCTCCTGGCAGGGTATCGCTCAATTCCTCTGAAGAACGGATACAGTGAGAACCTGGAGCTTGCTTCTCTTCTGGCCTATGTGGACATTCAGCAGGTAGAGGTAAGGAAAAAAACACAATCCCTCTGTCAACTTTCCAATACAGATGGCCTCTACTTCTCGCTTTGTGAATTTCACATTTTGTAACCTAAAATGAAAGTGGCACCACTACGCAACAATACAATTATTATTATTCATATGTATTTCACTTTTATAATTTTTAAAAACGTTCTGCTGAATCTTTGCTCCATCAGAAAGCAGAAGAGGAGCTGTACTCTTCCTCCAGCCAACTCCGAAAAAGACAGGCTGAGCTGTGCAGCGAGCTCTTCTTATACGACACACACTCCGGCATCCAGCGTGGCGCATCCTCGGGCCAACACGACGTCCTTCTGCAAGAGTTCAAATCTAATGAAAATCAGCTCCAGAAGATTGACGAAGCATGCAAGCAGAAGTGAGTGCCAATAAAGACGCTAACATAATATCATGGATAGTTTGATTAACAGAATAATTGAAAAACACAAAGCAGGAATACACACTTCAGTATTGTAGTGGATTGGTCTCATGGGTTCGGTGGCCGAGAAGCGCAAAACAAAATAACAAAACCGAAAACAAAAGACAAATAAAAAACATTTATAATAAATAACAAAATTAAAACAAAATTACAAAACTGAAAACAATTAAACAATTAAAAAAAACAAAATAACAAATTCAAAAACAAAATAACAAATTCAAAAACAAATGAATTCAAAAACAAAATTACAAAACCGAAAACAATATAACAAATGAGAAAACACAACGGCAGTTCACACAAACCGGAAAGGGTAGGTATAGTTTGCGAATTAAATTCTTATCGCTGATTGGATAAGACATCTGTCACTCAAGACATACAAGAAGTACCATCAAGTGAAGTCAGAATTGTTTTTAAAGCATATTTAACACAAGTTGACCAAAGTGCTGTATAATCCTAAAATACTGACATGAAAATACATCTAAATGTACGTGTGGCTGCAGTACTTCCTGTATATTTTGAGTGACAGATGTCTTGTCCAATCAGCGGTAAGAATCAACACGCCTATGTTTGGTTTGCGAATTCAATTCTTATTGATGATCTTTAATGGCAGATGTCTCGTCCAATCCGCGGTAAGGATGTAATTCGCAAACCACGCCTACCGTTTTTGATTCTTACCGCTGATCGGACGAGACATCTGTCTCAGGAAGTGCTGCAGCCACAAGGACATTTAGATGTATTTTCATTTAAGGATTCATTTCAGACTTCTTGTATGTCTTGAGTGACAGATGTCTCATCCAATCAGCGAGAAGAATTTAATTTGCAAACTACACCTACCTTTTCCGGTTTGAGTGTATTGACATTGTGTTTTCTCATTTGGATATGTCGTTGTGTTTTCTGATTTGTTATATTATTATTTATATAAATATATATTTTTAAAATTTGTTATTTTGTTTTAGGTTTTGTTTTTTTAATTTGTTATTTTGTTTTAGGTTTTGTTTTTAATTTGTTATTTTGTTTTAGGTTTTGTTTTTAAATTTATTTTGTTTTAGGTTTTGTTTTTAATTAGTTATTTTGTTTTAGGTTTTGTTTTTAAATTTGTTATTTTGTTTTAGGTTTTGTTTTTAAATTTGTCATTTTGTTTTAGGTTTTGTTTTAAATTTGTTATTTTGTTTTAGGTTTTGTTTTTAAATTTGTTATTTTGTTTTAGGTTTTGTTTTTAAATTTGTCATTTTGTTGAGCATTTCTCGGCCACCGTACCTGAGCAATAGCAACAAGGAGACTTCAAGACCGCATTAAATGTTTGTTCTTTTTTTTGCTTTTTTTTAGCTCTGACTTGCACACCAACCAGTCTTTAAGGTACACAATGCGCCTGATAAAACTAAGCAACCTTCACTGTAGTATTGTGTGCTAAATAAATATGCAGAACAGTGAAGAGTCTTTTACTTACTCATACTGATGAATAGAGAAGCCTGATGGTTTATCATGACTGAATCATATTCTTGCTCAATCTCGGGAAGTGACATAAGTTAGCACTGAACATCCTCCTACCTTTGAGGGAATTTTCTTCATTTTGTCTCAAGAGGAAACCTCTGGTTGAAGCCAAAATGTGCACTTCCTCAAATGTCCACTGGGGGCTGACTACAAAAGCAGGTCAATCCAGCTGTCAATTACAACAGAAAGCAGCCTTATATACAAAAAAAACGGTTTTGTTCTCAGTAGCTAGATTTTCCATTCATGACATCTGACACTGTATCACTGTCATTTTTTTAACTCATCAGTTAAAATCTTATTAAACCGCGGTTTAATCATATTAGAGCACAGTGGTGCTGTTGGAAATGTCCAGGAGACGTTGGGAGATCTTTCAAGCAGAAGTCTGACTAAAGCTCAGCACTGGAGAGTTTATACCTTTCAAGTGGGAGAGATACAAAGAGGTGGAGACAATCTAAACAAAGCATATAAATGTAGTACAGGAATCAGCCTGGTAACAGAATTTCCCCAGCCCTGATCTCATCAGAATAACAGTGGCTTTCAATCAGTATCGCCCAGACCTTCACATTATCATAAAGACAAACGCACAGCCTGGCCTTGAGATTAGCATTCACATTTGCCTTGAGACCCTGCACGATGGTCAGGAAGTACGTAAAGAAAAAAGGTTAATGTCTCAGTGACCCGTGCTGCCAGACTTGATCTTCTTAGAATGTCATCATCTTTACCTTAAAAATGTAAAACCCAATGTACTTAACGTCTTCGGTTTATATACTATTACTTTGGAACCTAGATTTAACATTTAATAAATTTGTAATCAAACAGTGCGCACCCTATCATCCGGAGATCGCTAGTTCAAATCCCGGGTGACGCTGTAGCCTCCAGCACGCAGCGGACTAGAGAGAGCAGATCGGCCGAACTCTTGCCGTGGGGTGAGGTGGGAGGCACTTAGCGCTCTAACATCAATCTAAATGGTCTTCTATGAGATCACACAAGCAGAAGGAGCGGATAGGAAAGATGATCGGTTGGTTTGTTTGGAGAAAACATGTGATAGTCTTCGGTAGGGCTGGACGATATGGCAAAAATTTATATCACAATATATTTCTTAATTTTGGTCGATACGATATAATTCCGATA